>OX411544.1:86427631-87027631 GCA_948146395.1 Fragum whitleyi
AATTTCAAACTTGGCCGAGATTTGATGGAGACAAAGATTCTGACCAAGTTTCAAGACATTTGGGCCAAAAATATGGCCTCTAGAGAGCACACAAGGTTTTTCTAAGATTTGACCCCTTGACCCCATTTTTGACCCTACTTGACCCAATTTCAAACTTGACCGAGATTTGATGGATACAATCATTCTGACCAAGTTTCAAGACATTTGGGCCAAAAATGTGGCCTCTAGAGCGCACACAAGGTTTTTCTAAGATTTGACCCCTTGACCCCATTTTTGACCCCACTTGACCCAATTTCGAACTTGACCGAGATTTGATGGATACAATAATTCTGACCAAGTTTCAAGACATTTGGACCAAAAATATGGCCTCTAGAGTGCACACAAGGTTTTTCTAAGATTTGACCCTTTGACCCCATTTTTGACCCCACTTGACCCAATTTCAAACTTGGCCGAGATTTGATGGAGACAAACATTCTGACCAAGTTTCAAGACATTTGGGCCATAAATGTTGGCTCTAGAGTGCACACAAGGTTTTTCTAAAATTTGACCCCTTGACCCCATTTTTGACCCCACCTGACCCAATTTCGAACTTGACCGAGATTTGATGGAGACAAACATTCTGACCAAGTTTCAAGACATTTGGGCCAAAAATGTGGCCTCTAGAGTGCACACAAGGTAAAGTTTGACGACGGACGACGGACGACGGACGATGGACGACGGACGACGGACGACGGACGACGGACAGCAGCCCATCACAATAGCTCACCTTGAGCACTTCGTGCTCAGGTGAGCTAAAAAGGGGAAAAAGAAGAAGAATTTAACACCTAACATCAAACTTTGATATATTTTTCAATGGTAAGCGGAAAGCAAGTAACAATTTCAGCTACGAAAAGAAAGTATCAGGAACGAAAGTAACATCGTTTTAAATGAAATCAAATTTTGTTTTCATTTCATTCTAGTTTACTTTCAAAATGGGCCTATAGCTTCTTTAATCATCTAGTTAAAAATTAATAAACTTAAACATGAACTTCAACTTGAAAAATTGTCGAAAGGAGAAAGCAAGATGAATTAGGGTTGTTGTTTTTTTGTTGTTGTTGATGATGGTGTCGTTGTCGTTTATAAGGTTTATATACGGATTAAATTGTATTACTGCTATTTTAATGAATTACAAACAGGTCAAATACTAAGACAGACTTATTCATACTAAATATGGAAGAGAATCAACCAAAAAAGTTCCAAAATCATTGACGATCAACAAATAATAAGCATTGCTTTTTTAGATGGGTGAAAGTGTTAACTTTCACACCTAAGATAACAAAACAAAGATCTTGACAAGCATAACAAATAATGACACCTGACAAGGTGTTAAATCCTTTTTACCAAATTGAAAATTAAGAAATTATCAAAGTTCATATATCATGATTTAAATAGATGTTTTTTAATGCCCTTTTTATTCGACCCATAACTAAGTGGTATACTGTTACTTAAAATGTAGGACTTACTTTTTTGGTTACTCTTTTACTTCATTTTTTCCTATTACATTCTTTCCTACAATCCTTGTCAATATACTCTGGTGGTTGATGTTAGGTGTTACTTTCTATACTTTTATCCGATCGACAAAGTAATGCTTATGAAGCCCAAAAAATAATAATAAATAAAGTCAGGGTTTTCATTAGCATCCAAAAGCCAAGAGTCAATGACCCTTGAGTCAAAATTTCCAAGAGTCAAAATGAAAATCTCATGCGTCAAACTGTGACCGAATCATGCGTCTAACCCCCCCCCCCCCCCCCCCCCAAAAAAAAAAAAAAAAATGAAGAAAATAAATAAAAATGAAAAATTCAAAAAAAAATAAAGAAAAAAATCAGTTTCAAATTTATAAAAAATGGGGGAAAACCTTTTATTTGTATTGAAACAGATTAAATTAGGTACAGGTCATTTTTCAAAATAAACAATATCACCATCATAGTTCACGGACACCACAATTTCCAGTCATCAAATAATTACTAAAGAGCTTAATTTCAGACTAAATGCTTATTTATTCGTAGGTACAATGAAGTGGAAAGAGTTTTGAGGTTGCAATTACTAGGAAAAGGTTCTGAAGATTTTTATTTTTTCGCTAAAAGAAAAAGAGTCCAGCCACGAAAACCCATGACAATTCACAACAAATCCTCCTCTCGATGTTTACTGGCTTATCTTTTAGATACTGTTTGTATTATAGTGAAATAATTCAATTATAGGTTGATTTAAGTGTGAACAGACGTAAAGCAAGGAGGTTTTAACTGATTTTCACAGGTGTCAAAAGACTGTTAATTACGATCGCCGATGCATATCCGATCACCGGAGTGTGTTAATTGCCAATCAAGCTAGGTGTTATCAGACCACCAATTAACTATTTTCCAATAATATGACATACTTCTAACAACCCTTGACGCACAGCTGCTATTTTTGAAGTCAAAATGACGCACCAGCTCAAATTTCCAAGAGTCAAAATTGCATCATTTTCGTTTTTTGTGCGTCAAAACCTGGGATCCCGGGTCAAACGAAAACCCTGAAAGTAAATAAAAGCTTAACAATTTTGAAGTTTCAATTTATTTATTTCTCTGCCGATTCAGTAAGAAAGACTATTTTACTTTTGTGCATTGGAGTTATCATTCAGAATATCTTGTATCCGTAAAAACTCTTCCAAAATGTTTTGAGTATGCCGAATGATTCCATATTTGTGCCTAATTTACCTCTGTTAACAATTTTCAATGAAATTTACGAATACTTTCAAAAAAAAAAAAAAATTATGTAACAGATTTTCCTTATTTTTCACGCACCCCAGTCTAAGCATACATATGCTACTATGCTAACGAAATTCAAAGCCGCTTTGTATGATTTCGTAAAAATAATAGCATTTGTGCTCTTCGAAGATACTGAACTGCACAAACAAATTATTCACTGCACTATGTAGAAATGCCTAAGGCATAAGGAAATTATACGAATATCTGGATCACCCCTCGTACAATTTAAAATAAGAGAAAAATTTCATTGAAATTTCACCAGTTCAGTTATGTTGATTGTATTTGGTTTTCTTTTTTACTTCGTAGAAGAAATGAATCATTAAGAAAAAGGCACGAATTACGTTACGATAACTGTTTTGTCGCTTCACAATTACAATTATACATAAAACTTAATAATCTGAAAAACGGCTATCTTGTATGGTGGACGGACGTTTTGGCCACGGATGTTTTGGCCAGGACATTTTTGCCACGGATGTTTTAGCCACAACATTTTTCAAAATAGAACCTTAGGCCAAAAAAATATTAGTTGGGAGCAAAAGTTATTATATGAATTCCTTATCAAGTTATAGTTGTTATTTTAGTCATTTAAGTAATATTACCGATCGCCCTATGTTTCCTCCAATGAAAGGCCGCTATTTCGTTTGAAATTAAAAAAAAAAATATATCCCATAACCTGACGATTTGCTCCAATAAGTGAACTACGTGACTTAAGGTCATAATGGGCGGGGACTACATTCAAAACCAGACGGTGACGTCATAATCTTGTCTGATAAAATGTCCCGAAAGACCCTTCACTTATAATCGAGCGAGTATTCATAAAAAAATGTTTTGTGAATGTTCTTTTGAAGTTATCCTTATACACAATTACTCATTAAAGGAGGAGAAAATTCTTGAATAATTTGTCTGCATGTTAATCAAGACAAGATTTAGCGGAAAAATCGATGATTCTGATAATGAAATATTAATCTATATGGTATACAGCAGCAGGAATGGCATCGACGAGTTTGCTCGAACCGAGCCTTTCTTTACTCCACATTTTCACATTGACATAAAAAATGAAAAGACAACAGGGTTGAAACGATATAAAATTTCACTTCTTTTTTAAAATGAATACTTTGACTTTGGATCTTTTGAAAGACATATTAATTTAGTAGTTCTACAAATGTCCTAATCTTAACAAAATGCAATCAAATGCTCCTATGAAAGGTAATCTACCTGTATGCAAAATAATTGTAGAAGAAATAGCAAATGCATACTTAGATGACTCTAGGGATACAGATATTTGCAAAAAGGAAGTGATTTGAAAAATGTTAGGCCTGTGATTGCTGAAAAAACAGTGTGACCCGTTTAACTATGACGTATCGGATGAGAACCAAAACTTGGTAACTAGAGCTTGTCAATGCACTATGAATGTTTTCTACTAACATCTTATTGCAAACTTTATATCATTGATAAATAAAATGCCGTGTTTCTCTTTGTTTCAATGGGTTTAAACACCGCTTTCAACAGTCCTTCAGTAATATTGCGGAGCTGGATAACAATGAATTCCTGGTATTTCTTACACCAGAACTACCATTCTTTTTCTAGTCACCAGCTACTATCCCACAGTGGTCTACGATTATCAACCCATAAGTGGGAAACAAATAGTTGGAAATGATGAAAGCCACTATCGGCGGTCAAACCCGGGGACCATTTGAATGATAGTCCGACGAGCTAATACTGCGCAGCTGAAAATGCCGTGATAGATAACTGTTTTTCTAAAAAAAAAAACCTAAAGGGAGGCATAATAGACCGCAAAAAACTAACTAAAAGGAATACAGAATCCATTAGCAGCAATCACGAGGTTTTGTTCACCGAACGTTCGCGACTGATATTGTGTGTGTATTTCCGTTTATTTATCGTCGCTACCGTAGCACATGCCCATATGAGCGACGCCCCAAGAAAACGGTTAGTTGTTATGGGGGATAGTGCAAGGATACATGACGAAACTACTGCTGAGATCCGCCATGGTTCTTTAACGTGCTCGGTGTAAAGCACCGTCTCACGGGGCCTCGGTTTAACGTCTCATCCGAAAGACAATTAGTTTTTATCAGTGTACCAGCCCGGGAATCGAACCCGCGCCGCGCCGTTTTGAATTCCGCTGCTCTACCAACTGAGCTAATCGGGCTGGTACTGATATTGTCTCGCCAAATGACGAAATAATTACAGAAACCCGATGATGATTAACTTTGCTCCTCCCACTTTTTGTTTACCTCGATTCGATTGAAGAATGTATGACGCAACAAAAATGAATGACATCATTGATTGACGTGAGACTTAATTGAACTAGCGTTATTTGATAAAAAAATAAGGCGATCGGTAAAACAGTTATAGTTCATGTTCTGACAATTTACGCGTATAACCTTGCGCTCCGCTTAGGTTATATCGCGTAAATTGCCAGAAATGAACTATTTGTGAGAATACCAGTAATACCCAATAAATAAACAAAAGATAAAACAGAAATTGCTATATGTAGATCGTATAAAGTTTGTAACATTCCATATTCAACATTTAATTGATAATTTTTCCCCATCAGTCATCCTTGGGTTTCGGACAAAATCCCTCCCGTACACAATCCCCTCCAAACCCCCCTAACACTGAATCCTGATCATTAAATAGTAATAGGATAATTCCATATTCAATAGCTACATTACAAACAATAAACATTTCATCATAAAAAATGATAAAGCATCTATTCTAGGCAAAATTTAAAAAAAAAATCATGTTCAAAAATCAATCAAATATTTGGCCAAAACAGTAAAATTATTCAAAGAAATTAACTCCTTTTCTCACACAATTTTGGTAATGGTAAAATATTCTTATCATATAACTCTGCTTATTGTGTGGATGAAAAGTTAAATGGGAAGATACAAATAAAGAATAACGTTTAATGATTATATACAATCTCAAACCCATATGAAAGAATTTGGCCAAAAGGTCCTACTTTGAAAATCATGGTGGCCAAAACGTCCGTGGCCAAAACGTCCTGACCAAAACGTCCTTGGCCAAAACATCCTACATTCATCTTGTATGTAAATTTTTTTTTTTTATTTTACAGAGTCTGGGACCTCTTTGAAGAAAGGTCCTACGACCGGAATTTGATCGTATTTCAACCGTACGATTATAATTACCTTTAAAGAAACATTTTTGGCTATCAAGAAACATGTCGTATCGTGGAATTTACGATGAAATTTGCAACATCTATAGACTGATCGTAAATTTTTGTGATTTAGAGCAAGCATAATATTTTCTCGGATTTCATCTTTTGCTCTAGCAGAGGGTTTCATGATCATTTAGCTGTATACATGCCAATTTTCCAAGTACAATATAGTGAAATGAAAAAGATATACAGAAAGAATGGACGCACCATCATTTTATAGTTTTATTTAGGTCATACGATTGTCGCAGAATGTTTACATTAGGGTATTAATCTTTATATCTATAGATGCATAAGTTTAGTGAGTGATCAAAGGTCAATTTGTTCTATATCTATATAGAGAAAATTGACCTTCGATCACTCCCCAAACCTTGTACATCTATACCAAACTAACCCTTTTATGATCGTGGCTAAAAACCTTTGCTTAATCGTTCTTGCTTTAGGAAGACTTAAGAAAGCGAGGATAAAGATTCATTAGAAATGTTTCATTATATATCTAAATTTAAAAAAAAAAATGTTATTATAATGATTCCGTTTTTCCTTGCTTCAGGCGATCGTTTGATTATTATTATTTTTTTCTTGAAAATTCCAGTTTTTTGGTCAACTCAATATCATTCTGCAGCACTGCAAAATAGCAAAAAACGATAAATGGGAGTAATTCCTGTTAAGTTAACGCAAAGTGTGAACCATTACTTCTAACAGTGAATAGATGTACAGCAATGGAGCGATATTTCCCGGGTGAAACTAATTTCAATGTATCAACGTTTTTTGTTATAGTACGTATTTTACATAGCGAACAGTTTATCCACCAACGCGGAAGTTGATATCAGATGACCTGCACGTGCAGATTCAAAAGATCAAATCTTACGATGACCAAGTTATCTACGACTTTCGAAGATTTTATTTTGTAAGCCATGTACGACCATCTTAAATATAATCGTACGATAATTATAAGATCAATCATATAATTTTTCTTCTTGAAAGAGGCTCCGGGCTTATCTTTCAAGAAAAAAAATCGTACGATTGATCTTACATTCAAAAGTACGATTATATTTAAGATGGTCGTAATCTATTTATTTCCGAAGAGAAGATGGTCTCAAACAAACTATAATGACTTAGATTTATTATAGACCTATCGAACTGACAAAGCATTCGCCCCCCCCCCCCCACACACACACACCTACATATGATTCAACAATAAAAAAAAACCAACAGAGAATTCTGTAATGACTTCCTCATTTTATTTCTAACCATTTCGAAAAAAAAAAATGTAATAGGCAAATTGGTATTCGGGCGGATAATTGTTTAGAACTGCGCTTATTTACAAGAAATTATAAGAAAAAATGAAGAAAAGGTCACTGAGGATAAATAAGCAGATAATAAACGGATTTATAAGTAATTTTCGATTTATTAATCACCGTGTTTTTATTACCTTGATTGGGATACAAAATTAGGCTAAGCCTATCTAGATAGCTGCTCGGAAAAAAGAGACTATCTAAATCCGAGAAAATTCAGTACCTCTCCTCCCACCCGAGCAACCAGTCAGAGGAAAAGATCCGGGTTACCCGGGGGGATAGGCTGGTCGGGAGGGGGGGGGGGGGGTAATTAACAGATGATGATACATTAGTGAAAGTGACATACTGCGGGAAAGGGAAAAGTGTTGTTGCCAGTATTTCGCCTGTTACAGTTCGACTCTGTAGCCTATTTTAAAGAGATTACAAAAAATAAGGAAATAGGAAATCGTCGAAGCAAATTCTCTTTCTTTTTTTTCCCGACCCGACTTCATTGAAACCCAAATTGCTACAGTATTTCTATATATATAAATTCCCCTTTCTCGTTTTCAACTCTAGAACATTTGAATTTGTGTGTGATTTTTTATAAATTATATATTAGTTTAAATATTCAATTATATTCACAAATAATCTTAAACACTAGGGTATAGGCGCAAATGTATTGGATAATAATGTTGACCAATAAGGGTATCTGTCATATTTGGAATAAACATAGTGATTAACACCTAGGGTAATATTTAAAAAGGTACACAATAAGCTTATCAATAGGAATCCGAGATAAACAAGATGCCTCTTACTAGTTCTGTAAACACGTAAAATGAAAACTAAGACTAGAAATAGACTAAGACTCTTGATGCGAAAACTTACCGCGTCGAAATACCAAGTAATTCCAAATTGGCCCGATATTCTAAAACGGTTTATATAACAAAGGTTAAAGGGATTCAATGTAAGCTTGTATTTGATTGGTCAATGTGGTTTCTCTGAAAATTTAAGGGTCCACCCCCAATTTCTCAGTGATCGAATAAATATAGGGGTGCACCCGTAAATTTTACGGGCCCACCCTCATATTTTGGACGTGCAACCCCAAATAATAGGGGTGCACGTCCAAATTTAGACGTGCACGACTACAAAAAGGCTTTCGACCCATTTAGTGCGCCATATTCGACACTTGTGATGTCATTTTAACCTTTCAACCTCGACGCTTCTGATCATGGGTCAGACCGGTGTTACACGGGTTCCAAAATGGCGTCGAATATAGAGCACAACAATTTGATTACATAAAACCAATTTTCTCGTTTACTTTAAACGCCAAATACTTTTTTCTTGTTTTATATAGTATTTTGCACGAGTTTATCACCTTTCTTAATGAGATAACGATATTTCATGGTTATTAATTATTGTAGCGGTAAATGTGAAGTTTGTTTACTACCACCAGTGGGTAACTCCGTTCACATGAATGTCCCTTCTGCCCATGCATATTACAGTTAATTTTAGATTATTACATCATCTTATGCGACTCCCGGGCTGCCATTTGAATTCCCCCCTTCAGTTATTTCTAAGAAAACACCGCGGACTGAGTCAATTATCGATTTTTTATGATCGTGATTAAAATGTCCTAACTCCCTGTATAGCTTTATCTGATTTAAGACATTCTAGCCACAATTCGATAAAACGCTAAATTTCTGAAATGTCCACAGGATTGATCACCGAAGATAGGTTCGCCTAGAAAACATTGCACTTATGCATCTGTTGAGCGTTTCTCCCCTCAAAAAACTTTGAAAGAGACAATGTCCCTCTTCCGCGTAAACACAGGTCATACGGTAACACGAGTTAGGCGGAGTAGGCTATCGAATATATGTAGAGTATATGTACATTGTCGATAGCAGACGACGTAGTTTAACTAAATATAGAAAGATATTAAAACCTCCAATTTGTAATTGGAAGACCCCTCAACTGAGAGCAAATGTCTTTAATATCAAGCTCCTATCGTAGTAAAAGTATTAGAACCACGGAGAGCGTCAAAAATTTACTTTTATGTGTTCGTGATCAGAGTGTCGTAACTCGCTATATTAATACAAGCGATTTACGCCCTTCTCGTCACAAACCCCAAAAAAGCAAAATTACTGGAAATGTTCGGGATCGTTCACCGAGGTGATCTAGACCCAAGAAGTTCTGCATTGGTGCTCTCGTAGAGCGATCTTCCTAAAATCCGAGTATGTGTATGCGGGCTACCAGTTCAGTCACCTAGTTTTTATCACCCTTACACCATGGGAAACCCCAATAGGCAAATCACCGCATTGTCTATAAATAGCATTCTTACGCGAAACAAAAAAATGCTTGGGCTAGGGTTGGCAGCTGATTTCACATTTAAGAGGTGTTGTTGGTTAATCTTCTCATTGTATAGAACTCTTGAATAATGCCATTAAGATTTTCAAAATGCACAGTTGTCGAGCGGAGGTAAATCTTGTAAAAAAGAAAATTAAACCCAAGCCGGTACTACTTTTTTGAAAAGCTATTAAGTCGGTGTTCTGCTAAAACCTCGTAACTACAGCTTTAACCAAGCTGTAGTTACGAGATTTTAGCAGAACACCGACGATATTAAACAACTGACAGGATTGTTCTCACATGGTTCTAACACTGGGTGACGTAGAAACGTCCCCCAAAAATCAAAATCCATACTTCTTTAAGAATACACCAAATTGAACGGCTTTTCATTTGAAAATAATTTATAGTTCATTAAACGAATATATACATGCTAAAATGTGGCAAATGCAAGGTGGCCGTTTAGAAGTTCGTTTCAATGTACATGGCCTAAACCTAACCAAATTTGGTACCAAAGTGCAGATAATTCAATTATCCACAATATGGGATGATTCGTTGGCAAACCAAAGTTTGATAGACATGTGATATTTATTAAACTGCGTAAGGTGTCAAAATAAAAAAAAAAATCACAAAGTTTGAAATGACGGTTAATCTGGTTTCGAACGAAATGAATTGAGGTTTTAGACCATCCAAATGATGGATATGAAACAATTTCATTAATATCGGGTATGTACCGAGGTACTTACGAGGTACCATTTGCAAACGCAAGGTTTGTAATTGCAAAATCCAGCGGGTACGTTTCTAATTAGTCGCTGCATGTAGAAGCCGAAAGGGCTTTCGTCCTACTCCAGGTATAGACTCATACAGTTAACAGCATCGTGAAATCGACAAGGTGAATGATTTTGGAATGATTTCGGAATGAAATTGAATGAGTGTGTGGAGCGAGTTTTGAGTAAATTTCATGGGAGGTAATCCTATATCGTAAATTTTGTTCAGGATGAACAAAATTAGCGATATTGATTATCTCCCTTCAATAAAATATGCAAACAAGTTGTATATATAGCTTCCTATTCCTTCAAGAACCTATGAGACGCTAACAAATTGAATTACGTCAGAGAAATCGCGATTTTTCTCTATGAAAATTTATTTTGAATGACGTTGTTGATTCTATATTTATCAATGGGTTTGTCAATGTGAATGTTAATTTCACGATGTTATTAACCGTATCTCCAATAAAAGTCACTCAAATCGTTCCACACACTCATTCAAAATCATGACAGGATTGACAGTAGAGATTTGCTCAGGTGCCCTACGTTCAGGATAAAAACATGTACAAACTTTAAAATGGTACCTCGCTTTGCATGTGCACTTTCGAGGTACAATTTGCAAACCGTTTACAAACGCAGGGTTTGATATCTCAAAATCCAGCGGGCACGTTTCTGATTAAAAAACGAAAGTGCTTTCGTCCTGACTTCAGGCACAAACTCATAACAATGCCATTCCGGAAACATCTCGTCATACTCCATTGGGAACATCGCTCGGACTTTTCCGTTAACTGGAAAGTACCGTGGACGTTAGTATATTATACAGTGCGTTTTCTTATCAAAATATATATACCTTCTTTTATTCTTTCGTTGATTTTATTCAACGTAATTCAAAGCGGGATTGTTGATGTTTATGACGTCATATAAATCCACGACGCGCTTTCATTGCTACGGCCGTTTGATTCCCGAGGTCTTTCGCGCAGAATCGCCGAGCAAGGGTTCCCGATGGGATTATCTCGTCATGCTCATCATCATTTTTAGCTCGACTGTTTTCGGACATAACCCGAGGGATTGCTATAGCTTTGGTGGCATCGTCCTTGTTGTAGTCGTCGTCGCCGTACGAAAACTTCGACATTTTTATACATCCGGTATTACAAAAGGCATTCATAATCATTTGAAACTTGGCACACGTGTTCAACTTCTCGTCAGCAACCCATATTGTCAAGGAGGATAAATATATAGAGAATAGATGGTTGGTGACTTGATATGGAAAAGTTTATCGGGCAAGGCGTAGGAATTTATCCGGTGAGCCGGAGGCGAACCGGATAAATTCCGCAGCCGAGCCCGATAAACTTTTCCATATCACGTCACCTATCATCTATTCTATTTATCCTGTTACAATCTTTTTTCAAAATTCTAATCGTTATTTATTTACGAAAATACAATCCGATCCCGATTTACAACTTCGATATCGGCGAGTCCTCGTCATAAGGGTGAATTGGTGGAAGAGTTTGGGTGATCGCGAAAGGCTTAAGAACTCGATAATTGAAAGGATTTCTAATGCTGTAGCAAGAAAATATTTAACAAAAGAAAACTGTAATACTTTCATACCTTAATGATTAAGAAGATATTAATCTGCATTCTGGTGATTTTCGCAATCTCAAACGTCCTTTTTTCTCCGAAGTTTTGTTGTCATGCAGCTAAAAGCAAATCTCAATTCAATGCCTTCCTTGCTCTAAATCAGAGGATGGACATAGATTGAGATCAGATGCAAAGCTACTATCTCCGAAATCCTCCTCATGCGAAAAATATCTGCGTTGAATCCATTCAGATAAATGTTTTTAAATCCTGACAGTTTTCGAGGTCGAATGTAAACACCGAGATAAGCTTCATCACAATTTTATAGATTACGTCATCAGTCATGTCCTACGTCATCGATAGGGTCGCGACTTGGTTTTAAAAATATATGAGAATCGAGTGAAATGTTTTTTATCAGAAATAGACACTCAAATTCAAAAGAAAAAAATGTTAGAGGGGCCTGTTTTCAGACCTTATAGCCGCAAAAAGAAGATCCGGCAGGTCACTTGACCAAGTGACATGATAAAGCTGTCACGTGATCAAATGACCTGATATCAACAAGTTTATCACACCCCCTTTTATCAGGCAATATTTACAGCTAGTGACAGGATAAATGTATATTTGCGCAAGTCATGTCCCTTTTGTCATTTAGATTTCGATCCATTTATCAGCACCCAAGGCCAACAGCCGAGCGTTGGCACCCGTGGGTGGTTATATTGTTTACAAATAAGTACCAACGAAAAGAGACACGATCAGTATTTAACGACATTTGTCACTTAGTTTCAAATGCTGCTACTGCTATGGGAGGTGAAAGACGACAAATTAACTTCATTTAAGAAAATAAAGCTGTGGGCACCACATATCAAGCAGGGATTTCAAAAAGAATTACTTTGTATATGATAGGTTAAAATTTTCATTATAAAGATAATAAGAAAATTTGCTTTTAGCTAAAAGCGTCGATCATAGTCTGCGCAGCCTGCGTAGACTGACGAGGATCGACACTTTTCACGCTTCCCATATGCTTCTTATCGCATATCGGGTCAAGTGTATTAAAGTTATCAATATACAATTATTTAAATCAAAACCTTTCTAAATCGCTCACTCAGTGTTCCATTCATTCATTCAAACACTAACCAAAACCTGTCAAAACGCTCCAAAATCGCCAAAAATTTAAATTCATCATCTTCATTCAAAAATGTAGCTTGAGAAAAATAGCGTTTAAAGTGAAATAATTGGATTTTTAAGCGTGTGATTGATTCTTGACGAAATATGAAACTATGTAAGAACTTGTACGCATATTTAATTACAGGGATGTAATAAATATCGCTTATTTTATTCTATCAGAACAAAATTAGCGATATTGGATTACCTCCATCCCATTTAACTCAAAACTCAATTAACTTTCTTATTCAATTTCACTCCAAAATCACTCAATTACAGGATGGTGTAAACTGTGTCATTTAAAAAGTACATGACGACAATTCCAAAACATGACAGGCGATTCTACAACAAGGTCAAAGACATGGTTTGGGATAACCATTCAGTTTTCATTATCTCGGTGACCTATTTCATTCATAAATGTTCCCTACATGACATTTCGGGACATTTACCAAAATGTTTAGTGAACCATTTCTATTCTTAGTTCTTGGATGTTTGTTACAAACTTGCCTCGCAGCTAATGCTCAAAATGGTGAGTTTGTCTTTTTCTTTGTTTCCCTTTTATGACAATATTCGACATATCAGGCTGGGTCCTGTTTATATAATGTTTAACCCGATTTTAAAGTTATCGACTCGTCGTAGATTCTTTATGATTGGTAGTTTTGAATTTTTGTCTGGTTGTAACCTTAAGAAAATGCCATTCTGAGAATTATTCACTTTTATATTTTACCTATTACAGCACGCAAAATACAACATGTGGTTTACATTCGGGTGCTTACGCTCGGCTATTGGGTACCCGATAGTAAAAAAAAACTTAATTCGAAAAAGGAACCTAATTCCCACAAAATGAGTCTAGAATTATCCCGTTATCCTCCTAGATTGTTCTTATGAAAAAAAAACTGTTTGCCAAATTTCAAATGAAAGACGAACATTTCATGAATTATTGCGTCTTGCAAACGCTAACAAGAGATAATCCTGTATGTATAGCCAAGGTGGGCCGCTTGTGACGTCTGTACGGAAGGGCAAATTCATCGGACGACGTAATTGGTGTAATGCGTGTGTAATTACAAACAAATTAGCAGTGACTTTAATTTGGGCTTATGAAAAATTAATAAAATGATATATTGTGAGATAACGCAATGGAGATCTCTGCGTCCAAAATTCGTTTAAGCCTAGTTGAGCATAGTAGTCCCAAAATTACATCAACGCTTTGCCTCTTTTTTCTTCAGGATAAATCACATCCCGTTTTTTTTGTTTTTTTTGTTTTTTTTTTTTTTTTTTTGTTTTTTTTTTTGGGGGGGGGGGGTGTTTTGTTTTGTCTATTTAACTAAAGATTTATTTTTCAGGAACGATTGGACCAATATCATACCCTTATCATTTTCTATTCCGTTATCTCATCAAAGATATCCTGTGTGTATCGTCGTTCGGAGAACGATTCCGTAGCCGTCTTTATAAAGTTAGTAACATCGTGAAATTGGCATTCACCTCAATCAAACCATTCAAAAACGCTCAAAATATAGAATCAACAACTTCATTCAAAATAAATTTTGATACAGAAAAATCGCGATTACATAGCATAGTTAAAGGGGAAATGAACATGATGTTTTTGGTACAGTTAATACAAACATCTTGAAATTGACACTTACTCCAATTATACCCATTAAAACACGTTCAATTCCTTCATTCCAAATACTCACGCCATTCATTCAAAAATGCTCTAAAATCGTTCGAAAACGCATAGAAATCATTTAAATCGATCAAATAATTCCACGATTTAATACGCTAGTGTTAGTTTTAAAGAGTCCGACTGGCCAGTGGGGCACACAAGCAGAAACTTACGTAGATATTCTTTAAAAATGGAGGTTAAAAATATCGACAATTAAGTCTAACTGGATGAAATTAATGAAATTCTATTTCCTCCTTTTAATTTCATTTAAAACTCGCTCTTCTAATTCATCAAATTTCATTACTATCCGGAACATCAAAAAAAAAGCATTCATCTTGCCAATTTCAGGATGGTATTTACTTCTCTAGTCCGTGTGTTCAATTTGTGATTGCCTCTCAATGAGGGATGCATATCTTTTGAAGCTTGATAACCACTCTCCATCTTTCGATCGACTCGTCATCCAAGAAGGGGCCCTGTTGGGATTCCGAAACAGATTTATTCCGGTATTTGTATTTCTAGGATCTCATTCCAAATATAAACAAAAAGAAAGGTGGTGTTATTACATTTTCTTCGTATATCAAAGTTTCAGATTGTGTTCATAACAAAGCCGATATCATTTTTCTACTGGATTCATCCTACAGCGAGGGTGTTGACAACTTTAAAAAGCAGCTTGATTTTGTCCAGAACTTCACATTAGCATACGATATAGGTTTGTAATTTTACACCCTAGGTCAAAAACATGTTCATTTTTCAATATGTTAAAATAGGCAATTGACTCAATGGATCAAAACCACTAACCGTTTCCTTATTGCGCCTCGTCGGGGACAAAGACAAAAATTCGATCCGGTACCGGCAGCCATGATTCTCTCGCCTCGCTGATAACACGACCCGAGTATACAAATTTTGCTACAGTTCAAAGCATGTCAGTTAATAAAAGATTATATAAATACGGAAGCCTGTATGTGCCCCCTAGTGAGGACATAAACGACGTATTGAACTCTACAAGTTGTCAAAATTACGATGACAGTCGATAAATATATCGACACGTTGACAAAACTTGTGTCTTTCTGCTATCCTATAGAACACTTGGACAAGTGAACTCATGCATCTTTTACGAAGAAAATGGATGTCGACATTTTTATGTCGTATTATACACAGAAAGCAACAAAGTCGCCTGGATTTTAACGAGTGTCAAGATTTCCAAAAAATGCCGACATTCATGTACTTGGAAATGGATATATATGTTCAATTAGGCAAGTCTTACATTCTGGTGCCGTCAAGAAAATATAAATTTGGTCAACATGTCTAGATAGAAATCGACTTGTCATCGTAATTTGGACAATTTGTAGAGTTCAGTGCGTCTTTGGAGACCAGTTTATGTACTCAGTAGAGGGATACATATACGCTTCGGTAAATGAATGCTAATAAAAACCTTTTGATACTACCTGTCTGTCCACTTAAAGGGCTAACTGTCTCGCAAGCTCAGCCAAGAACCGCTTTTCTAACATAACGTCGTAGGATGTGGTAGTGTAACTTCACTACGTACTACATGTGACGTCACTACGTGTTTACTTTTCATTTGGGGAGCATTTGGGGTATTGGTAGATAAAAAAAACTCGGTGTATGACAAGGCCTTAAATAGGCAAAAGGTAGATTTGTCTAAAAAAATGAAGTATAATCAATTCGTAATACAGTTTCTTGTGAGGGTATATGACGCTTTAATCCCGGCAGTAAAAAAATATTTCAATTCTCGCCTACGGCTCGTTGACATGATTTTTTCCAGCCAAGAATAAACCGTCATAAACGCAAGCAAGAAGCCGAATTAAAAATTACTAATAATTTTGAAAGATTGCTCATCAATATATACGACATATGACAATGTACTGGGAACACATAAAATAATGTCAGAGATATTTTACTATACGATAGTATTACCTCCGCCATAAAGGATTCTTGGGCTTTATAGCAACGCATTTTTACCAAGAATCTTAAGAAGTCAAGCTTAATTTAGTTACGTTACTGTATTGTAACTGCTATGTATTTAACAAAAGAGATTTGAAAACTTCTGACCGTTTGTATACCGAAAGTTCGAAAAATGAGGACGGTCTCTTTGACAAAGTCGTCTTTCTTTGACATCGCTTTCTGTCTGAACAAGACATACCTTTATGTAAAATATTTTTCAAGATCTATTACCTGATCATAGAAGCCTTTTTCTGTGTTATTGTAAAAAAAGGTTTTAATACTTTAGACAGAAAAACAAAGCGTCTTACTAAATCCATAAGCAAAATCTAGTTGTAAAACATTCCTTGTGGTCATAAGAAATTTCATTTGACGTCTGTCATAATGTTGTGTGTTTTTAACCGAGTGTTGTATATTTGAAGGGATAAAGTGGATGTTATATATCTAAGGTCTAGATAAAATTCAGATTGTATATTTAGGGTTGAGATTTAGTCTAGATCGTATATTTAAGGTCGAGATAAAGTCCAGATCGGCCTAGTGACATTCTCTTCCACTCCACATAACGCATTTTATCTGAACCAGCATCTTACTAAAGATTCGATCCAGGCTGCATTGAAAACAGTCGCTTATATACCAGGTATTCGTGTTTTTTTTCAATAATTTATGAACATTGTTACATGTGCTAACAGCACAAAATGGTGACAGAGGTTCATGAACTTTCATATAAAATACCATACGTCTTGAGGTTTGATTAGCTGTAATTAGCATTCCTTTTTACAATAAATCGATTACAATCGAAAATTTGCTGCATCCAAACTTCACGGCAAATCCATGTAAAGCGAGATTCCCAACGGGTCGATTTTTTCCTTAATACAGAAGAATTATGTAGCACAATCTTTAAACATCAACTATGCGCAATTTCTAGTCTTACAATTATTTCTTTTCCAATTCGTTCTGTGTGTAAATATAATAAGGCTTATATCAAACTTTTTAGATAGAGGTATTTGCATAGGATAATATATGAAAAAAGGATTTTAAAAAATAGAGTTACAACCAGCCATTTGGCATGTGTTTATCTATTCTTTCCATAAAATTCCAAATAGTTCTAAAGAAAACCAGAACTCGGGGGAAGGTAATTTCAAGAATTGAATCAAAGACAAGTTGTTTGTCGATATAAATAACCAAATCAGATTATTGACATAGCCTGTTGTCCTTTATTCAAGGTGGTACCACAACAGACAAAGCTCTACAGTATGTCAGGGATAACAGTTTTTTGGCGGTCCATGGTGGGAGGTATGGGGTACCAAAGATTGTTGTGGTACTAACTGACGGACAGTCCAGTAATCCAACAGCAACTGCGGCTCAGGCACACGTCCTACACTATGCTGGTATCAAGGTGATTACATGACCATTTTGAGTCTATAGTTTGTTCCACAAGGGGAATTATTAGCCAATTCGCTTATATATCAAGCTAATATAACCATAATTTGGTACCGTGAACAAACTGAAGTATGGCTCTAGTAATCTTACTTTCAAAAACCACTATATTGAATATCAAAAAAAAAATATAAGCGACAATCATGAACTCTTCTTGTCGGTACTTTAAGCAATTGCAAAAGATGCGAAATGTTCAGGTAGTTACATCGTGAAATTGACATTCATCTCAATCATAACCATTCTAGATCACTCACTCAGCGCTCCATTCATTCATTCCAAACACTCACTCAAACCATTCAAAAACGCCCCCAAAATCACTCTAAAGATAAGATCAACGACTACATTCAAAATAAAATAAAGATAAATTAAAATCGCGATTTCATTGACGTAATTGAAATAATAAGTGTCTGATTGGTCCTTGAAGAGATGGGAAACTATTTATGAAACCTTTACGAATAGTATATTAAAGGGAGGTAATTGATATAGCTAATTTTGTTCATGCTGAACAAAATTGGCGATATTGGATAACTTCTCTTGAATTTCACTCAATATTTGCTCCAACACTATTTCAATTTCATTCCAAAATCGCTCCAAAGTCATTCATCTTTTAAATTTTACGATATTCTTAATAGTAACAATGTGACATGTGTTCAGTATTCTCAGTTCTGTTTTTTTTTTTTTTTTTTTGTTTGTTTGTTTTTTTGTTTTTTTTTTGTTTTTTTTTTTAAATATTACTATTATTTTCTTTTTATACCAAAGGTGATAGCGATCGGGATAGGATCAGGTGTTAAATCAGCTGAGATCAACAGCATTGCTTCAGATCAGCAACATGCGTTCATGGTTAACTCCTTTAACTCGCTACGTACCATAGAACGGGACATACAAAGCGCCGCATGTAAGTTGGGCTTAAGCATTAGCCTTATCCTTTATAAAACAAGAGGACCATGATTGTC
The DNA here is from genome assembly GCA_948146395.1 of Fragum whitleyi. Lineage (NCBI taxonomy): Eukaryota > Metazoa > Mollusca > Bivalvia > Cardiida > Cardiidae > Fragum > Fragum whitleyi. The sequence goes on from OX411544.1 coordinate 86,446,740, forward strand.
CTATATCGCCCACCTTCGTATCTTTAGATAAAATTTTCCAGCAAAGTTGTACTTTTACGATTTGAGGCTTCTGAGACTGTTTACGAGAAAATTGTCATTAAGATCCCTTTTTCCATGCTATGCCATGGATCCTTCTAATTTTCAATAGGCTTCATCCTTGTGACCTGACAAGCATTCTGACCAGGTTTCGTGAAGATAGGGCCATATTTGAGTCCCCTAGAGTGTAAACAAGAAAATTGTCATTAATGTCCCTTTTCCCATGATATTGCACGGATCATTCCCATTTTCAATTGGATTCATCCGTGTGGTCTGACAAACATTCTGACCAAGTTTCATGAAGATTGGACCATATACGTGGCCTCTAGAGCGTAAACAAGAAAATTGTCATTAAGGCCCCTTTTCATGTGATATGGCATGGATCCTATCCATTTTCGATAGGGGACATCCTTGTGACGTGACAAACATTCTGACCAAATTTCACAAAGATTGGCCTATATTTGTGGCCTCTAGAGTGTAAACAAGAAAATTGTCATTTAGGCCCCTTTTCCCGTGATATGGCACGGATCTTTCCCATTTTCAATAGGGTTCATCCGTGTGACCTGAAGAACATTCTGACCAAGTTTCATGAAGATTGGACCATATTTGTGGCCTCTAGAGTGTAAACACCTAAATTGTTGACGTCTGACGACAGACGACAGACGACGCACGACGAACGACGGACGACAGACGACGGACATTCAATGATCACAAAAGCTCACCTTGAGCACGATGTGCTCAGGTGAGCTAAAAAAGATGACATAGAGCAAAAGCGAAGCCATACTGTTTTATTGAGCTATCTTTATTTTGACTTATTTCTCCTTAATTTCAACTCTGAGTAGACGGCAATATGATACACGTTATTATAACATAGGAAAATGAATAGTTTGTCTATTCAGATTTTGTCAAACTTTCTTGTGATGGCGATTCTAAAGTGTTACTGTTTATATGCTCTTGGTTAAAAAAAACTAAAACAAAAAATAACAAGTTCACTTGTTCACAAAAGTGCATTATTGACTTACCACCTTAGTAAAATTATGCATTAATATTTGTTATACGAACGTCAAATGTAGGAAATGTCTAAAAATACAGAACTTTCGGCAGAATTGTTTCTACCGTGTAGTAGTAACGTTTGTGCTTATTGTGTTGTTTAATTTTTTGTTTTAGGTACATCAGAAAAGTTTGGTAAGTTTACTTGATCATTTTCTTTGCTTCGAGACTTTAATACAGCATTAAATTCATTTTGAAAAGGGATGAAAACAGTCCTGAAGTCAGGATGACAAAACACGACAAACTGTTTGCAAATTATACCCCGCTTTGCACGCGCACTTGCGCGCAAAGCGGGGTATAAATGGCTAACAGATTCCACAGTCTCCTCATCCTGAACCCAGAGCATATTTCCGGTCAACCAAAGCAAAATATACTTGTTTTTAGCGAGCTGACGGTATAACACTTATTGAAATATTTTCTTTTGAATAGTGTTGTTATACTTTGTTTTACTTTTCCATGCGTTTACCCAAAGTCTATTTTAAAAACCATTTCAGAATCCTGTGATAACAAGAAAGCTGATATTATTTTCATCCTTGATGGTTCTGGGAGTGAAGGGATAACAAACTTTCAAAAACAACTACAGTTCGTGGCCAATTTTACCCAAAAGTATGTTCTTTGTCATTTTGAACTTGTTGCTTATTTGTATTCCACATTTTGGAAGCTTAATTTACAATCACTTTTCTGTCTTTAGTGTTATATTCACTTTTAACCTCCTTTTTAATAGACTACAATAGTAGAAATAGCTAAATAACTAATGTCAATGCCCAGGATGGTTCTCTTAATAGGTAAGAGGTATGTTATAAACTCGAGGAGCTGTATATTATTCACTTTGAATGCTTATACCAAAATAAGGGGAAAAGCTTTACATGAAAGTCGGATAAGAAAAACAAGAGGACCATGATGGTCCTATATCGCTCACCTGAATAAGTCAACTCATAACTTGTCAACAATATTGTAAATACCAGAGATAGGCTGATGTACATTTAGGGTGGATTTAAAAGGAACAGACTTTAATTACCTCCTACTGCAATTTCTTTTTCTTTTTAATTGCAAACAAAGTTTTTGATGGAAGTGAATTCTTTTAACAAGTTTAGTAGACCTAAACCTTAAAAATATCCCTGCCAGGTTTAAGATATGCCCAATAGTTAAGGCAAAGATTAACCCTCTCTGATATTTTTGGCAATTTTTTGACATTTTAAATACCATGGAAACCAGAGATTTCGATTGAATAAAATTATTTTAATAACTTTGGTAGAGCTTCACCCAAAGAAAACCCCTACCAAGTTTCAGCTTAATTACCCCAGTGGTTTAGAAAGAGAAGAAGTTTTTCTAAGAATTCCAGCAATTTTTGTCCATTTTTTAGCCTTTCTGTTACCATACAAATTAGAGATTTTGATGAATTTAGTTCTTTCAGCATTTTTTGAAGAACTTCACCCAAGAAACATCCCTGCCAAGTTACAGCTTGATTGTCCTAGTGGTTAAGGAGGAGGAGAATTTTTTCTAAGATTTTCAGCCATTTTCGACCATTTTTCAACCTTTCCGTTACCATGGAAATCAGTGTTTTTGATGAAATTAAATTCTTTCAACAACTTTTGAAGAACTTCACCAAAGAAACATCCCTGCCAAGTTTCAGCTTGATTGGCTTAGTAGTTTAGGAGGAGAAGAATTCTTTCTTTTCGGCAATTTTTAGCCATTTTTCAACCTTTCCCTTTCCATGGAAACCAGAGTTTTTGATGATATTAAATTCTTTTTACAACTTTTAAAGAGCTTCACCAAAGAAACATCTCTGCCAAGTTTCAGCTTGATTGGCCTAGTGGTTTAGGAGGAGAAGAATTTTTTCTAAGATTTTCGGCAATTTTCCGCCATTTTTCAGCCTTTCTTTTACCATGGTAACCAGGGTTATTTATAGACTTAAACTCTTTTCACAACTTTTGAAGAGCTTCACCCAGGGTACATCTCTGCCAAGTTTCAGCCTCATTGGCCCAGTGGTTTAGGAGGAGAAGAATTTTTTTTAAGATTTTTGCGATTTTCAGCCTTATAGTTACCATGGCAACCAGAGTTATTGATAGAATTTAATTCTTTTAAAAACTTTTGAAGAGCTTCACCCAAGGAACATCCCTGCCAAGTTTCAGCTTGATTTGCCCAGTGGTTTAGGAGGAGAAGATGTTTAAAGAATTTGTTGACGGACGGACGGACAGACGGACGGACGATGGACGGACGACGGACGGTGAGTGATCACAATAGCTCACCTTGAGCACTTTGTGCTCAGGTGAGCAAAAAACTCGCCTGTGAGCCAAACTTGTAAGTCTTCTATACGTTGTTGTTTTCATAAATATAAATAAATACAAATACAAATTCCAATAGATGATCGACTTCTATTGAATGCATACCAATCATGGGCCGATACTGAAGACAGGACCGCCTTAACCAGCATCCGCTACCCCTAGAACGTTTACAAAATTCGAAGAATTTCTGGAATTACGCGTGCTAATGATATATCTCTAAAAAGCTTCTTGTACCGTATTTTCCCTAATAATAACACCCTTCCTAATAGTTGCACCCCTACTTTTTCTACTAAGAAAACCCACTTCAAATGCCTAAATTTAAGGAACGTTTTGAGACTTCTTCTCTAATTTGAGATGAATTTCCTCTAAACAATGTTTAGAGAAAATTCACCTCAAATTAAAGGAAAAAGCGCCTAAAAAACATCATTTTAATGGTTTTCTAATTCAGAAAAATGCATATTAAATAAAAGCGCGCTGGTCATGTTATGTATAGCTTTATTAGAAGAAATACGGTGTATTTATTTTTTAAAAAAAAAAATCTATTTCCAAGTTTGTATTCAAAGGTTTGACATAGGTCCCAACAACATACAGATCGGTGTGGTGACGTTCGGGACGCACTATCATAACGAATTCTACCTCAATACGTACAGAAACAAAAGCCAGCTTATCAACGCTATACGTCACGTCAAATACATCAGCGGCACTACCAATACGGCAGAGGCGTTACAGTTTGTGAGGCAACATGGGTATGTATTATTTATGACGGTTTACTGAAACTATGGATTTACAAGTTTAAGTGGGTGATCAAAGGTCAATTTTGTCTATACCGGTATAATCACAATTGACCTTTAATCACTCACTTAAATTTGAACATCTGTATTGTCGTATTTTGATCTATAATTCGGCCGAATTGTTCGTTTTCAAAATGTAACTGCAATGGAAATACCTGTTCCATAATAGAATTGAGTTTTACGAGTTAACTGGTGCCTTTTAGCAAATGTCAGTTTCTGTAAAATAATTTTGCATACTTCTTTAAAACAATGGTATATTGAGAAGTAAGATATGGGGTGCATACTCCTTTGCAAAGCAGCAAACAATCTCAAAAAGGAAGTGCATACACCACCCTTGGCAAAGATGAAAACTTTTGCGCAATGTTTGATAAAGTGCATTTTGGTACTGAGCGGGGAACACTTTTCAAACATTTGTGAATGTTTCTGTATCAAAAACGCAAGGTTTATCTTCGAATCTCATCTTTTATAATAGAATCTAGTCTTGCCTATTTAGACGTCGAACTACATTGTAAGTGAGTGTAAGTGTAAACTATCAAATCTTCGGACAATCTAAAACATATTTCCTGCAGATTTAGCCCGGAAAACGGAGGACGGGGAAATTCTATATCCCAGTTGGTAGTTGTACTGACAGACGGACGATCAAACAGCAATAGTCAGACCGTCACTCAGGCCGTATATCTACACCAAGCGGGCATTAAGGTATAAGCAGTTTGATGTAGACTTACATTTTGCCGAAATCGCTGAAACAAACTGATGCATTTAAATGTATGTAAAAGCACACCGATTATTTTCCTTTTAATTTTTGAGAGAAACTGATTATGTGGATCGGTTACATATTTATACCCTTAGCCTTTCAAAAAGACTTATTTCTGTAATAAACAATAAAAGTGAAATAACTCTCATAAAAATAGTAATCATTTGCAGAGGGTCAAATCAAAAGAGAACGTCGTTCTCCTTGTGTGTAGACTTATTTGAAAATAAACATCTTTGGTAACATTCATAGCCTTGACGTCGTCGTTGTCATCGTAAGCACAACTTTGGCATTTTGTGATAAGATACAGCCAAAAAAAGATCGTGAAATTGACATGATGAATGATTTTGGAATGAATTTGGAATGAAATTGAATTAGTGTGTGTGGAGCGAGTTTTGAGTGAAATTCAAGGGCGGTAATCCAATATCACTAATTTTGTTCCGGATGAACAAAATTAGCTATATTCATAACCTCCCTTTCATAAAATATGAATAATAGTTTTGTAAATTGCTTCTAATTGCTTCAAGAACCAACCAGACGCTAACAATTTCAACTATGTCCGTGAGATCGTGATTATTCCCATTTATATTTATTTTGAATGTAGCTGTTGATTGTATGCTTTTTTGCCATTTGGAGCGTTTTTTTATCGATTTGAGTGAATGTTTGGATTGAGTGAATGGAGCGCTAAGCGCGTGATTAAGAATGATTTTGATTGAGATGAATATCAATTCCACGATGTAACTAACTGTATTACCAAAGGCAATCACTTGAAACTTATAAAGTGTTTCAAATATTAAAGAGCGACCTATAATATCGAAGGGAAAATCTATGTAAGATTTTTTTTCAAATCATGTCCTATTTTAGGCTCAGTCTTTTTTACGAGGGGTGTTCAAAAAGTTCGTGGACTAACGCAATATCTCAAAGATTGCAAATCGTATGAAAACTTAAATCATATCATCTTATTGTGCTTTCTTTTCTGTGCTCGCACTCCAAAATTGATGAAAGTACGACAAACAGCAATCATTGTTTGAGCGATCAAAGACATACACTGTACGCCAAGCGGCGCACACTTCAAGTAACTATCGAGATATAAAATAAGTCAACGGACTTCTGGAACACCCCTCGTATGTTTGAATTGTATATTGTATAATATGAATTATTGCAGGTAATATCTATCGGCATCGGATCCTCTGTGTCGACGTCAGAGTTATCTTCTATAGCTACAGACCCACAACATAGTTTTACCGTGGCAAACTTCAACTCTCTTAACTCCGTACAGGATCAAATTGAAAGGGCTGCCTGTAAGTTGGAAATATAGTTTAGTTACATCGTGACATTTGCCTCAATCAAAACCATGCTAAATCGCTCACTCAGCGCTCCATTCATTCATTCCAAACACTCACTCAAACCACCATTCAAAATGCTCAATTCCATTGTAAAATATATTATCAACAAAGTCATTCAAAATGAATTAGGATATAGAAAAATCGCGATTTCATTGACATAATTCAAATTGTAAGCAGCTAATAGGTCCTTCAAAAAATAGGAGGCTATCTATAGAACTTGTATGCAAATTTAATTAAAGGGGTAAAAATATCACTAATTTTGATCATCCTGAACAAAAGTTGCGATCTTGGATTACCTCCCATTAAATTCACTCAAAACTCGGCCCACACACTCTTTCAATTTCATTCCGAAATCATTCACCTTGTCAATTTCAAGATGTTGTTAACTGTACATTTGTTCGTTTTTGCACTGTGTAAGACATTATGTCGTCGCTTGGTGACAAAAATGTCGAAAAACATTTTGAATAAAGAATTTTTTTCGAGATTTTGGTCGCATATATTTCCATAGCCTTTATGGCGATTTTGTTACATCTGCCCTGTGTTCAGGATGAAAACGTAAGCGAAGCGCTTTCGAAATGATACCTCGCATTGCACGTATGTGTACGTGCAAAGCGGGATATCATCTCAAGGAGCTCGCCAAACGTTTTTACACCTTGAACACATGGCTGGTTTTCATCGTAAAATCACTAAATATCAGTTATGCTTATCAATTTTGTAAAACCAGATGTGCTAAGAATTATACCTTTAAGAAACTATACATGAAAAAATCAAATGAAACACGTTCGTATCCCCCAACAGCCATGACATTCTGCTTAGACCTTCGCTTTTAAAAATACTTTAAACATAATTTTAAGAATATTTCAAGATATTTTGCTAATTCAGATTTAATACCCATTCTCTGTAACGACTTAAACAATTTTGGCACACATGGTCTCCGATTTTGATGAAATTTCACATACAGGAAGGGACTTACAATTGACAAAAAGAATGTTTTCAAATCATCTGGTTACCATGACAACGACCTTCAAAGCACAGAATTTTGCAAATTTAAGCTTTTTTGAAGCTATATAATTTTGTCTATACATAAAGATGATGGTTGTTTTCGTATGTATATGATAGAATAGGACCTAAAATTTCGAACTAGATCTTTTGTTGTGTAAATTAGTGTCAAAAAAAAGGTTACCATGACAACAAATGTGGCTTGTTTTGAAAAATTGATCTGAAAATGTTGTTTAAATTTCCTGTTTTTCTTCGCTTATGACTAATATTTGATGTGTAGATGGAATTTATTATGTAAAAGGAGCAACTAAGATACAAATTATTTTGTTGTTGTGTACTTTGGTTGCCTTGACAACGGTAACTATGACTCATAATATGGCTGCTTTTGTTACTTCTGAGTTATTTATTAAATTTTTGCAGCATGATGAACCGATGATAATTATTGGGAAATATATAACAAAAAGTGCTCCTTCAAAAAACGCAAAAAAATCATTGGGCATTTTTGTTACCACGGCAACCATTTTATTATTTTCTTAAATCAGTTATTTTAAGTCCACGAAAGTTTATATGTGATAAGAAAAGAGATCCAATAAGCCTCTATCAAAATACAAGAAAAAAGACCAAAAATTGTAATAGTTGCCATGGTAATTTGCCGATACAACCCAAAATTAAGCATTTTTTGGTGATTTTGTAGCTTTTTACCTAAAAAAATGAAACCAGTTTACACAACTATTTTGATATATAAGTTAGAGGAAAGTCGGAACCTTATCGAGGATTAAGAAATATTCGGGTTGCTTAGCGTTGGATACCCGTATCCAAGGACTAAAAATTGGCTTTCGTGCATTTTTACATATTTTTTTCCATAGCAACGGGCTATTTCCTGCAAGTTTTTGAAAAAAAATCTTTTAAGTCCTAAACGGTCTATCGGACCAATTTTGTAAATTATCATAACATTGAATGGGAGTTCAATTATCTAGTCAATTGTGGACGCTTAAGATGTTCTGAAATTGCCTTCATTTATGGGATGTGAATTTATGTTGCCATAGAAACGAACACAAAAGTTATTATTATGTGAATGTTAATGTGGTATTTCCTTGTAAAACGGAAAACAATGTCTGAATTTTGTCATAACATTTGAAAAAATGCAAAAATCAATATTTTATAGGGTATGTGTGTTGTTGCTATGGAAACATAAGTTAACAACGTTTGCCCAAAAATATTATTCATTCTTTTGAGAGAACGATGATGGGGAACTTATATCTTATGTGTTTTTATTTTAGTTTGTGCTGCATAACTGATATATTTGAATTTAAAAATTCGCGAAAACGGATTTTTCAATCTTTAACGTCTGTTTCCATGGCAACCGGAAGTGATTTAAAGATTTTTTCAATCTTATTTAAACTTTTCGGTTTGCCCTATCCTCATGTTTAAATTTTATCAAAATTTTTAGACATAGCGTGCCACACTCCCTGTTTAAAAGTGTAAGTGCTTAAAGAGAATTGCTATTAAAAAAAATATATTAAATACATCAATGAGAACAATGTTTAATCTACATAATATATTTTCAAATATTTTTCTGTCAACAGGTTCAACTCCTCATGTATGCGGTTCACATCCCTCAGACATAGTTTTCGTCTTGGATTCATCAACAAGTGTAGGACAAGCAAACTTCCAGAAACAGCTGGATTTTATTACCAAATTCGTGGAAGATTTTGATGTCGGTAAAAGTGGCGTACAGTTCGGACTAGTCACATATTCGGATACAGCACATAATGAATTCTACTTTAACTCGTAGGTTTGATAGATTTGCTTTACTATTCCCTAATCTCGTTTCAGTTAAATTGTTCCTAAACAATATTCGAATCAATGGCATAATATTCAGGAACGCAGTTATAAGGAAAAAAAGCTAAGAACCGTTTTAAGAAGAGGCGTCGGACTTCAAATTGTGAGATCCTTGCTTCTATTTTGGGTGTATAAATCTTTTCCGAAAAGTTTCCCTTGCCATATGATAGATTATCGCAAATTTATGAGAAATGAGAAGCTGATGGCTATGATAGGACGTGGTGGTAAAACTGGTGTGACAAATACAGCTAGTTACAACGTGAAATTGTCATTAGCCTCGATCAAAACCATTCTAAATCGCTCACTCACCTCTCCTTTCATTTATTCCAAACACTCATTCAAACCTTTTAAAACGCTTAAACCAATTGAAAATATAGAATCAACAACGTCATTCGAAATAAATTTGGATACAGAAAAATCGCGATTTCGCTGACATAATTTAAATTGTAAGCGTCTTTTAGGTTCTTGAAGAAATATGAAGCTGTCTAAATAACTTGTAAGCATATTTTATCAAAGTAAGGTAATCAATATAGCTAATTTTGTTCATCCTGAACAAAATTTGCGACATTGGATTACCTCCCATTAACTTCACTCAAAACTAGCTCCGCACACTCATAGAATTTCATTCCTAAATCATTCCAATATCATTTACTTTGTCAATTTCTTGATGTTGTTAACTGTACTAGGCAATCATAGAAGCGTGCCCCAGCCTCCGAACTATGACAGAGATACTGTTGCGAGTGCCTTTGCCACTATTTTTTAATCAATCCGATTGCTACTGATTGATCCTGTTGTTGTTACAAAACATATGAGTATTTTACCCTTATAATGCTGAGTCTGGAGCATTCAAGATTTGTCAGGAGTAATAAGTACAGTTAGATACATCGTGAAATTGACATTCATCTCAATCAAAACAATTCTTAATCGCTCACTAAGCACTTTATTTATTCATTCCAAACAATACAATACAATACAATACAATGAATTTTATCAGTAAATAAAGGCCTCCGGCCCAGAATACAACATGTTTTACAAATTTAAAATGACAATATTTTGAGCTACGTAATATTCAAAACATGAATGAGTTAGCAATGCAATTTTGAATGAACAGTTTTTTTTATAATAGAAAGATATCACTTATTGAGTTAGGCTAGAATAGAAATATAGTTTTGCAGATGAACCCAACGCAACATCGTATCATAAGTTAAACCAAACTGTAGATGCAATGTGTGAAAGGCACAACAACGAAGTCTTATTTTAGACTCCTGCTTAATGAAATGTTGAATCTTTTAGATTAAAAAGCACGGATATGTACCTTGAAATTTTTCTTGTGATAAGCAAATTATTACACTTCAACAGGCTATAAAATGAAAAAAGGTCTGTTTTGCCGTTATACCAGGAAAATAATAGGGTATTCCTTTCTGCAGCGTAAAAGGGGGAAGTGAAAAAAGACGTGAAATTCGTTTTCAATTACAATAGAATCATAATGTACTAAACAGTAATGACATATTCGGTCTTCTCTATCTATGTTAAAATGACGGCCTAATTCAATATCAAACTTATGACTGGAACACCTAAATCTTGCTAATGCAGTTCTCAGATTCAAAGGAATATCATAACATAGATATTTTTCTGGGGTTAAAACCATTCAAAAACGCTCCAAAATCACTTAACCCTTTGCTGTTTAATCCCTGCTTTTTACGTGCCTGTCATTTTATGATTGAGAAAACATTGTGAAAAAAGAAGAAATTGCTTCTGACAAGCAATTTCTTCTTTTTCCACACTATTTTCTACCCTACTGAATGGTTATTTTTCAAATTAAATGCACTTAAAATTGTCGTTTGCAAAACCTTTGAATTTGGACAGGTCAAAATTTTGTAAAACGGGAAAGGGTTAAAAGATAAAATCAATAACTACATTCAAAATTATTGGTCCTTGGAGAGATAGAAAACTATTTATAGAACCTGCATGAATATATTTTTAAAGGGAGGTAATTAATATCGCTAATTTTGTTCATCCCTAACAAAATTAGCGATATTGAATTACCTCCCTTGAATTTCACTCAAAACTCGCTACTCACGCTAGATTAATTTCATTTCAAAATCATTCAAAAATTATTCATCTTGTCAATTTCACAATGTTTTTAACACTAAATATCAGCCTGCACATATGTGCAGATGTGCAGTCTGATCTTAGGCTATACATGAACCACCGGCTTTTCTTTAAAACCAGAAAGAAATTAAAATCATATTTTCATAATTAGTACTGACACGATAAGAAAGTCCAGTGACCGGTGTTTCAAGCACTTTGATGTTATTGCAATTTTGCTTACGATTTTTTTTTCAGTATGACAAATGTTAATAAAACATATATCGGTATAGTTACTTACGCCAATTTATTTAGTTGATCGACCGATATGATTTCAATTAATGGGATTTTCATCAATCCTGACGTCAGAGCTATTCAAAATTTCACCATTACTTTCTCAACTTAACTCAAGTCAACCATTACTTTCTAAACAGATATCGTGACAAGTATACACTAATGGCGGCCATTCAGTCAGTGAAGTACCGATCAGGCACCACTGCTACGGACCAGGGTATACGTAACGCTCGTTATTACCAGTTCTCCAGATATCATGGAGGCAGGGTGAATGCCTCATTATCAATGATCGTTCTGACAGACGGACGATCAAACGATCTCACTAAAACGCTTACTGAGGCACAATATCTAAAGGTAGGTTGACCGTTCTATGAGGAAATTTACATTTGTGACCCATCAGTCGACAAGAGACCATCTGAAAATTGTGTTACTAGTAGAATATTGACCCTTGTACTTGTATATAATGGATTGACTACTAAGGCTTCATAGGGATGACACCCTTAACTTGCCTGTATATTTTCTGAATCTAGAAGGAAATTTCTTCCTTTCCACATAAATTGTTTTGAAATATGACCTCCTGAATTGACATCTGAAGGATCCATCTGAAAGATCCAATTTCCTTTTCAAGTGTAGATTTACGCAGTTGTCAGACAGAAAAAATGTAGGATTTTTTTTCTTCTTTTCACCACATAGCTACTGTTATTTCATGATAAAGCAAAAGATACCACATCTTTTTTAATACGCGTGTAGGATAAATATTTAAACAGTGCAATGATGGCGATATGCGTCCAATACTCTAAGTATGTATTTTATTTATCTTATAACCACTGTTTGTCTTGTTTTCATCGATGCTTCTAACAGATATGTAAGTCTCTAGAAATAATCGCATTAAATCTTTGTTCTAAAAGTAACTTCGTGATATCATAAAAAAATATCATACGGGATGTTATCATACGGATATTTGTTTAGTTATAAGATAAAAGACAGCTCCATAATCACTATTTCCAGAACGCTGGTGTAACTATAGTAGCGGTAGGGATAGGTCCATCTGTCAACCAGTATGAGATCAATAGTATTGCCACAGATAGAAACCACGCCTTCATCGTGGGAAGTTTTGATATATTACACACCATGTTGGATGACATAGAAGCTAAAGCCTGCGGATGTGAGTAAATATGTTTCATTTTATTTTATCTGAAATTATCGCTTCTAAAATGGTTTATTACATTTTTTTAATTTCATATACTGTTCAGAGATATACGCAATTTTCCACGTGCTTGTAAATTTGTTCTTTGTTTGTTTGAATGGGGTTTTACGCCGCTCTCAATATTTTTTCAGTTATATCGCGGCAGCTGGAGCATATAACAATCGATTCCTGGTATTTCTGTCACCAGTACTACCATCGCATCCTTTCCTAGCCTCCAGCTGCTATATCACATATGTCTACCTTTATCAACCCATGAGAGGCAAATAGTCGGAAAGGATGAGTGCCACCGTTAGGGATCGAATCCGGGACTTCTGGATTGACAGTCCGATGATAGTAAACAACATGACATTCACAGTAGATTTACAATTGGCTAAGCACGAAACAGATGTACTGCCATTGAAAATATATGAGCCATCGATACACTGATGTTTACAAAATGTCCTCAACATAGTACAATTAATACTTATTTATCATGCATTTATCATGTATTACCCTGATAACACCGGTCTGAAAGCATAAAATGCTATCAATCAGTCTATTTTTAGAAGTAATTTGCATACACTGTCATCTGAATTTCTTAGATTTTTAAGGGTTATTATAATTTAGCGCTGAAAATAATTGCACGATAAATAAGATAATGTTAGTCTGATTAAATATCAATGTTATCTGGTCTCAGCCCAGTCTTAACGTTAGCCGTTCTCTTTAAGAGTTGGAACAAGATATGTTGTCGGAAGACAGCAAATCTCCACTATTCCTAGTGCGGATAGTAAAGGCAAATCGAAGTGTAAAATTCCAATAAATTCAATATCAGAGTAAAGAACTTCAGGCTAGAGACTGATATGATGGTCACGGAAGCAAGTGCAAGGTTTACAAACAATAGCTTTTCTAAAAACAAAAATATAACAGATATAATTCAGTTGCACGTAAAAAATAAACGGGTACGATTTCCAAGTCCGAAAAAATTCATAATTCGCACAAATTCAATATCACAGTAACAAATCTTTGTCTTGAGGCCGAAACTTTGGTCACAAAAGCAAGTGTAAGGTTTCCAAACAAGAGCTTTACTAGAAACAGATATGTTATAGATAAACACTAGTTGCGCGTAAAAACTTAACCCAGAAATTTTAAGTCCGAAAAGGCTTTGTCACTAAATTCAATATCATAATAATGAATTTGTTTAGAGGTTGATATTATGGTCAGTGAATCTGTCTAGAGGCTGATATTTTGGTCACAGAAGCATGTGTAAAGTTTTTATGCAATAGCGTAATTAGAAATAAAGATATTACAGATATACAACAGTTACACGTTAAAACTTAACCAAGATTTCTTAGTCAGAAAGGCTTTCAAGCTGCTCTTTCAAGGCTTTTCATAGAAAAAATACAAAACTTGTTCTTAGATTTGAAAATGTGTGTATTTTTAGACGATTAAAATTGGTCCAAGGGTATTGGCACTAAAAACAATATATTTTAATAATTTTGTAACTTATATTTTCAATGCGGCAAGATCAGTAAGGGATCCAGTCTATTTATTTCGAGTCTACAAATCACAAAATCGTTACTTTTTGTGAATAATCTATCATTTTTGAAGTTTCCAGCTGTCAACTATTTTCAACCTTATCTTTGATTGAATAAGACAAACAGCGGAATGCACATGCGTAAATAGTTGACTCGAAATTTAAGAAGATTTTTTAGGCGTTAGTAGTTGCTTTATTTTTCAGAATGAACTTCGCTTAATTCAGGAATACCGGCCTTTCTTTTCATGCATTACCAGATTGAACCTTATTATTCTAAAGGCTTCAACATGGTGAGGTCGTTACTTCCGATTGATTTTACGAAAATTTTCAAAATTCACATTTTCCCAATCTGTGAAAGAGCAGCTTTAAATTCCACCAGATTAAGTATTAGAGTAACTAATATTTGTCTATGGGCTGAAACTATGATCACAGAAGCATGTGCAAAGTTTCAAAGAAATAGCTTTAGAAGAAACAGATATTTGACACGGTAACACTTTAACCTTAACCAAAGAATTAAGCCCATGCCAATGCCAACTCCGACGTCCGGGTGGCCGGAATAGCCCTCTTCCCTATTATACGAATAGTCGATCTAAGAAAGCTTGTCAAAATAGGTTGTATACAATCACATTTATTTAATAATATTATTTCTTTCAGCAAATGCACCTGAACCTACAGTATTTCCAGGTAAAGTCTTCTGTCTAAAAAAGATATCAAAAACGAAATCACTCAACCATAGCAGTAATTAGTAATACATTTAATATCATCGTGAAATTGACATTCATCTCAGTCGAAACCATTCTAAATCGCTCACTCAGCGCTCCATTCGTTCATTCCAAATACTCACTCAAACCATTCAAAAACGATCAAAATATCTAAAGGTATAAGATTGACAGCTTCATTCAAAATTATATAAGCATTAAGCTAGAAATAAGTCGTAATTACTCTTCATAATCGATTGGTTTCTTCAGATATATGAAGCTATTTATAGAACGTGTATGCATATTTTATTAAAGGATGGCAATGAATATCGCTAATTTTGTTCATCCTGAACAAAATTAGCGACATTTGATTTTATCTCTTTAAATTTACTCAAAACTCACTCCTCACACTCTTTCCATTTAATTCCAAAATCATTCATCTTGTCAATTTTACGATGTTGTTTTTAATATGAAATTTATACGTTTAAACAATTGATTTTTTTATTAAATTCTTTTTAAACAAGTTTAAGTTCCCAAAAATGACTTGTTTGGGTCATTAACTTGCCCATTTATAACTCTTAATCAGATTAACAAAATAGAACATGCCACAATCATGAAACGGCATTTATCTTAAAATATGCACCAAATTAAATATGTAAACAATATGTAATCAATGTTTACCCAGATTGTGGAAATGACCCAGCCGACATTGTGTTTCTGCTGGATTCGTCTGCAAGTGAAGGGGCGTCCAACTTTCAGAAACAAGTGGATTTTGTTCGAGACTTCTCATATCAATTTCAAATTGGTCCTAGAGATGTCCAGGTAATAAAAGATTGCCTTATTACATCAAATATTTGTCCAGTCTTAACACATTACATAATTTTAGAATTGTCCAAGTTAAAGGAAGTTGCAGTTATAGATTAAAAATAACGGAATTTGAAAATTGATTGTCTTACCGCACAAAAACCTTGTTAGAAGGATAGTATTTACCGTGAATTTTAAAAGTAGTGCTTAAACTTCCCATTTTGATTTCGAACGTTTTCTTCAAAGTAGTGTGAATGAGGAATTGAAAGGCAATGGATAGACCTAAACAAAATTAAGTACATGCACGAAGTAAGGATATATATATATACTTTAATTTTTTTTATCAAATCAGCTGCTCAATCAGCAACGATACAATTTTATATAAAAAAAACAGATCCATTTGCATTCACACAGGAACACATCGATTCGGCTAATTTTGGACATGAATAACCCATTTATTTATGATAGACCCAGGCAAAAAACGCGAAAGTAGGGTATCAAATACCATATGACAATAAAGTCACAATGATGACTCAGTAGGAAGGTGTTGCGTCAAAACAATTGAATTGAGATCAGTCTGTACTTAATTTATTTGGAATTCTATTTTTATCTTATAACTATACAAATATCCGTGTGATAACAACTCGTGTAATATTTTTTATGATATCACATAGTTATTTTTAGAACATGATATAAAGCGGTTACTTTTAGAAACTTGCATTTCCGTTAGAAACATCGACGAAAACAAGACAAATAGAGGTTATAAGATAAATATAATACGCACTTAGTGTATTGTATGAAAAAAAATGTCAAACTCGGTTGTGAGAATTGATAATTGTCTCGGCAGAGCCTCGACAATTTTCAATTCTCCCAACCTTGTTAGATATTTTTTTTCATACAAAACACAAGGTACGTATTATATTTATCATATATATTTCAGATCAGCTTGGTTACATTCAGTACGCGAGTAACGGAAATTTTCCAGTTAAATAAATATCATGACCAAGCTTCGTTGTTAAAAGCCCTTTCACAAGTGACCTATATAAGTGGTGCCACCTACACAGATGTCGCTTTGAACTATGCCAGAACAAAAAGCTTTTTGTCAATAAAAGGTATCTATTCCCGCCCTGCGTTCAGGATCCACAAATTGAAGCAAATTCGTAATAGTGGTACCTCGCTTTGCACGTAAATGCACATGCAAAGCCAACCAACATTTTCTTCCTGAACGCAGGACAGATATTTTTACAGCTCCCTACAATTCAGATGACAAAATTTTATCAGAAGTTTCTCTTTTGTGATATTTTTTACAGAAAAAAATCACATGCAAGGTGGGACATTTATCAAACGCTTGGAAGTAATTTGTCATTATGTACGCGGATCTCTATGCTGTGCGTAACGTATCACTTGCAAGCGACTTTCTACAGAAACATGTCTTAGTTCATCGCAAGCATGTACTATGTGTAGATACAATGTAAATACACATAATACAGTCTTGTGTTGAACCCTCTGATTGGAAGTTCCAAGAGGCAATTACGGGTGCCACCTCTGAAAGAAAGACACCCAAAACACGGGCTCGTAAATTGTATGTCCCCTTTCGAAGAAGAGGGGGTAAATTGCTTTGAACTTGTCGCCCGATCGGTCGGTCCAACTGTAGACCGGTTTTTTTTTTGTTGTTTTTTTTTTTGTTTTGCTTTGTTGTTTTTTTGTCCGGATCATATCTCAAAAAGTATGTAAGCTAGTTATTAAACGTCAAAGGTGGAAAGATCTCATTGAGGAAAAGCTCAGTGCAGAACCATAACTCTGCTCATCATATTTTGTGAGTTATTGCCCTTTGTTGATTGTCAAAGAATATGCCATTGACCTGCTTTTAGGGGGGGGGGGGCATAAATGTTTTACAAACATTTCTTGTTGTTATTAAATGTCTCTTACCTCAAGATAAAATTCAAATATTAAAAGTAGTTTTCTGAATTTTATTTGCGTGCCCGTTAACTATTTTAGTCATTTAAGCCATTTATAAGATCTGTATTTTTTTTTCAATTAGGTCTACCATCATTCCTATAAAGACAAGACAGCAGCAAAAAGGCAAATATCTAGGGTCGATCTTTTACACAATACTCTGATGCTCCTTTTTCGCATGACATGTCACAAATAAAGGCGCACGCTCTAACCAAAATGTCCTATTTTAATGTAGGAGGACGACACGTTAAACGAGTGGTAGTCGTTGTTACGGATGGCCAATCAACATTTCCTAACAAAACTCAGAACGAGGCGACACTGTTGAAGAAAATATCGAACATGACCGTAGTTGCGATAGGTACGAGCTTTTCGACTCTTTGAAATTTCTAATTCAATTTACTGGATTCTGATTGGATTCGTGCAGTCTAATTGACCGTTTTCTACACTCTACATATACTACTCAAAGTTTGCTAAGCACCAAACTTTTTCGCTGTCCTACATGGGCTGATTTTAAACAAACATACATTCGTGATCATGTTTGAAATTGTACAATAATGTATTGACAAGATATCTAATGTATACATTACAAAATTTTCTCGCGAGACTCGTGTTAAATGAGGAACCCCGGTTTCCTCTCTGTCCTTTCTCATTTTCTACATCTACAGGTTTCGTGTAGATGCTTAGCTTCTGTTTTTTAGTACTTTATTGGCTTTAAAGTCGTCACTCATTGCTAATCCAAATGTCAGACGACATTTATCTGTCGAACAATTGTGGCGTGCTGTAGGTATGGTGGAACAAGGGGCTTTCCACCGTGATGGTACCTGGGGTACACCATACATGTAACCAGAGCTTTTCAATTTTCAAGAAAACAGGCCAATTTCTATGGTCTCCCTGTTTGGTCTACATTTTAAGTCTTCTTGTCATTTTAAACCTTTATTTTGTTCTTAAGATTTGATAAACTGACAACAAACGATCGATTTTCAACATTCTTATAATCAAAATTGTTTTTTTTTCCTTAAATAATATACTCAGAACATAAAGTTAAGCGCCACTAAGTTTTAAGTTCACAAAATTTCTATCGAAAATTTTAACAACGTATCTATGTTGTCAAACGGTTAGAACAGCCTTGTAGCTATTGATTAAAAACGTTTCGGATGCACGTGCATATTCAGCAAGTCTCGTGCAATGACTGTAAAGCCAGGGCTCGTGCAAAGTGGAAAACCAGCTTTTTGTCAGAGATACTTACGTCGTGTAGCTCGTGCAATTGTTTACATTTCGATTTGAAACACAGCCATGGCAAGGCGTTGATTGTCTACAAATTAAAGATGGCGAATAATTGGAATGCGAGATTCTGTAATGTCTTGTAGAGCCATTGCCAGACAGCTAGGGTATCACCACAGTGTCATAACACGTTTGGTACAAAAACACGCACAAACAAACGACGTTAAGGACCGTGTCAGATCTGAACGCCCTAGATGAACGTCTATTCGAGAGGATAGAGCACTTTTACGTCACGTCAGACGTCTGCCCTTCACCAGTGCGCCTGTACTAAGGGACAACTGGAATACACACAGACGGGTCTCTATTTCAACAGTTCGAAATCGACTTCGGATGGCTGGGTATAAGGCACGAAGACCCCTCAAACGTCCAAAGTTACAACAGAGACACATCAATGAACGTCTAATATGGTGTAGAGCGAGGACACGTTGGAATTTGGCATCATGGCGTCGGATCCATTGGTCAGATGAGTGCAGGATGTTGTTGCATGTCACCGATTGCCGAATTCGTGTTTGGAGACAACCTAACACCCGATTTGCACCAAAGTACGTCCAACCAACCTATCAGGGTGGCGGTGGCTCCGTTATGATATGGGGTTGTGTCTCCTACGGCTGTAAACTGGACCTAGTGACAGTTCCAGGAACATTGACTGGCGATAAATATCGCGATAACATCCTTTTTCCTGTGGTAATTCCACATTTTGACAATCACCCTCTTCGAACAAGACCAGTGTACATGGATGATAAAGCCAGACCCCACAGAGTAAGAGTCGTGGCGGACGTTATGCAACGTGAAGCCATCACCACCATTCCATGGCCGGCTTGTAGTCCCGATCTTAACCCCATCGAGCACCTGTGGGACATTTTAGGACACCGTATACGTCGGAGAGAGCCTCCTGTACAAACTGTGGTTGAGTTAGAAGCAGCACTGCACCAGGAGTGGCAGCAAATCCCTCAACACATCATCCAGAGGCTGATTCGTGGCATGCCGAGGAGGGTGCGCGCAGTGATCAATGCTCACGGATCTTACACACGCTACTGACTAAGATGTGACTGGAATTAATCGCATTTGTGTTTTCTGACTTCTAAAACCAAGTTTCGTGTCATAGACAACATCGTAAGTCGGCTTTGACAATAGTTTTTCGTGTTTTAAAAAAAGGTGAAAATACGTCATTTACATTTCAAGGTACAAAATCAATAAAATTTATCACCACCTATGTATTGATGTGAAATTGTTAAGTCAACATACCATTTTCAACATTGGAACTCAATATTTACATCTCTGTTATTTTGAATTTATGCAGGCTCCCTGCCTTTAAAAATCTTTTGTCTAAAAACTGGTGGCCCTTAATTTCTTGTTCTGAGTATAGTATAAAAAAGTTTTGGTGCTTAGCAAACTTTTAGTAATATATTTATTTCATTATTATTATCATTTCTTTAGAGTTTCTAAATATGCAACATGAGATTCAAAGTACAAAGATTGTATATTAAAGATGCATATAATTCATGTTACCAGGAAAGATAGAACACATGCGTTTAGAATCCAAAATATATTTGCTAACGTTAAAATCTGCTACCACGTTTTGCACAGGGTACCATTATTTAAACGTTTCTCAAAGTAATCCATTTTGAACATGGGAGTTAACTTTTCTTTTGAATAGGGGTAGGTAGTGGAGTCGGCCGTGCTGAACTATCCCACATCGCTACAGATTCAAATCATACATTCAGCGTCCCGTCATTCGACGCCCTACAGATCGTCAAGTCGGAATTGACGTTTGTGACGTGCAAATGTGAGTCAATTGATAACGTCATGAAATTGACTTTCACCTCAATAAAAAGCATTCTAAATCGCTCACTCAGCGCTCCATTTATTCATTCCAAGCACTCGCTCAAACCATTCAAAAATGCTCAAACCTATTGAAAAATATAGAATCAACAACGTCATTCAAAATACATTTTGATAGAGAAAAATCGTGATTTCTCTGACATAATTCAATTAATAAGCGCCTCATAGGTGCTTGAAGAAAAAGTAGGCTTTTCTCTCTTGGCTTCAAGTCGATTTTAAAGGAAATTTAACCTTCTGTTTTATTTTTTGGATAAAATTTAAGTCAATATAATTTATTTAACCCTTTCCACTTTTTTAGAAAAATATATAAACTGGTCTAAGATGTCTCAGATTTCAATAAAAATATGATAAAATTTTAAAATTAACTATCCCATGTAGGAGTTAATATTATGGAAAAGGAGAAAATGCTACTTAAAAGCAGTTTCTCGTTTAGCAGTATTTTGAAATGTTGGTAAATCACAGGCACGTAAAGTCAATGGTTTGTACATAAAAGGGTGAGTAGCAATTTTTTGTTAACCTTTCGAGGAGGAATATATGTACTTCTTACTTGGCGACAAGTAAAATCCACTAAACATTAGCAAAAGTAATGAACTTGAAAATGATAATAAAACTTTGCATCGTCGTTTTCTTAAACCCTCTGAAGATCATTTCTTTAATTTTTGACATTACAACTGCAGGTATACTGCAATTTTTCAAATTTCTTATTGAAAATTGAAAAAGTAAAAGAAAACATTGCTCAACATCCGTTTAATTAGTTTTTATGATACTAACGTACTTGCAAATATAACATGTGGAATTTCTTCGAATACAGATAAGTTACTTGGTATCACATGACTTGGATTGTAAAAAGTCAAAACATACTTTTTTTAATTGTCACTGTACATTTTACACTGACGACAATAAAAAGCGCCTCGGTCATATGGAAAGGGCATATATAAAAGACACATTTCTCGTTAAAACTTCTAACTTCATATTAAAGATAAATTCATTTCAGTTCGGCTCACGCAAGGCCTGTCCTGCTTTCAGGATGAAAACGTTAGCGAAGCGCATTCGAAATGATACCCCTCTTTGCACGTATGTGCACGTGCAAAGCGGGGTATCATCTCAAAGCGCTCGCGAAACGTTTTGACATCCAGAACACAGGGTTGTTTTGGAGTAAAGATTTGTAGTGGATTTATTACCCCTATTTTGAGACAATGATAGGGTTAGCCATACTGACTTGAGATTAAAACATCATGTCATTGAACTATGGAAATTGGCTAACTGATTGTCCATAATCCATTACACAAGCCTTTATCTACGCATTTGTCAAAGTTTTTGTAATCTAATACTGATTGTGTCAATGACGTTGTCCGATACGTTTGCCATATCGTACAGACGTCACAGGCAGACTACATTGACAAAAGTCTACCAAATTATCTGCTGCTAACGTTTACAAGACGCACTATTTGAAAATTAATTTGGGAATATTGTAACACTTCTTGCGTGAATCATTGGCATATCAAATGTTAAAGACATGTGTGTAATGTTGTATCGAAGCAACAATATGTAGAAGGCGCACGTGATGCTCGAAAACAAAGTAACTGCTACTCGCGTTCAGGCGTGAAAAATTCGTGAATTCAAAATCTTTTCATTTGACACATGAAGAGGGAGTTTTATTAAAGCTAACCTATGTTGGTCACGATGATGAATGTGATACAGAAAACAAATTCAAGTTTTCACTGGGGCGTTTTTTCTTGACGTCAGTATTCTTGATATAAGTGAGTTTATAAAGCGGCCCATATAAGTCAATAACACAAACGGACAATATTATTGAATCAGTATGTAAATAAATTGCATGTACAGTTTGTTACATAGTGAAATTGGCATTCGCCTCAATCATATCCATTCTAAATCGCTCACTCAGCTCTCCATTCATTCATTCAAAACACTCACTCAAACCATTCAAAAAACGCCCAAACTCATTACTGTTTCACACGTTCGTACTGTGTGCGCGAAGCGTTACGCCCTATATTTCTTATATTTTTCATTAAAGCAAGGATGTAACTCCCCTTTCGCAATTTACACAAAAGCGTAATAGAAATAAAACCTCTTTCGAAAAACATTGTCGATGAATGATCACAACATCGAAACTACAGTTTATTCAAGCCCTAGTTACGAGGTTTTGATTATTCACCAACGCTCAAATCATAAAGAGGGAGCGGACGGAGTGCTTTTGTCACAGACAATGTATCGCCTTTATCCTTTTTATTAATCTGTTGTCGCGTACTGGGTGCGTTTATATTTTTAAGTCCTAGATACGCCTTTGTAAAGTGTGTAAAATTTTAAACGATATATTTCAGCTTGTGAGTTTTTAACCAAGGCAGATATCGTCTTTGTCGTGGATTCTTCGTCCAGCGTTGGATCTTCAAACTTTAAGAAACAGCTTGACTTTATTTCACGTGTAGTAAATGACATTGACATTGGAAAACAAGCCATACAAGTTGGCATTGTGACTTTTTCAGATTCCGCGCATCCAGAGTTTTACCTCAATAAATATTCATCATCAAAAAGTATTCTATTATCGAGCATTCAAAGGATTGGTTACCGCTCAGGGGGTACACGCACAGATTTAGGTTTACAGTTTACACGATTACATATGTTCTCACAAGCATATGGTGGGCGGAGCGGAGTTGCGCGTTACGTCATTCTTTTGACAGATGGTCCTGCGTCATCACATACGAAATCACTGGTGGAGGCAAACAATTTAAAAGCAAACAATGCAAGGGTGATCACGATAGGAATTGGGTCACAAGTGAATAAGGCTGAATTGTTTGCCATGGCGTCGGATCAAAACCACGTGCTTCTTACGAACGACTTCGATTCTTTACAAAGTTTAAGGACGGATTTAAAGGCATCGGCATGTAAAGGTATGTTTACGTGATTGGCTGTACTCATAGATCTATCGGACACCATCTGTCATACTCTTCATTTGAAATGCTTCGTTTGACAATCTTTCAGTCATATCATGGAGACAATCACATATTCGCGTGTTTTCAGGTAATTACCGGTATTACAGTCAACAACATCGTGAAAGTGATATTTATCTCGATCAAAAACATTCCAAATCACTCGCTCACTCAGCGCTCCATTCATTTAATCATTCAAAACACTAACTCAAACCATTCAAAAACTCTCCAAACTCACTGTAAAAGATGAAACCAATAACTTCATTCAAAATAAATTTAGATAAATTCATCCTCATTCCTAAAGCATACCAAAATCATCCAGTTTGTAAATTTAACGATGTTGTTTACTGTAGGTCCAAGATGCCCAGCGGTTCGAACGCTATTCAAACCCGCGACTTTCGATTTCATTTATATCATGAGCTCTTCAGCATGTATCGACTTAGCCACCCTGGTTATATTTCTAAGTCAAGTGCCTGCTATGCCAGGAAGTTTTTTAGTGTTGAGTACATTGTGTAAATTCAGGAAAAGAAAATTTGCTCGAACCTCGCGGTATTTTTTTTACAGTAAGGTCGTATGTGTCGCGTCTGATTTAAACCTTGCAATTGCAGATTTACGGTTACAGTTAGAACCATCTTAAAATTGACAATTTGAATGATTTTTGGAATGAATTTGAAAAGATATTGAATGAGTGTGTGGAGCGAGATTTGAATGAATTTCAGTGGCGTTAAACAATTTCGCTAATTTCGTTTATGTTTGACGAAATTAGCAACATGTATTACCTCCCTTTATAAAAAACATATACATATTTTTCAATTTTGGATCGTTTTTGACTAATTGGAGTGAGTGTTTGAAATGAATGACTGGAGCGCTGAGCGAGTGATTTTGAATAGCATTGATCGAGATGATGGTTGATTTCACGACGTGAGAAAGTGTAATAAAATGGTGATATATATGAGAAATGGGGGTTCTACGATATATAATCTATTTTTTAAGCTCAAACGGTGTTTATACCGCAAAAAAATGAATATCCCCTGACAATACTACAATAAAAGTATATCGCAGTATCCAGGGTTTGTTTATATCGTTGAAAAAAATAACTATTCGATTATTATTTTATTCAATCTTGCAATCTCTTGCCTCCACGGTTTAATCACGTTTATATAATCATGTTTCAACCTAAATTCTTGTCCACCACATTGAATTCAGATTTGATGTTTTGATGATGTGCCTTTACCACATCTTAGACATGGTACTGTTTTGCTTTTGTTATGTTTAATGATATAGTTATAAACTTTGCAGTTACTGGCTTATTTCTACATCTGACACCATCGCAATAACTTTACGCTGTGATAAACGCTGGTGTTTACATTACACAGTAAAGTACTTGTGAGCGTAAATGTTTGCGTGCATTGATAACAAAAATTGATAGATCTGTCATGTGCGACAACTTGGCTAGTTTTGGTCAAAGTAAGATATCAGGTTTAAGGTATGAAATGCAGTCGAACCTTTTTATAAAGTTGATAAAACTTATCAGTGACACACAAATGATTTAACTAGTGAAATTGTGATTACCGTATTTATTGTAATAAACGCACCTTGCGCAAAATTAATGATACTTTGGAGGTGGATCGTTTATAAATATAAACTTATTAAACAAAGTTATGTGTCTTTTACCTTTTTTGAATGATACTTAATGTCTGCGCTTTCCCCTCTTCTATCAACTTTTTTCTTTCCACTTCACTCATACCTGACTGTTTTGAGCGAGTCTTATCTTTGAGATTATTATATCAAAAAGATATATAACACCTGATGGAATTACGACATACGCGTATGGGTATCAGGAGGAACAATAAGTAATTCCTCCTTGACAAATCCTCTCTGTGGTGCAGGTGGTTTCAAATAATACACTCTTATACCTTGTGTAATTATATGGTAATCAATCTTGTGTATATCAACACTCCATATTGGATCGGTTGCTCGTCTTCTACTACCACCTTCTTGTTCACCTGGTTGATACAAATACCTCACACTAGCACAAATTGGTGCATCAACTTTTCTTGTTTTAACAGGGGGAAGTTTTTTCGTCTCCTTATTTAACGCCTTAATAACATCTGGCAACCTCTTTACCCATTCTCTGTTTCTTTTTTGTGTATCAATCTCTTTAGCATACTGATAACCAAACAATCTTTCTGCTAAAGTTCTGTTGAACCTTTCAACCACAGCTTGATCTCTGTGTATATCCCTTCTACCTCTCCTTATTCGCACTTTATGTTTCTCCAACAACTGTGTGACTGCACCCATGAATTCTCTCCCCGGGTCTACTTGTAATAACTTTGGATATTTCAAATGTCTCCTGTAAATTTTCTCAAATGCTTTAGTTACTTCTTTACTATCTTTAGATGTCAATGGTTCTGCTTCTTTATATCTTGACCCAACATCAACTAAAGTCAGAGCATATTTATATGTTTTGTTTCCAACTCTGTCATGTGGTAGAAACAGCAAATCTGCTTGATGTACTTCATTCTTTGCAGTGACATCGAATCTCGGTCTAATAATCTTCTTTGGTGCAGGCAAGTAAATTTGCCACACTGCTTGTTTCTTAAAAATTCTAATGCCTCTTTCTTACTAACTTTTGCTTCCTTTGCCAACTTATTAACAGCAGCGTGTCCTCTCCAGAAACCTTTAGGACTGTAGTATATCTTCTCCATTCTTTATATATAAGAATATTTTATATCATAAAAAAACAACAATGTCACAACAAGCAAAGTATGATACAATCACAGAAGCTGAATTCGAAGAACTGCTTGAAGCGCAGAGTCAATATGATACAAAGAAATGGACAGATTTAGAAATCAGGAAAATTTATACAATCACTGAATACAGAACAGTCGACACAAGCAATGGTGAAAGTTTAATTTTAACACTCAAGGACAATGGTGAAGTATGGTGTCCTGATCACCTCGCTAAAAAGATTGAGGGTAAAGAATCACCTTTTTACATTAGACCTCTTGGTCTTAAACCGTGCAAGAATAACAAAAAAAAAAAATAAGTATCATGCGTATGATTTGGTATTTCCAAAGAATACAGCAAACTATATGCATAAAGATTATGTTAAAAACTGATTATTTTTTTTTTGCCTATATCAACTTATTAGCCACATATCCAGTTATTGTCATTCCCATCACCACAAAAACAATCTCTCTATTCTTCTGGTCTGGCGATGGTGTATAAAAATCACTCAACTTTGGTTCAGGAGGTAAAGCTTCCAACTGTTTTCCAGTCACATAATAATACTTCTTCATTGCTTGGTCAACATCATCAAATGTCTGTTCTGCGTGATGCTCTTTTTGCATCTGTTCATTTATGAAATCCAACCTCTCTGTTCTTTTTTTATTCCATGCAACTTGTGCTGCTTCTAACTGTTCTACTGCTTTATCATGTCTTTCTCGTTCTTCATCGCTATTACTTCCCATCTGAGAAAACAAATAATTGCTTCCCGAGAATGCTAATGCATTTACTACCATTTACATTTTCTACCAAGTTCTGAATAACCAACAGTTAACATTGTTTCCACTCCAGCATGATATAGCATGTTAGCAATTTGTTTTCCGTCTATTGATGTCATTTTTATTATGTATTAATAAAAAAATATTTTTTTTTTAAATTCAAAAGGGTCATACTGTTTTGTATCAGTTTCTATAGGTTCATTGATTGGTTCATTGACCTGTTGAACAGGTTTGTTTCTATACATATATAGTACTGCAATACCTATTATGACTGCACAAGCTGGTAAATATGCTTTGTAAGCATTAATCGTATTTTCTACTATTTTTTCTGGTTGTGTATTTCAGGTTTTGTTATATCCATGACAGGTTGCTTCATTCTTTTCAACCTTCTTGCTTCTGCACCTATTTTTCCTGCTTCAACACGTTTTGGGTTTTTTGTTTTAATTGGTGTTTCAGATTGAATGTCTTCTGATTTATCAATTTCACTCATCATCTTTTATAATATTGTCAAAATTTTCTTTTTTATTAAAATCAATATGTCTTGCTGTTGTCAGCATTGCAGTAAAAGGAGCCAAATACATACCATACTTATAATACATTTCACAACAAACATTAGTTAAAGCATGGTTGATAAAAGGGTCTTCCTCTAAATCTTCTATTAACTTTGGTGGGTTAATTACATTAAAGTACTTGGATACACCCATCACATACAAACTGATGAAAGAATTTCCCAATGTCTTTGTCATACTTGCACCTAATCGTGCTTCATACCTACAAAAGAGTTTATTGATTTGCTCAGCAGACATATCATCTATATCTGAGAGTTGTAATTCACGACCTAAATATTGCTTGCTGCAACCTCCATTAACAATGGCAGATAATCTTTCTCGTTTAGTGTCTTGTTCTACATCATTTAATTCTTCAGTGTTCAATAATTCTTCAGCATTCATTTTTATAATATGGTATATTTTTTTTAATTTAAAATAATAAAAGAATATCAAACATCCAACTGATATGTTTACAAATGCGGATATAATTAATAATAGTTCAATTAACATGTTTTTTCTATAAGCATTATTAAAGTTTTACAAGGATTGCTAATAGCATTGCTAATTTTTGCTGATAGCATTGCTAATTTTGCTAAGAGCATTGCTAATTTTATTGATATTTATCACAGATTTTACTAACAGCATTGCTAATTTGCTCAAAGCATTTCTATTAACAATGCTAAAAAAAAATAAGCAATACTAATCAACAAGCCAATACCCAGTAGGCTGGTCTGTTTTCAATATCAACTTACGATGCTTTGCCTTCGATAATTCATCTTTTATTCTCTGTCTTTCTTTCAGTGTCGGAATGACATCATTCTCTCGAAGACAGTTTTCAAAACTATCTCTGTCTTTAGTGTAGAACATACACAACCACTTGGTCTGTTCTCTCAAATCCTTCAACACTGAATTATATCTCTGTGAAATAACCCACACTGATTGTTCCGCATGTCTGCCAGAGAATGCCAACTCTGACAGCATGTCTTTTTTCTTTGTTAATTCTTTTGAAGCACTGCAATCATCAATGATGTATAGTGTTGGAGAACCAGAGTAGTTAGTCTCGGACGTATAGACCAGATTGCGTAAAGAGACAAAGAGTGATTAACAGATAAAAAATGAAGAGGAACATTTCAGAATCGATAAAACGTATAGAAACGAGGCATTGTTCTTTATCCTATATAAAACGGCCATTTTGAATGGGAGGAGGGAATTTTTGTGTCTTTTGTAATCTATTTTTAACGATGAGTATTGTGTAAACGTGTGACGTCATACAGCAGACGATTTTTCAGGTAGGTAGGTTTTATTGAAGCTAAGTGTAAATAACTTCTTTTGTAGATATGTAAATAGGGTTTCAAAATTCGGTCATCTACTCATGGGTGAAATGGTTAGGAGAAAGGGGTCTAGTTAAACAAGGATAAGCATTTTTGTAAAACATAGCCAAAGAAAAAGTATCAGAGGATATGACATTTCCCAATTAAATGGAATAACATGAATTGTATTTAATTTGAGATATTGACCAACTCACAGCAAGATGAGATTTAAATATTTTCAATCATTGTTGCTATTACTCATTAAAGGTTTAAATCATAAAAATATATCTTAAAAACTTCGTTACCGCAGTCTGATTAGGTTAAGTTTCTTATCAAAAATTGGTCCCTATTCCTTTGCTTTGATATTAGCTACGAAGATAGATAGCTCTTTTAACAGTTAAAGCATGTGTTAAGGAATCCTTTCACATCATCGACAGGCATTGTGACATAAATTCATGCATCAGAAAAACAGGGATCCCAATACGAATTTAATGTATAAATAACCGGTGGAAGAACCCATGTTGTTCTATTTATAGAAATGGTATGCCTTATGGTAAGTGACTCCTTCCCAGACGATAAAACTTTTCATAAATGTAAGGAAATATGAAAAAGCTTAGAAATTCATCATACAGAAAGCGTCGTTACTATAGCGGGTTTATCTACTCCTTTGTTGTCGGTGCGGGCGGACTGGGAAAGAATTTTTGTTTTGATTCTTAAACAACTTCAATCATTGTTGGTTTAAACCTATTTACAACAATTGGGAAACGAGTTCTTACAACTTAAATTAATCCCTCTCGATTCTGCTTACTGGAATATTCACCAGTACTCGCGCCGATTGTTTGGGCTTATGAAAGAACCAAGATCGATAACCCGGCCCCCGGGAATCGCACTCGGGACCTTTGGATCAAGAGGCCGACGCTCTACCTCTTGACCAAGGACATCAAGCATTGTTGATAACTCTATTGAAGGTTTGAATTATAAATAGGCCATAGAAAATGTCGTTACTGCAACCCTGGTGAGTTTTATATACACTTGTAAAAATTGATCCTTCTTATTTGATATGGGCGAACTGGGAAAAATATGATTAAATTGGATTCATAAACGGAACACACGGCGTAAAAAATGGTTCGTTAGAGGGTCGTTTTCTTCAGCAGACGACAAAGCTAAAGACTGGGACAAGTCTTAATGATTTAAAAGTGTAAATAGATTACAAAACGTTCCGTTTTCATCTCTCTCTGTCTCTCTGTCTCTGTGTCTGTCTCTCTCTCTCTCACTCTCT
Organism: Fragum whitleyi; assembly: GCA_948146395.1. Taxonomy (NCBI): domain Eukaryota; kingdom Metazoa; phylum Mollusca; class Bivalvia; order Cardiida; family Cardiidae; genus Fragum; species Fragum whitleyi. Next base: position 86,477,114 of record OX411544.1, read on the forward strand.
CTCTCTCTCTCTCTCTTTGTTTCTTTTTTTTTCTTTCTTTCTTTCTCCGTTTTTCTGTCTTTCTTACTCTATCTTTTTTTTCAAGCACTTTCTTAGTTTACAGGATTCAACGAGTCCATACACGCTATTCTATTAAAGAACATGGCGTAATGATCCAGTTTATTCCAGTTTATTCCGAATGATTGATTCAAGTCCATACACGTTTGTGCAATACTATATAAATGCGAGATATGTATCCGATAATCTCATTCAGCTACAGTCCGACCGACCAACATTGCAAGTGACGTCATGATTTGTTTATTATCTTATTGCTGAGTGAAATATTTAAGGTTTGATAAATTTAAAAAAAAACTTGCGATTGACAAATGGTAAAATAGCTCAGTTAGTTAGTGAGTTCGGACATAAGTCTCCGCCACTTGAAAGTGATATTTTATATCGAGGTTCAAACCTCTGTCGGAAAACACATCTTTTTTTGTAATATTATCATCTTTTTTTAAATGTATTTTCAAGATAGAAAAAATTATATTACATTATTTATAAATTGACTCGTTTATTTATTATATTGTAAGAAAACCTTTTTTCATTTTATGTTGTTGCTTTTTCTCTCCTCTACTGACGTGTCAGTAATTCCACATTCTTTTATTTTCAACTGATACACATGTATTCATAAATATCACAAAAATGGAAAACGATTTTTTCCCCGAAATTGTTTCGTGTAAAATCGCTTATGCTAATACAATGCATCAAGTTTTGAATCTTAAATTTATGAAAAAGAAAAAGAATCCTTTCTTTTGCGCCGATTCGAACCCACGAACTACGTTTCTATAACTAGGGTGCGTTACCGACTGCGCTAATTACGACAGTTCTGTTGATGTGAGTTGAGTTACAATTTATTTTCATCTTTACTTTTGAAAAGTAAACAAAAAGTGACGTCACTTGCAATGTTGGGTGGTTGATTTGTACCTGACACACACGAGAGATGAGTTACCTCATAAACAGAAGCTGTTAAACTATTAATAAGTTTAAAACAGGTGAGGTGTAAATTTCTATGTACTTAAGCAGACGATTTATCATGACGCCAGTCTGCAGTGAATAAAGTATGTTTACATCGTTTCGCTAGAATGGATAAGGAGTACTTTATAAATTACAGTGCTGAGATTTCAAAAAGGAGAAGTAAATGTAACAAATGATTGAAGTAGGTTTTTACACCACTTTCAACATTTGTACAATTAAATCTCGGTAGATAGAGACCTAATAATGTTTGTCTGGCATTCCTTGCACTTGTACTACCATTCAAACACATTCTATCACAAAGGTTTATGATTATCCACCAATGGAAGACTAAATGATACATTGGTTAACGATTATGTACCCACGGAAGAATAAACGATAAAATCAAGCCAAATCCTATTTACAATATTTATTAACAATATATATGTTACACATGCTTACATACATATTTATTCAATATCATTAGTATTGATCCAACTATTGAATTTCTTTGGATAATATTGCCATTTGACAAACAATTGTTTGTTTCGCCCTTTTCCTCTCGTTTTCAACACTTTCTCCACTTTCCACTTTTGATCTGGATCTAAGTCTATTCTTTGAAGTTCGGCTTCATAAAATGTTCCCTCGATATTTTCGTCTTGCAAATCACGGAGTCTATATATGGGTAGGGACCCTCGGTGATAGCGTTTATACACTTTAAACACTTCTCCTGAATATTTCTGATCATATTCTCTGGTAAATGTTGATGTCAGATGCGATATACGCACAAAGTCACCGATTTTGTATTTGAATCTTTTTAAATCACGTTTTGTCCTTTGTGTTCTTGAGAAATAAGTTGATAGTCTCACTTCTTCCGAATTGGCTTTTTTCACATCAGACGGAGCCATCCCTATGGTTCGGTGATATGTCCTATTATAACTATTGGCTACGTCTTGTAGTACAGGTAGATATGAGTAGTTGTCCTTGTAAGTGAAAAAACGGTAAAGTTTCGTTTTAATTGTTTTTATTGCTCGCTCACTTATCGAAGCTTTGGTATCCGAATTCTGAGTAGGAAAATATCGCACATCGTTATCTGTCATCAGGGATTGAACTCTTTTTGCACGGAATTCTTGACCTGGAAAAGAAATTAAAACATATCATATAACTTGAAAAGTACGAATATATATCATGTTTTATGTAAGAAATATTTACATTCTAGACTAAAGAGTTATAAATCCAAAGAATACAAAGGCGAAATTACCTTTATCCGTGATGAGTTTAGCGGGGGCTCGGCCATATTCTTTAAAAATGTCTTTGAAAGCTTTAGCTACCGCTTCCCCGGTCTTGTTCTTCAGTGGACGTAACCACACGTATTTTGAGAATGTATCCACTACGAGTAGGATGTACTTGAAAGCATCGTTCCATTTTTCGAATTTTACCATGTCGATTAAATCAGCCATCCACAGGTCATCTTTACCAGCAGTGACAATAGAGTTTCTCTGAAATCGTCGTCTTACATGTTTATATAAACTATACGATTCCTGGTTATGTAAGAATTTGCGTATCCTATGCATATCAATGTCAAATTTTCCTTCATTTTGTACCACTTTATACAGTTTCTGTGGCCCAGAAAAGCTTGCTGGATGAGACGGGTCATAATAAATCGATTTCAAGTAATCTTCCCATGGTGCCATGTTCACTGTACAAATGTCACAATACTAATGAATAAGATCAGCCAAGAAGTATTACTTAAATATCTTTTATGAGTCATTTTCATCGTCACTGACGTCATCACCATCGGATTCCTCTTCATCATCGGAAAATTCCATGTCAAATAGTTCTTGAAAGGTGTTCTTATGTTTCCTTATGACTTTCTTCACAACAGGGGTTGTGTTTTGGCCTTTAGAGATCAGTTTATCTATTTGATCCATGATTTGTTGGTGAATTCTATTGCTTCTTAGTGGCAGAATATATTTATCTATTAATTGTTCGTATTTCGCGAAAAAATCTTTTTCGTCGTGATGTTTTATGCGCTCCTCGGCCATTTCCTGAGCAGCCTCACTATCCTCTCCATTATCTCTGAATGTATTGTAAATTCTGTCAAATTTATCCCTGTTACTTTCTCTGGCTCTTTTCCATAATTGTACGTAAGCCAAATTATCTTCAACAGAATCGTCTTCAGAGTCGCTTTCGTTTAAGTCCTCGTGTTTTCGTTTTCTTTGGTCCCTATGTTCAGGACACCAGCCGTTTTTGACATGTCTTTGTACGTCATGAACAGTGTCAAATAATTGGCCACAATCATCACATGGTTGTCCTTTATTATCCATTATTTCTTCGGAATTATTTTCTGTAATGTTTTCCGGATCTGAATATTCCGTGATGTTATCTGTTTGAGTTCCGACTGCAGAATGATTAAATTCTGGCGCAACATCTTCTTTTATAGAATTTTGTGGAGTCACGTGACTTTTCTTTTCTAAAGCGTTTTTTCTTTGACCGATACATTTTAGCCTCTGATCTTCTGGTGTAGTTGGTTTTAAATCAACCAATAAATGTCCGTAAGGCTGTTTCGTAGCTTTTGAAAATTGTTTCAAAAGAATATCACTTTGCCCTGGATACATCTGTCTAGCAAGGGTCATCACTGATATTTTATCGACTGGGTTATTAAACAATACAAGATAGTGACAATTTCTTCTTTGTGTCGGGTCCTTGGTGCCGAATAAATTCTGGTTTATAGAGATCACAGATAGAGATCTATGATGTGAGCCCTCAGTGAACAGATCAGTGATCCGTTTATCCTTTCCGGCTTCAGAAAATATATCGTCCAAAATCAAAAGGTTGTTGACTCTAGGATCAAAGAAATCGTCTTCATCTAAGTCGGTAGGAATGCCTTTTATAAATTCCACCTTAGGAGTAACTGTCTTTTGAATTTCTGTGTATAAGGGTTGCCATCTTTTGTAGAGCCACACAATTCTTTGAATGCGAGGCTGAATGTTTGTGAAGTGATTCTGTAATAACCTTTCTACCATCGTAGTCTTTCCACATGCTGAAAGAAAGATTGAATTTCTTAAGAAAATTTTATTCCAGCACATAAAATAGACCTATTATAAAGTGAGAGAAATTGATACCAATATTTTGTTGAAAAAGCCCCCGAAAATATAAGAGACTAAAATATTCAAATTGTAGACAAGTTTATTATTTCAATATTAAAAAGAAAAAAAAAATCATAGCAAAAACCGAGGATAAAAAAAAAAAAACGTTGAAAAAAGTGAATTGAAATATATATGAAAAATATATTTAATACCTGTGGGACCTGATATCATCATAGTAAATGGGTGACGAAACACTACGGTTTCTTCTAATGGTAAAATTTCTTGTGGCGACCTTAGATACATCTCACTGTCTGGCGGCGGCGGCGGCGGTGGCGGCGGCGGCGGTGGTGGTGGCGGCGGCGGCGGCGGTGGCGGCGGCGGCGGCGGCGGTGGCGGCGGCGGCGGCGGCGGCGGCGGATACGCTTCAGTGCTCTGCGGATATGCTTGAGCGATTTCCATATGTTTTTGTCTTTGATGCCTTAACATGACATCTCTTCTTGAAAAATACTGCAAATAGTCTGGACACTTTGCAGAATACATGTTGACATGCCGCCGCCACCACCACCGCCGCCGCCGCCACCGCCGCCGCCGCCAGACAATGAGATGTATTTAAGGTCGCCACAAGAAATTTTACCATTAGAAGAAAACGTAGTGTTTCGTCACCCATTTACTATGATGATATCAGGTCCCACAGGTATTAAATATATTTTTCATATATATTTCAATTCACTTTTTTCAACGTTTTTTTTTACCCTCGGTTTTTGCTATGATTTTTTTCTCTTTTTAATATTGAAATAATAAACTTGTCTACAATTTGAATATTTTAGTCTCTTATATTTTCGGGGGCTTTTTCAACAACATATTGGTATCAATTTCTCTCACTTTATAATAGGTCTATTTTATGTGCCGGAATAAAATTTTCTTAAGAAATTCAATCTTTCTTTCAGCATGTGGAAAGACTACGATGGTAGAAAGGTTATTACAGAATCACTTCACAAACATTCAGCCTCGCATTCAAAGAATTGTGTGGCTCTACAAAAGATGGCAACCCTTATACACAGAAATTCAAAAGACAGTTACTCCTAAGGTGGAATTTACAAAAGGCATTCCTACCGACTTAGATGAAGACGATTTCTTTGATCCTAGAGTCAACAACCTTTTGATTTTGGACGATATATTTTCTGAAGCCGGAAAGGATAAACGGATCACTGATCTGTTCACTGAGGGCTCACATCATAGATCTCTATCTGTGATCTCTATAAACCAGAATTTATTTGGCACCAAGGACCCGACACAAAGAAGAAACTGTCACTATCTTGTATTGTTTAATAATCCAGTCGATAAAATATCAGTGATGACCCTAGCAAGACAGATGTATCCAGGGCAAAGTGATATTCTTTTGAAACAATTTTCAAAAGCTACGAAACAACCTTACGGACATTTATTGGTTGATTTAAAACCAACTACACCAGAAGATCAGAGGCTAAAATGCATCGGTCAAAGAAAAAACGCTCTAGAAAAGACAAGTCACGTGACTCCACAAAATTCTATAAAAGAAGATGTTGCGCCAGAATTTAATCATTCTGCAGTCGGAACTCAAACAGATAACATCACAGAATATTCAGATCCGGAAAACATTACAGAAAATAATTCCGAAGAAATAATGGATAATAAAGGACAACCATGTGATGATTGTGGCCAATTATTTGACACTGTTCATGACGTACAAAGACACGTCGAAAACGGCTGGTGTCCTGAACATAGGGACCAAAGAAAACGAAAACACGAGGACTTAAACGAAAGCGACTCTGAAGACGATTCTGTTGAAGATAATTTGGCTTACGTACAATTATGGAAAAGAGCCAGAGAAAGTAACAGGGATAAATTTGACAGAATTTACAATACATTCAGAGATAATGGAGAGGATAGTGAGGCTGCTCAGGAAATGGCCGAGGAGCGCATAAAACATCACGACGAAAAAGATTTTTTCGCGAAATACGAACAATTAATAGATAAATATATTCTGCCACTAAGAAGCAATAGAATTCACCAACAAATCATGGATCAAATAGATAAACTGATCTCTAGAGGCCAAAACACAACCACTGTTGTGAAGAAAGTCATAAGGAAACATAAGAACACCTTTCAAGAACTATTTGACATGGAATTTTCCGATGATGAAGAGGAATCCGATGGTGATGACGTCAGTGACGATGAAAATGACTCATAAAAGATATTTAAGTAATACTTCTTGGCTGATCTTATTCATTAGTATTGTGACATTTGTACAGTGAACATGGCACCCTGGGAAGATTACTTGAAATCGATTTATTATGACCCGTCTCATCCAGCAAGCTTTTCTGGGCCACAGAAACTGTATAAAGTGGTACAAAATGAAGGAAAATTTGACATTGGTATGCATAGGATACGCAAATTCTTACATAACCAGGAATCGTATAGTTTATATAAACATGTAAGACGACGATTTCAGAGAAACTCTATTGTCACTGCTGGTAAAGATGACTTGTGGATGGCTGATTTAATCGACATGGTAAAATTCGAAAATGGAACGATGCTTTCAAGTACATCCTACTCGTAGTGGACACATTCTCAAAATACGTGTGGTTACGTCCACTGAAGAACAAGACCGGGGAAGCGGTAGCTAAAGCTTTCAAAGACATTTTTAAAGAATATGGCCGAGCCCCCGCCAAACTCATCACGGATAAAGGTAATTTCCCCTTTGTATTCTTTTGAATTATAACTCTTTAGTCTAGAATGTAAATATTTCTTACATAAAACATGATATATATTCGTACTTTCAAGTTATATGATATGTTTTCATTTCTTTTCCAGGTCAAGAATTCCGTGCAAAAAGAGTTCAATCCCTGATGACAGATAACGATGTGCGATATTTTCCTACTCAGAATTCGGATACCAAAGCCTCGATAAGTGAGCGAGCAATAAAAACAATTAAAACGAAACTTTACCGTTTTTTCACTTACAAGGACAACTACTCATATCTACCTGTACTACAAGACGTAGCCAATAGTTATAATAGGACATATCACCGAACCATAGGGATGGCTCCGTCTGATGTGAAAAAAGCCAATTCGGAAGAAGTGAGACTATCAACTTATTTCTCAAGAACACAAAGGACAAAACGTGATTTAAAAAGATTCAAATACAAAATCGGTGACTTTGTGCGTATATCGCATCTGACATCAACATTTACCAGAGAATATGATCAGAAATATTCAGGAGAAGTGTTTAAAGTGTATAAACGCTATCACCGAGGGTCCCTACCCATATATAGACTCCGTGATTTGCAAGACGAAAATATCGAGGGAACATTTTATGAAGCCGAACTTCAAAGAATAGACTTAGATCCAGATCAAAAGTGGAAAGTGGAGAAAGTGTTGAAAACGAGAGGAAAAGGGCGAAACAAACAATTGTTTGTCAAATGGCAATATTATCCAAAGAAATTCAATAGTTGGATCAATACTAATGATATTGAATAAATATGTATGTAAGCATGTGTAACATATATATTGTTAATAAATATTGTAAATAGGATTTGGCTTGATTTTATCGTTTATTCTTCCATGGGTACATAATCGTTAACCAATGTATCATTTAGTCTTCCATTGGTGGATAATCATAAACCTTTGTGATAGAATGTGTTTGAATGGTAGTACAAGTGCAAGGAATGCCAGACAAGCATTATTAGGTCTCCATCTACCGAGATTTAATTGTACAAATGTTGAAAGTGGTGTAAAAACCTACTTCAATCATTTGTTACATTTACTTCTCCTTTTTGAAATCTCAGCACTGTAATTTATAAAGTACTCCTTATCCATTCAAGCGAAACGATGTAAACATACTTTATTCACTGCAGACTGGCGTCATGATAAATCGTCTGCTTAAGTACATAGAAATTTACACCTCACCTGTTTTAAACTTATGAATAGTTTAAGAGCTTCTGTTTATGAGGTAACTCATCTCTCGTGTGTGTCAGGTAGCTGAATGAGATTATCGGATACATATCTCGCATTTATATAGTATTGCACAAACGTGTATGGACTTGAATCAATCATTCGGAATAAACTGGAATAAACTGGATCATTACGCCATGTTCTTTAATAGAATAGCGTGTATGGACTCGTTGAATCCTGTAAACTAAGAAAGTGCTTGAAAAAAAAGATAGAGTAAGAAAAGACAGAAAAACGGAGAAAGAAAGAAAGAAAAAAAAAAGAAACAAACAATGAGAGAGAGAGAGAGACAGACAGACAGACAGACACAGAGACAGAGAGAGATGAAAACGGAACGTTTTGTAATCTATTTACACTTTTAAATCATTAAGACTTGTCCCAGTCTTTAGCTTTGTCGTCTGCTGAAGAAAATGACCCTCTAACGAACCATTTTTTACGCCGTGTGTTCCGTATATGAATCCAATTTTATCATATTTTTCCCAGTTCGCCCATATCAAATAAGAAGGATCAATTTTTACAAGTGTATGTAAAACTCACCAGGGTTGCAGTAACGACATTTTCTATGGCCTATTTATAATTCAAACCTTCAATAGAGTTATCAACAATGCTTGATGTCCTTGGTCAAGAGGTAGAGCGTCGGCCTCTTGATCCAAAGGTCCCGAGTGCGATTCCCGATAGGGTTATCGATCTTGGTTCTTTCATAAGCCCAAACAATCGGCGCGAGCACTGGTGAATATTCCAGTAAGCAGAATCGAGAGGGATTAATTTAAGTTGTAAGAACTTGTTTCCCAATTGTTGTAAATAGGTTTAAACCAACAATTATTGAAGTTGTTTAAGAATAAAAACAAAAATTCTTTCCCAGTCCGCCCGCACCGACAACAAAGGAGTAGATAAACCCGCTATAGTAACGACGCTTTCTGTATGATGAATTTCTAAGCTTTTTCATATTTCCTAACATTTATGAAAAGTTTTATCGTCTGGGAAGGAGTCACTTACCATAAGGCATACCATTTCTATAAATAGAACAACATGGGTTATTCCACCGGTTATTTATACATTAAATTCGTATTGGGATTCCTGTTTTTCTGATGCATGAATTTATGTCTCAATGCCTGTCGATGATGTGAAAGGATTCCTTAACACATGCTTAAACTGTTAAAAGAGCTATCTATCTTCGTAGCTAATATCAAAGCAAAGGAATAGGGACCAATTTTTAATAAGAAACTTAACCTAATCAGACTGCGGTAACGAAGTTTTTAAGATATATTTTTATGATTTAAACCTTTAATGAGTAATCGCAACAATGATTGAAAATATTTAAATCTCATCTTGCTGTGAGTTGGTCAATATCTCAAATTAAATACAATTCATGTTATTCCATTTAATTGGGAAATGTCATATCCTCTGATACTTTTTCTTTGGCTATGTTTTACAAAAATGCTTATCCTTGTTTAACTAGACCCCTTTCTCCTAACCATTTCACCCATGAGTAGATGACCGAATTTTGAAACCCTATTTACATATCTACAAAAGAAGTTATTTACACTTAGCTTCAATAAAACCTACCTGAAAAATCGTCTGCTGTATGACGTCACACGTTTACACAATACTCATCGTTAAAAATAGATTACAAAAGACACAAAAATTCCCTCCTCCCATTCAAAATGGCCGTTTTATATAGGATAAAGAACAATGCCTCGTTTCTATACGTATGTCACCATACTACTACTACCCGACCAATTTTTCCACAGTGTTTTACCACGGCAGATCGAACTGCCGTTGAAATTGCCTGCTTTTTTACGCATCTAGGCGAACTACCATCGTTAAGCGACTGCTACAGACACGTTCCTTCAATTCACAAACGGTTAAACTCTAAGGTAAAAAAAAGATCGTCTGCTATCCAGTCTGTATTATGCTTCTTTTTCCACTCCGTTTTAAAACCATCATGCATTTGCAATTTTCAACCCGGACCCGTTGTAATTAAAATTCGTCTGCATGCGATCGATAACTGTATGACGTCACGCCTTGATGGCTAAAAATAGATCTGTTACGAAACAGGTAGATAAAATCGATTCTGAAATGTTCCTCCTCATTTTTTATCTGTTAATCACTCTTTGTCTCTTTACGCAATCTGGTCTATACGTCCGAGACTAACTACTAACCAGCATATTTATTGAAAAGCATTCTTAATAGTTCTTGTAATTTCTCTTCACCATTGATAACCGGATTAACAATTATAACATTCTTGTTCTTTGGCTTCCTAACATCACCAATCCACTCACGATTTTTATATGCTCTTTTCCATTGTATAGTGGGACAAAGAATAACAATATGTTCAAACACACCTCTGTATTCGTCTTCAAGCAAATCTAAAACAAATTCAGTTTTACCACAACCGGTTTGCCCACAAATTATTGCACAGTGAGGATATTTTGGTAGTTTCATTTTTATTAATGGTAAAAAAAAATTAATACAAAACTTCTTTAAATCTACCGTCTTCAAAATTAATCTGTGCATCTTGTATGACAAACAAATACACATTTATTGTTTCATCTGACCCTTGTTCCTTGGTTATTTGAATCGTGATGCCCTCTGATGCATTCTCTACTCTTCTTCCAGAACCGTGTAGTGTGTTATCGTCTGTCGTTCGTAAATCAAGCCACAATGCGTAGTTGTTAGTTAGATACTTTTCCAAGGTTGTAATAGTGAAATATAAATCTTTTGCAATCTTATCTGTTTCCTTGTTTCTCTTTGAAGTCAAAGCAAATAATTTGTTAATCTCATCCAATTGTTGATATGCTCTCATTCCTTGACTGTAGAGTTGAAATGGAACACCTTCTATTGTCATTTCTACCTTTTCTATCTTTGGATTATAAAATGTTTCAGTACTTGTTCTTTCTGGGTCTTCAAATATCATGAGGATGCCTTTCATACTTCTTGCAGGAACATTCAGGTTGATGTTCCACAGTGTATCAGATTTATTCTTTGCTATTTTTCTATGTCGTAGAATACGGTCGTACAAGAAATTCATTTTCCCATCGTACTGTTGTCTTATATGTCTGACAAGTTCTGTATCAGACACCATATCAAATTCCAAACATATATTCTTAATATTATAAGTTGATGCTGCGTCTGTTGATTTAATCAATTTATCATAATCATTGAAAGTAAGTTCATATTCAAGTCTATCACCAAGACCTGCTTGGTAGAATGGCATATGTGTTTCTAACAGTTCAAAATCAAGTGGTATGCAAAATCTGTTTTTGTATGCATTTGCTACGGCTTCGTCTTCTTTGTCAGAGGAAGCATTACCAGCACCAACTCTGTGTTTTAACATGTTATCGTTACCAATACCTTGATATGCCATATTAATACGTTCAGAAGGGGACTTCCACAAATCAACATAGCAATGGTAAATATCACTATCATCGATTGACATCACTTCATTACCTGATATTCGTATTGTTGTCTTTTTAATGATGGCTCTTCCAAGGTTTTGGTATACTGTTGCATTATCATCTGTGCTTTTTAATTCAATTTCAAAGGCAAGACGTGCAGACCTTGGTAAGATAACATCGTTATTACTGAGATTGGGAAATCTGACTAGTAATTGTTGGTTCTGATCTATAGTGCTGGGGTTATTTGTTATTACTACACTCTGACGAATTCCTTTTACTCCTCGTGGTTCTCTTAGTTTTCTGTAAGGGTTGAGTTTATCTCCGTATGATGACATTTTTTTTCTTTTAGGTAATTTTTTTTTCATAAATAAATAAATAATGGCTGAAGGTGGAATGGAATTTCACAACCCTGAATATGACAGAGACGATATAGACGAAGCAGAAACATCTTATACAGATGAAGAACAGTTTCAAAGTACACTCAATACTCAATATAAAGCATTAGATACTCTTACAGGAGATGATAGAAAAAATGCAGAGAATTCTTTACTGAAACAGATGACAAAAAGATTTTATGATAGAAATCAAGAACCATTGCCTGATGATGTTGATGATTTTATTTGGATTCTTAAAAAAGATAAACAGGGTAGACCTTTGTTTGGCGTTGAAGGTGTATTTGACTTGAATAAAGATTACATTCTTTCGTAATACAAGTCAAACAAATTGCAATTTTATTCAATTGACACTCTTCAAAAAAGATATGGTGTTGATTTTGTTAGAGAAAATTTAGGAATAACTGGTTATCAATCTCTTGCAACTAGAGTGAATCAAGGTAGAAAGGAGTTAGCACAATTAATTGAAACAAAAAACAAAATTGAAGCAGAGAACATTCCTATGCAAGATCTTTCTTCATCACAAGAAATACAAGATTTAACAAACACAGTTGACGAAATTGAAACCACAGTTACAACTCTGGAAACAGAGTTCTGGGATGTAGAGGAACGCAGTAGTGTTCAAACTCAAACATCTATAGAAGGGCGAGAAATGGATGGCATTATGAAAGCAATGACTACAGTGAAAGAGGAAATCGCTAATGAGTTGGCAAAAATTAATGAAACAAATAAAGAAATAGCACAGGAAAAGGAAAAACTTGCTAATACAGAAGATGAAAATACAAAGAAACAGATTCAATCAAGAATATCTGATTTAGAATCAGAAAAAAGTGCAAGGTTGGAAGTGATAAATGTTAACAAAGAAAAACTGAGGAGTCAGGTTAATAGGATTAAGGAGACCATAAATAAGATTTTGAAAGAAGACACAACACTTGGTCAGAGGTTGAGAACATTATTCAGAGAACAAGGTATAACAATTGTCAGTATTTTGACTGCTATTGGTATGATTATTGGGGTTATTGTTGAAGCCGTTCTTCCATCTGGTGGAGCAACAACTCCTCCAAGCAAACAACCAACATCAAATGCAAAGGACTGGGTAAAAAAACAACTTTCCAATCTTGGAAAACTATTAGCCAGTCTTGCTGGAAAAGCCGCAACCGCTTTACCAGGTGTGATTGGTTCTATTGTGTCGTGGTTGTTATCAACAACTGGAAAGGTTGTCAACTGGTTTGGTGAACATTTATGGGCATTGGTTGTTCTTGTTGTTGGATTGTTATATGCTGCTGCTAAAGAGTATTTTCATAAATAAATAAAGTGATAAGACCAACTGCTATGCTACCAACGATTAATGCTGTTTTGTTATCTTCATGTTGAATTGCTATTTTTTTTCTGGTGACATAACAGGCGTAGCTACAGGTTGAGGGGTAGTATGGTGTATAATTATACTAGATGGTTTTGTATTAACGGTAATATCAAGTAGATATGCGTGTTGTTTCACATATGAATTAAAAAATCCTGGTGTATTGGCAGCTTTTGTAACCCAATCTTTTGGTAAATAATGCTCTTTTGCATAGGTTGTAATTTTCTTATAATCTTCAGGGCTGACTTGTACTGGTTGTGTTTGCTTTGTTGGTGTTCCTTTTACTTTTACGTTTTGTTTTGGTGGGATGGGTTCAACGTTTACACCATTATTTAAACCAAGTTCTTGATTATCAGTGGCCACAATAATCTTATTGTTATAATCTTGGATTGTTCCGATTCGTAATTCCATATTGCTTGGAGACATATACAACCCGATTCCGTAAACATAGTCAACTTTACTACGAGCATATTTGAGTGTGTTTTGATATCTCGAAATTTGACTTGGTAAATCTACAGGGCTATTGATAGCATCCTCAACGTTTGCGAGAAATTGTTTCTGAGCATCAAACGCTGTTCCTGTTCCGATTATATCCGTTCTTGTTTGAGATTGTGAACCAAGGATAGCCCAACAAAAAGTTCTTATAGATTCGTTATTTCGTTCAACACCAGCTCTTGTAAAACCTAATGAAGAATCAAGGATAAATGTTGTCCATACATTCATAACAGCATCTTCTTGTTGAAGATAATCAATGTGATTTTAGCAGGTGGAAGATATTCACATGATGAAATACCACATTTCCTCCCTCCTGAAACTTCAGCTCCAAATGTCATTTTTGATAAATCTAAATTTGATGATGTGCTACTTGCAATGTGTTGAGAAGAATTGCCATGTCTGAAATCTGTTCGTTTCCAAGCAGTATGACTTGTTGTATAGATTACTCCAAGACCATCACCACTTGGGTATAATTTTTGTCTCCAGTCTGCATTAGGGTCTACACTGAACTCTTCGCAGATACGTTCATAAGCTTGACGATCATAATTGCTGTTGAAGGCATTCCAACTGTTATCTTGTGGTAAGGCAATGCCTAATTCAAATAGTATCCGTCTTGTTTGATAGTAAACGTGGAATAAGAATAGTGAGCCAGTCAACCCATCTGCTTTTAAATGGTTGTTATAATCTACACCACAACCTGTAGTTGCATACCAGATTGCAAAGTTTAGTTGATTTTGCCAGAAAGATAACCAATCTGAGTTCCATCGTTGAACTATTTCATCTGATACTTCGTGTGGTAATAGGTATTTTTCAAATATATTTGGAAAATCTACTTTAAAAAATCTTTTTCCATCAGATGAAATTACGATTGATTGTTTTATTATATTAATTGTTTTATTACTAAACACACCAGCGTGTTGATAGTGATCACTATATTTGAATTCTTTTTGTACTGACATTTTTATTTTATGATTTATAAAAAAATGTATCACATAATTTCAAACATTGATAACACTATTTATTTTCAACAGTATATTGATAACAGAGATGGGAAGAAACGGGTTGGATTGAAAAGTTTCACATATACACTGGGTTGGTATAATGTCGTTAATGAATATGTGCAAAAGGGCAAAGACAGACCTCATCGCATTCAGGATGGTTATTATAGTTTTCAACAAATTGTGGATTTATTTCAAAGTTTAAACATTTCATTGTCTGTGAATGAAACTAATGGTATTGCATCATTAATTACTGATAATGAAATCAAGATAAGTAAAGGACTCAAGTTGATGCTAGGGTTTGATAAAAGAATATTTAAAGCAAATACTACTCATTTTGGTAATAAATGTCTTGATTTTGCAACAGTAAAATCTCTATATATCCATCTTACACAAATTAACACTTCGTTTAATTTTTTAAATGGGACACCAAGCACAATATTAGCAGTTGTACCAATTGAAAATAAAGCGTATGGTGATATTGTGTCTGTAAGATTTGAGCATCCAGAATATAAATATTTGTCAAACGGAGCAATTACAGAATTTGAAATATCGGTTAGAGATAATAACAACAAAAAAATAGATAACCATGGTTTGCCAATGAGTGCTGTTTTAGAAATTATTTAATTTTCACACTATAAAAAAATGAGTATCTTTGGTATCAAATCACATAGAAGAAACGCCGACTTTGAAGTCCTTAAGCAGCATATTCATGATTTGCAGTAGCGAGTGAGACCAATTACAGATTTAGAGCAGAGAATTTCAGACTTTCAGCAAAGTGTTCATGATAGTAGAAGCATTTTGTTTCAAGAAATAAATACACAGGTAGATAGGCATAATGAACTTCGAGAAAATGTAAAGGAAATGGCCATTAACAATAGTTTATTACGAAATAGCATTAACAATATCAAAGACAAGCTAGTAATTTCAATATTTGCAGAAAGTAAAGGGGCTCTTGTAGAGAATGAAGTGTTTTCTTTTGGGAATGGTGGTAGAGAAGACGGTGCTGGTTATGTGATGATGCGTCGTGGTCAAATTTTAGGTATAGCTATTTCATGTAAAAAAAGGAGTGGCGAAGTGTCGGTGGGTATTTCTGTAAATGAAAAAATATTACCAGGTTGTGAAATAACACTTAACACTACATCAAGAAAGCATGACAATTTTGATAAACCTTTTATCATTGATGCTGGAAGTGTAATTAATTTTGTATGTAAGAAGGGAAACGCAACAACAGAGAATACAGTTGCTTCGTTGTTAATTGAATTGTTTTAATTTTTTTTGGTCTGTAATAATAAAATATGAAACAACCTACGGCACCGAGTTTGTATCCAGATTTGCAAGATGGGCAGAATTATAGATTACAGAAAATATCAGAAATCGAGCAGACATTAATTAAGGAAAGGGATAATAGGCAGTCATTGTATAAGAAATATAAAAGGAGTATAAATGCCACAGATGGAATTGATACAACTCTCATTTCTGGGAGTGTGATTTGGGTGGCATTGGAATTGCATTGCCTTTGATGTTGCCATTAGAAATTGTAGCAGTAGTGTGTGGTGTAGCGGGGGTATGTGTAAAGTTTATTAGAAGGCGACTGCATTTGAAAGCTCAAAAACATTATGAAATTAAGACTTTAGCTGATGGTAAGTTAAACAGTGTTAAAGATTTGATTTCAAAAGCATTTAATGATGGACAAATATCAGAGCAAGAATTTAAGACGGTTCTTGATGAACTTGAAAGATATAATAATCTCAAAGATAAGACTCGCTCAAAACAATCAGATGTGAGTGAAGTAGAAAGAAAAAAGTTGATAGAAGAGGGGAAAGAGCAGGCATTTAGTGCTATTCAAAAAAAAATAAAAAACACATAATTTTGTTTAATAAATTTATTTTTATAAATGATCCACCACCAAAATATTCTACATGGATAAAAGAATTATAAATATGACATAATGCAATAAAAATGCTTCACTTCTAAACTACTTAAGATTTATTAGAATAAACACGGTATTTAATCTATTTGTTATCTATAAATTGTTTATAACTTTGCTTTCCGACAAGGTACACACATGTAATGAGACAACACTTTGGCAAACGTCCAGGCAAGGACAGTCCTGTCAGTGGCTGGCAAATTGCCAAGGATCATCGATCGTCATTTTCCCACGTGGACAGTGATATGGATTATTTGTAAACATTCCATAGTAAAATTATCAGCGGTGTAGTATTTTATCAAAAAGTGGAGTGTGTGAACCGATAACAGTTATGTACAAACGTATTATATCTTTTAACAAGCAAATTAAACCGTTGTAGGCTAATAGTTTTTCTTCTATATATGTGCTTAAAAAAACCCTGGATACTGCGATATACTTTTATTGTAGTATTGTCGGGGGATATTCATTTTTTTGCGGTATAAACACCGTTTGAGCTTAAAAAATAGATTATATATCGTAGAACCCCCATTTCCTATATATATATTGGTGAAATTGACACTCATTTCTACCAAAACCATTTTCAAATCACTCACTCGGCGTTTCATTCATTCCTCCGAACACTCACTCCCATCATTCAATGGCGATTCTTTATTGCTCAAAAACACTTCGAAATCTTTCGCCAAGATCATTTTGTTTAAATCGAATGAATTAATCTACGATTTTAATAACTGGTGTGGATTTTTAAGACCCTGATTAAACCGTGAAAATAATATAAAAAAAAAACATCAGAAAAGTATGTAGACTTTCTGAAATGGAGGTAATAAATATCAATCATTTCGTCAAATTTGGACGAAATGATCGATATTGTATTGCTTCCCTTAAAATTCATTAAAAACTCATTCCACACACTCATTCAATTTCATTCCTAATTCCTTCCAAAATCATTTATCTTGTCAGTTTCGCGATATTTTAACTGAAATTGTGTTCTTTATTGCAGGCATAACTTTATCTGGCAAGATATCATTTCAAGTCGTTTTTGTCAGAATCAAATTTTGCACTATTGTGCATATCGTCTTTATTTGCCGAAATATTACGAAATATTACAAAAGTTTGGAAGTCCCTAGCAGATATAACGAGTCTTATTGATAAGTCATACCAATAAAGTATTGAATGAATAGTTTACATATAATACAAGATTACTTGTAGAAAGTTAGACTGCGGAAAGCAATTGAGCATGTGCAAGAGATTTCCAACAATTTTATGTATGTACATAGCAAAGACTCTGACCAGCCTGTGCATCCGCACAGTCTGACCAGAGTATTCACTATACGTTAATAGATATATAAGGTCTCAAACTACTTTTAGACCATCCAGTAACATTATATTTACAGTATGTGACTGTCTAGGTTGCTCAATGTTTGCACTTCACCCACATTTTCAAATTGTTGGAATTGTCACGCACAGGCTCAATTAGAAATATCATTTAAACACTATCCTGATGAGTTTACATTTTGATTCAAACAAATTGCCAATTTTGGGACATTGCGCCGTGTCTTTCTCACGTTTTCCCTGTACAGCAATACAGTCCGACAGTAACAGATAATATCGATTAGCACAGGCTTATCTTAATCTATTTTGTCTTTATCTTATAACTATACAAATATCCGTATGATAAAATCCCGTATGATAGTTTTTATGATATCACATAGTTATTTTTAGAACATGATATAATGTGGTTATTTTTAGAAACATGCATTTCAGTTAGAAACACCGACGAAAACAAGACAAATATAGGTTATTAAGATAAATATAATACGCACTTAGTGTATTGTATGAAAAAAAATATCAAACGCGGTTGTGAGAATTGATAATAGTCTCGGCAGACCCTCGACAATTTTCAATTCTCCCAACCTCGTTAGATATTTTTTTTCAATAATGCACTAAGTACGTATTATATATATAAAAACTTTGAGTACGTCAGGAATAATCTGAACAGTAATGTGAAGGGCTAATTGAATCTTTCTAGAGCTCTTAAATAGAATATTTTGCTTACTTCGAAATATATTTCTTAACTTTCATTTCAGAGATACTAACAACAACCGCGAGACCTACAACCACAACTACTAAGAGTAAGCAATTCTAAACAATGTTGGATGTCTGCGACTTTGAATGTTCGCTTTTATCTTCAATTTATATTTAACCATCATTCCATATTCCCAATTTCCCATGGAAATTTCTAAAAGGTCAAGTCAAAGCCATGTTTTTAATCACGGGAATTTAAATGAAAACATAGAAAATTGTGACCCGTCACGTGAAAAGGGACCATCTGGGTAGTGCGTAAAGTGTCGATCCTGGTCAGACTTCGCGGAGTGCAGACTAGACTAGGGTCAAACGTTTTGAACCTTGCTTATTTTCTGAATCTAGAATGATCAATCTACCTTCCAGTGCAAGAATTTTAAAATTGCGACTTCTGGTTGACCTTTGCTGGATCGAATCTCTTTTTCAATAATTCATTTTACAGAATTCCCGGATTGCCCTTTTCGCGAGACGGGTCACAATTATTTATGAGGGCTTATTCGCCAATTTTCACACTTAGATTTCTTTTATTATCATTTAAAGATTTACGTGCAAGATAAATAAATATTTCATTTCGTGAATTCGGGTCTTCAAATAGAGTCCTAGTTGCTCACTAAATGAACTATTTCTCTTCCACCAATGGGTTGATAATCGTAGACCTATGTGGGATAGCAGCTGGAGGCTAGGACAGGATAAAATGCTATTACTGATGTGAGATATGCCAGGAATCCATTTTTAGGTACTTCAGCCGCCGAAAGATTGTTGAAAACGGCGAAAAGAACCCATTCAAATAAACAAAATCACTAAATAAAACACAAAACACTCTTACACTAAAACAAACAACTATATCCACTATAAGTTCCTCTTATAATTTCAGGAACAACAACAACCACTCCGAGGACAACGCCGACAACAACAACACGTAAGAAAGTATTCCTTCTTGTAATACATGTTCAAATTATTTTATTCAATCCATGTGCATATATGTGACCCGTCACGTGAAAAGGGACTATCTCGGAACTCCGTAAAATGAAATCGGGAAAAGAGATCTGTTCACGGAGAGGTCAACCGAAGGTCGCATTGGAAAATTCTTATACAGGAATGTAGACTGAATATTCTAGATTCAGAAAATAAGAAAAGTGCGAAAAGTTTCGACCCTAGTCAGCCTGCGCAACCCGCGCGGTCTGACTAGGAAAGACATTTTACGCACTACGGAGATTGCCTCTTTTCGCGTGAAGGGTCACATAATTATTTATTATGTTTGAATAAGATAAGTCTGTTAAAAACGGAAACAATTTTTCTAAGAAAATTTTTGTTTGTAAACACTAATGCCACTCGATGCAAAACAACGGTAGGTCAATTTTTTATGTAGATTTTATTCAATAAGTGAAATATGCATGATTGATCTTCATACAATATAAATTCGAAAGATGTACCTTCATGAAAACTTTTAAAATTGTATCTTGGGGGCTGCTGAAAATTTACTACTGCGGAAATCTTCTCATAATGGAGATAGATGGGCCTAGTTATTTGAATTTTTATGTTCGTGCATAATCGTTTGAAATATGATTGATGCGCCTACTTATTTTGAGTTTTGAAGTCTATACAAAACCTTTTGATAAATAAAAGATGCGTCTAGTTATTTGAGTTTTGAAGTCTATACATAACCTTTTGATAAATGAAAGGTGCGTCTGGTTATTTGATTTTTTGAAGTTCGTGCAAAATCTTTTGAAATATGAATGATGCGCCTGGTTATTTGATTTTTGAAGTTCATACATAATGTTTTGAAATATTAAAGTTGCGCCTGTTTATTTGAATATTGAAGTTCATGCATTATCTTTAAAAATGTGAAAGGTGCGCCTGGTTATTTGAATTTTGAATACTTGTACGAGCTGTGAAAGGTAAACCTAATTATTTTTGATTTCGCACACAATTTTACGAGCTATAATCCGAATAAGATCAAATCTCATTTGAGACTAAAATGTTCCCTTGGATTGAGAGTTATCTGAATATGTTCATATGTATCAGTTTATTCAAAAGACTTATACAAAAAAGTAAATCGTCACTTATACAAAAAGTACATCGTCATTACAAATATTCATTTTCAAATAATACATGATACAAAACTTCCTCTACCATATTCCACTTACACTCAACTCATACCCGCGCACTCATATCATCAACATTCATTCACTCACAACTTCATACAATCTCATGATTGCAGGAACTACTCATTTTATCTGGTTTTTTTTATTTGTTAAACAAAAATACTTTTGATAAATTGTTTTTTAAAATTTTACACATCCCATTATATAATTGGAAATTGGTTATTACAATATATTTCGAATAAAATATGATTTAAGAATACATACTGTCAGTAATGATTAACTCAATATATCTAATAACAATATAAGCAGCACCTGGTGAATTACCCCTATTTATTTTATAACTATAGAAATAGTTCAATGCATCAGAAATATTTTTAACGGATACTAGAAGGATTTTACTAAACGTCATAAGTAAACGCATTGACAATGTTATCCCGTCTTTTAAAAGCCAAATACAAGAAAGTTTTGAGATTGTTCATGACAGAATTCCGATTATCTCTCAATATGCTTGCATTTGTCACTTGCACTGCCAATTAGAGCCGGGACGAGTAGGATTTTTGGACCCGAGTATCCGAAATCTCGCTTCCCGCGGGTGCTCGAGTACCCGATGATTACTGTTCATATATGAGCCTGTGCGTGAGATTTCCAACAATTTCAAGTATGCGCAAAGCAAAGACTCTGACCAACCTGTGCATCCGCACAGCCTGACCAGAGTCTTCACTATGCGTTTAGTAGATAGATCAGGTCTCGAAGTATCTGTAGACCATCAGGTAACTTTTTATTTACAGTATGTTGCTGTCTACGCTACTCAATGTTGTACCTCACGAAAATTTCAAATTGTTGGAAATGTCATGCACAGGCTCATATATGTATTTCATCAACTTATTACAAAGGTAGATCAGAATTTCTGTAAACGGAGTTCAATCATACAAATTCCGACATGGTGTTTAGGGTTAATTTTGTTTTCTGCTCGTCGGACAATAGTCAATTCTTTCTCACTTCTATGGTTGCCTTTCTTTGCACGATGGGTCAATATTAATAGGATCTGTCATGAGATTTTGTTTAAGACAAGCTGATCTTAATCGGTTCTAGATTGCAATAATAACAGTAACAGGTTCTTTTTATCACATAAACACCAGTTTTGCACGTTAATTTTCACTTTTGGAAGGCCCAGAAAATGAAAAAAAAATAGTGCATTTGATTACGTAGTGAAGCCAATTTCAATGTGGCCCTTCACATGTGTAAGACAGGGATATCTTTGATGGCTGTTTGTTAAAGATGACAAGTGAAGCCATATGAGAAAATAAAATAATAACACAAATGAATTTCTCTCCTCATATTATCTTAATTCTTGTGATACCTTTATTGCAGCATACCTCACACTCTGGCATTAGCAAGTAAGTATGGCGTTTTCTAACTTCATAATCAATTGAAACTAAATTTTTCCAAATAGCTTTATTTAAAACAAAATGCATTATTCCTGATGCACGCCCTTTTCTTTTCGGACAAGGTTTCGGAATAAGACTTGTAAGAGAAAAGTGATAAAACATTGATTCCAAGAGTGGATAAAGCTATATCTTCAAACTCATAACTTTAAATAAAATCTAATTTTTGCCTAAGTAATTACGGATTTTTTTATTATACTGTAATATTTACTCATTGCATTCTCGTCCTCATATTTTTATTTGCGACTCGCCACACAACAAGAGACAATCTGGGAACTCCGTAAAACGATAACCGATAAAGAGATTGGTCCCAGTAGAGGCCAATAAGAATTCGCATTTGAAAAAGTCTGATAAGGAAAGTGTAAAGATCATTCTAAATTTGGAAAAACAGCCAAGTGCGAAACGTTTCGACCATAGTCAGCCTGCGCAATCCGCGCAGTCTGAGAATGGTTGGCATTTTCCGCACTTCCAAAATGGTAATTTTCGCCTGATGGAGAGATTTGTATTTATGTCATTTATTTTTTTCAGATAATACCATAATTGTTCACGAGTATCAGCGACCATAAAAAACGACCTAAAAGATGCGCGTTGTGGAAACTGCATGTATCAGCATGCATTGAAATGGCAATAAAAATTGATATTGATATTTCTGTTTTTCCTTTCCTTTAAATTTCTCTAATTTGTTTCTCTATCCTTTTTTCTTTGGTTTCGACGGTTCTGGCTTTTTTCATCATTAAATTCATTGGGGCAAAAGAAAACAGTTGTTTGCAATTATTATTCCAACTTATTGCAGACTAACACCCAAAATTATTTGATTTGTTCTCCAGTATAACCCGACTTAATGACGACACTTTGTAAATTTAGTTGTCTAACCCGTTTACCCTATAACAAACATTTTGACAGTAAGACTATTTCAAAGAATTTGGAGGCGTAAATTCAATGTGAGATAAAATTGAAAATAGACTGCAAAATTATGATGAAAACATTGAGTAAAGCTAAAAAAGTGCTTGTTTCAAGCCATTTCTCCCTTTTTCTCAAAGTTTAACTCAGTTCAATAACAATTTGATTGGTGGAAAATTGCTCACATGAACAGGTATAAAAGATGATATCAATTTTTGAAAAAAAAAAACATATAATTTCCTTGTTTTATGAATAATAAATTTTGCACTTATCAGAATTCGAGTTCGAGTCTATTATCGATATACTGACATTTAGACAGGTTTTCCTGAAGAACACATTATTTGTTAAAACAAGGGCTGGGATCAGCCACGCAGATACCGAGCATCTACATTGAGTAACATCGTGAAATCGGATTCTCCTCGATCAACCAATCTTAATCGCTAGATCGACGCCCCATTCGATTCGTTCAAACCACTTACTACAATCATTCAAAAACGTGCCAAAATGTTTCAAAAACGCTATAAAATTGTTTAAGGTAGAGGACCCGTTATAGTTCTACAACGTTTCGAAAGTAATGAACTTTAACTGTTTTAACCTAGGTTTACTAATGATTTTCATTAGGAAAATTCGGTCAACGTTGTGAAAGTTCATGAGTTCTGAAATGTTGCGGAACTATTACAGTTCCACATCCTGAAACAATAATGAACTTTGACAGTTTTAATCTAGGTTTCCTTATGATTTTCGAAATGATGATCAAAATTCGTTCATGTCGATTAAATTATTGTTTTATTTTATCACCTGGGACCTGTTCTACTAAACATCTAACGAAAAAATTAATCGTAAGTCAAAATCACAAATCGTACCTAGTGTTTTCAATGGGCCTTTCCGAAAAAGTGGTTTACCTCCCTTTTCCCCTATAATCCGCTAGAGTGACTTCCCTTGTTCGGGTAGCAAATCTTTACAGAAAGCATTGAAAGATTACGGATGAAAGTCCGTTTGCAGACGATAATGCCGCTTATTATTGTTTAACAGCGTTTTATTTTTGTAATTTTCGTTTTCATTGAAGTTATTTTACAGACAGTTCATTGTTTGTACATTTCTTTTATTAGATCCTTTATTTATTTAGTTAAATATTTTTCGTTAAAAATCCAATTGTAATCAAGTAATCTTAAATTATACAATATGTAGCCGGCTCAATAGTAAATTATTGTTCATCTATATAAATCATTGTTCGAGTTGTTACTAACGTCGTAATCGCGGTTCAAACTAACCCATTTTTGTATTTTTGAAAGTTGTCCAATCACGAAATAAAAATATTCACCAATAACTATGATGTTTCTTTTTCTTATTAGAAAACAAAAAAGTTAAATATATGCTTGAGACAGAATTTAAAAAAAAAAAAAAAAATATCACTAGGCGCTAATCTAATTGAAATTTACAAATACGTTTAAGAAATGGTGGTATATCGATATTGAAACTTCGTGGCAAAAAGAGAACTCAAACCGTCGTATAGGCGATCTTTCAGTTAATGAAGCATGTTTATGGATATGTTAGCGTTTGCGATATTTTTACCGTACATTTTTCATTTCTTTGCGTGCAAATTAATTTTCACAGCAGTAATATGTTTAGGCACAATAAATGTTCACACCGTGTATGGAACAAAGAAAATGTCAGCATAGATACGTCAGACTAGGTTAAAGTTGGTTTCACGTTCTTTTCGGTATAGGGATCATATATGAAATATTCATTTAGAAAAAAGCAGTTTTATTCGACACGCGCCCCTTTCATCACTGTTAAAAATTTCATTTTTCTTTTGTTGTATACTTGTTAAATTAAAGTTTAAATAGGACAGGGTGGAGCTAAGAGCATACATTTGGCAATGAATGCAAATGACATGCCCTGCTTGTTTTTAATGATTAGACACTCATGAAATATGGCTGTAGTGACCGAAAATAAAAATAATTTTAGAAAAAATATGATCATATCTTTTTTTGTATGTATGCGTACACGTGTTACTTTGTAGGAAGGGTTTTCGATGGTCCAAGGACAACATCGGGATCAAGGAGCGGTAAACCACGACAGTAGCAGACATAAGTTACAACACGTTAAATAAACACCGCACTGTTGACAATGAAGCGGCGCACGTGGCATATGACATTACGTAATCGTATTTTTTTTATAATCCAATTTTAACAAGGAGATAGATTAAACAAAATTTTATTTAAGGGATATTACTGCGTTTCGATAATACTATAATTTGGAGTAGGATTCGTATGAGGTTAGTGTTAAACTAAAATCTGAACAGATCAGAAAAGAATCTTTGTTTAACTATTCAATTTGAATATTTATGGTAAACCCTCGAAATGCATGCATGTAATATGACATGCATAATTATTGGCGATTTAAAAAATATTAGAAAAGTCTCAACGGAAATTGTGAGTATATTTTTACATGTACTTTAAAGCCAATTCGATATAAGAACATATATTAATTTGGATCATTAAGGCATGAAATACCAACTGCGTGGAATTATTTCTACATTTTTGAAATTAAACCTATCGGCATTTGTCTTTTATTTCCACACTTTAAGTTTATATCTGTATAGAATAAAATTTGGCCGCCTTTCATTTTTGTCGTCTGGTTTATTGCTAATGAGTGCGATCGTTTTGTTACAAACGATTATGCCAGGGCTTTTATTGAAATAATGAGAATGAATAGTCATCATGAAATCACACAAACAATCAAATCAAAGTTGTTTTCAAAAGACGTGTCAAATAATTTTCATGGACGGACATCGACACTTTATCGAGAAGAAAAAAAACACCATATTACATTTCACCTTATAAATCAAAAGTCGCCTTCCTTCGTTTTTTTCTTTTATCAAATAAAAATTCAAAACTTGAGTCAAATTTAATTTCTAGGGACAATAAATTATTGGTTTAAAATATAAAGGTTCGATAATCTAATCCATTAAATGTCAAAATAGACTGAGTTATCAAGATATACTTAAATGAAATATAGAAGAGTAATTGTTCTTCAAAGACATGCAAAGTTTTATCTGCTAAAAAATATCGTTCGCATACTCTTTGGATTTAGACTAACTTTAAAATTTTGTGGTCTGGTAATGGGTTTGTACACAGACCCTAATTATACAGTATTGAGTGTCCCTGTTTAATCCTAACCGAAGGGTTTTTTTTCTCAGCCATTTTGAATCAGAAATTGGCTACCCAGAAATAGAAGGACGACCGTCTCCATGTTCAAATACACTGGAGAGTAGTTAGGCCCGATTACGCTTTTACTGTATTTTTGGAAAGTCCTTAAACTCGTTTTTTCGCATTAATTTCAAAGACGCCCCTATATCAGCCATATTATCGATCTGAAATTTGCTACCCGGAAATGGATTTATCGGAGAGTTATGACCATTCGTTGTTTCAATGCACCGGAGAGTATTCAAGTTCGATAACTCCATTTCTATATTTTCGGAAAGGCCCATTATTGTTATTGTTTCCAATTCTGCCTTCCGTCTTTAGAAGACGATTCCGATGAGCTAATGCGTGGCAGAATTCCATATTTACTAACTACTGTAGAAGCAGCTTTCATTTTTGACTCACGCAAAAATATCATTAGATGTTTAGTAAAACAGGCCCCTGGTGAGGTTTTTGAAGCGTTTTATCGGACCATGAAAACAGAAAAAATACGTATGTTTCATAAATGGTGCGGAAAAAAGAAACACAGTAAATCTTGCTCGAGCGACCACCTCTATTAAGTGACCACTTTTCTTATGTGACCATCATAAAGAGTCCCATCACTGTAAGCAAACTCTTTGAAAAAGATGGATATTCTCAATCAAAAAAAATGTTGATGGTGTTGGACGATCCTGATGAGTTTGGACGTCATTGGATTCAGTACAAAAATGACAAAACAATATACGCTATCAAAAAAAAGTGTCATATTTATCATAAAATAATTGATTAAGACATGATTCCGATTAGCGTCCACATTTCACGATGTTTTTAACTGTATTAAAGGACAAGTGGCAGCGCGTCGGACTGTCAATCTAGAGGTTCCGGGTTCGATCGGCGACGACGGCACTCATTCTTTCCGACTATTTGTCTCTCACCAATAGGTTGATAATCGTAGACCTATGTGAGATAGCAGCTGGGGGCTAGGAAAGGATGTGATGGTTGTACTGGTGAGAGAAATACCAGGAATCCATTGTGAGGTGATCCAACCGCGCGATATAACTGAAATAATGTTTAAAGCAACGTAAAACTCAATTCAATCTATCACTTAAAGGACAAGACCAAAAATAGCACCAGGTTGAATGACAGAAATCAACCCCACTCCTAGTGGCTATTTATAGATTTGTTACGGGTTTTCCCGTAACACAAATTTGAAAATCTTGAAAACTTTATGAAACCGTGCTTAGCTTTGAAAAACCGGTAAGCTGTGACGTCGCGCACAGTAATGCGGCACTGACATGTAACATCATGTGTCTAACGTCGGTTGTGGAGCGTCTTGTTTTGTCGGGAAAAAAAGTTAACGTCATTCTCCTTACAGCAATAGCAATGTCAGAATATATATAAGTAATATATATAAGTAATCTTAAAAAAAAAATTAAAAAAAAAAAAAAAAAAACTCGTTGGTTGCAGTTGAACCATTTTTAATGAAAAATTTAAAAGAAATTCGTCATTTTTGGCGTCTTAAAGTTTGATGTTACGCTCCACATTCTGTTAAACATAAAGCGGTATTTCTTTCATTTGCGCTTAGAATTCGATCCCCGTTGGTAAAATAGTTGGATGTACTACTAGTTTAGATTTGATGTGTTTACAAGTAATTTTATCATCATTAAACCGTATAGAGTATAAGAAGTATATCTTTCGGTGGTGCTTTTATGTTGCATGTTACACGCGGTTTTTTGGGGTTTTTTTTTTTTCGCTTTAATTACAAATTGAAACCCCATTTTACGAATTTATACCCAAAAAAATGCAATAAAAGTGTTACGTATAAATTGGCCAAAATTTAAGCGTTATTTTGATATAAGATATAAGGATGGTGCGAGCAAGAAGTCTTGTAATGATAAGTTTTAAAACACAGGGTGTGACTTTTTTTTAAAAAAAAAAAGTGCCGCATTACCTTTCGCGACGTCAAAGTGAAAAATGGCATAACGTTATACGGACATAGTATCAAATATTGTCTTATTAATCTAATCAACAGAAAATGATTGAAATTTAAATGATATTTAAATAGTCTTCGAAAGTTTTTCGGTCCATCGTTTTGATAATTTTCATATCGTCCAGAAATGAAAAAAAAATAATAAATAAATAAATAAAGGTGATTTAGGAATTTCTAATACAATATTGATTTCGGCTAATGACGATAAAGATAAATTGTTCTTTTAATGAGGC
Source organism: Fragum whitleyi (assembly GCA_948146395.1). NCBI lineage: Eukaryota > Metazoa > Mollusca > Bivalvia > Cardiida > Cardiidae > Fragum > Fragum whitleyi. The sequence goes on from OX411544.1 coordinate 86,505,692, forward strand.
CTTATCAGTTTTATTTGTCTATGACCATAAAGAAGTAAATATAGAGAAATACGTACTAAACGTACTTAAATGGGAATTGAAAATTACGTTAACACGCGTCAAAAATAAAATTTTATGATAACATTACGATGACGTGATTTTTTATGCCACAACATGGCTTGGGAGTCTTATGCATTTGATGGACACGAGCGATTTCTGCATGTCTTTCTTTCGAACGAAATAGCACACACACGTCTTTAACATTCGATATACCATAATTTCCGCAACGCAATGCACTCTTAAAATTGTGACTTTTTTGCTGCAAAGGCTAAATATCAATTAATGTCATCATGTTTTTTTAACCTATTGAAATGAGGTCGATCCCAGAAAAATGAGAGTTTTGAGTAAAATCAAGTAAGGTGAAACAATAGCGCAAATTTCGTCAAAATTGCACAAAATTACAGTCAAACTTGTATTAAGGTTCATGTAAAGTGTTTGAGACCCAATTTTAAGAGCATTCATTTGCCAAGAAAAAGCAGTATGTCCAGGAAAATTATATATCAAAATGAAGCTATTTATGAGCACAAGCAGTTGAAAAACATAAGACTGTTATAACTATAGCGGTAAGGCCACAACATTGTGGAAAAGGGTCATTTTGTACAGAACAAGCAACTGCATGACTGTTGGATAAAATTGGCTCATATTTTAACAAAGTCTAGCCTAAAGTACCATCCAGGTAGTGCTACAACCATTGGTATAAAACTCAGCCCCAAAACGTAGTTATGCAAGCAATTAATTTTGACTTATTTTATAAACACATATGTCATATATGTCATTCTAATTTTGTAAACGTGTAGATCTCTTTAGGGTATGGTGTGTTATCACAACATAAATAGACATTAATTGTTTATATACCTGTAAGGTTGTTTAGCAATATATATATTTCTATTTCACAGAATGAAAAATATATAGTAATACTGTAGATCATTGAATTAAAAAAAAACTATAATTTGAAATAAATCGCAGAAAATATTTCACAATATTATGGCGTGATGTTGCACCATACCTAACATCTATTCCAAACCGGTTTTACATGTATGTTGACAAAATAAATGGAAATTGATTGTTTCACAAGGGCCTTTTGAGACTGAGTTTTATATCTAAGGTTGTAGCACTACCTGGATAGTACTTCAGACTGTACTTTGTTAAAATATGGGGCAAATTTATGCAACCGTCATGCAGTTGCTTGTTCTGTTCAAAATGACCCTTTTCCACAATGTTTTGGCTATACTTCTATAGCTATGGCGGTCTTATGTTGCCTAACTGCTTGTGCTCACGAATAGCTTCATTTTGATATATAATATACCTGGACATACTGCGTTTTCTTGGCTAATGAAGCGCCCTGAATATTGGGTCACAAACACTTTACATGAACCTTAAGCGATCTAAGAACATCGTGAAAATGACAAGGTGAATGAATTTGGAATGATTCTGAAATGAAATTTGATAAGTGGGAAGAGCCAATGTTGTGTGAAACTAAAGGGAGATAATCCAATATCGCTAAAAAATTTGAGGATGAACAAAATAAGCGATACTATTACACATGTACCTCCCTTTGATAAAGAACCCATACAAGTTCAATACATGTATATATATCTTCATATTTCACCAAGAACGAATCAGACGCTCATTTTGTATAATCGCCATTTTTCTAGGTCTATTAATTTGAATGAAGTTGTTGGTCTTATCGTTTTATAGATTTTGGAGCGTTCTTGAATGGATGAATGAATGTATGAATTATGGAATTAATGAATGAATTGATTAATAAATTAATTCCTTCCTTCCTTCCTTCATTCATTCATGAGTTAATTAATTAATTAATTAATCAATTAATTAATTAATTCATTCATTCATTCATTCATTCATACATTCATTCATACATACATTCATTCATCAATTCGTTAATTTATTCATTCATTCATTTATCCATTCATTCATTTGTCCTCTCAACTCAACGCTCCATGAATGAATGAATTAATTAATTCAAGCGTTCATTCATAAATTCATTCTTTTATTTATTCATATATTCATTCATCCTCTCAAATCACCGCTCCATAAATTAATTAATCTATAAAGTAATTAATTGATAAACTTATTGATTCATTTATTTATTAATCAATTAATTAATTTATGGAGCGTTGAGTTAGCGATTTAGAATGGTTTCGATCGAGGTTATTGTCAAATTCACGATGTAACTAACTGTACCTGTATTACAGTACCGGTATAACATTCTGGAGTCCAATCGTTATACAGAAATAAAGAATTGTGACCGTTTGCCGTCTAAAGAATCGCGACCTTGATCCATCAGATCCCTAACCGTTTATGTGCAATTTTCTAGAAAAAAGTGTGATATTTTCTCTGTGCCTTATTTCGCCCGGTTTAGTTTCCTCTATTATCTTATAGGAAACCCTCCCCGTATAACAACGCATTAGGTTTGCGTTGTATTCTGCATGGAAGCATTCCGGATTTTGAAGACATCCTAGTACACATCCATCAGTGTTGTTGGTTTGTATGACCCAGTCGTTAAAGCCGGAGAGGATTGTGTTCTCATAAACGTCGAACGAGTCTTCCATAACGCTACACCCTGTATCATAACAATGAAGGTTTCGTCAGCATTAACAACAACAACCACAACGACGATGACGACTGTAGACGTCATGATGATCAATGATCACAATGGTGATGATTTATAGATAAACTTAACACGATGGCGTAAAAAGCATTTATAATATAACCTACGTCGTGGGCTTGAAATAACCTCGTTGAATATTTTTGATATTACACGGGTGTTATTACACTAGTGGAATAACTATGCAAATGAGCTTATAGCGAATGCCAACGCTATTTTGTGACCGCGAAAATGACGTCATAATCTATATATTGTGACGTCATTTTTGAACGGCGTCATAAGTTCCGCGGAAAATTGACACGTTGAATTTCAAGAATTTTGATAATTTTTCGCAAAATTTCAGGTCATATTATAAATAGAATATAAAATTTGTGCTCATGAAATACCGAATTTATTAAACTCGTCATCTTACACAGATAAAAACTCGGCGCAGCCTCGTTTTTATCTGTTTATAGATGACTCCTTTAATAAATTCGGTAGGCTATTCAATGACCACTCATTCAATATCCTCTATATATGAAATAAGAATAAATTACATAGAACTTAATTCGCAAAGAAATTCATATGTCATGTGTTTTAACTTAATACACAAATAGCTCCGCCCACTTTTTTACTCAACGTAATCTTTCGCACGAACGATGATTCTTTTGACGCCATATTACCCACGTGCTAAATGACGAGCTTCGCTTTCTGGGAAATTTTCTCAACGTCAAAATCATCACTTTTTTTTATTAATTTTACACCCAAAAAGAATTTAATACTATTTCACACCCACAAGAGGATAAAAACTAATTTCAGAATTTCTATCGTGTTATAATGGATAAAATATCATTTTCGTGTTGATTTCCTTCAACTTTCGGGCTATCAAAGATTAAAAAGATGTGCCCTCTTTTTTCCATCTGTGAGGAGGACTGTTAGTTTGGGTACGACGCCCATCCGTTATCCATCCTTACGAAAAGGAAACTGTGCACAGAAGGCCAAATAAAGCGCTTAATACAAGAACTGTTGCAAGACTAGTTGAAAGTAACAAAATGAGCACACAGGTTTCCATTTCATACTCTAAAGTAATGTTTCAATGTCGCAGTACTTTTTCTTAAGGATCTACTTTTACCACACAATGACCTCCGGAAGTTTATTCTACTGAGGTTCCTCAAATACTAATGTTATCTAGTCGAGTTTGTGAGAGTTTATCTTGATGGGGCTTTGATATCAATATATTGTATATTAAATATATTTAAGGGCAATAAATTTAGTACCGTTTCCCCTTGCATCTCCATGCGATGCTTTTTATGTTGCCACTTATCTAAGCCGTATTTATTATTTTTAATTTATTAATCATAAATGAAAACTTATTTTTGATTTAATGGTAATGTTATCATTATTTTTTGGCCTGGCAGGGCGGAGCCTAGGAAACGGTCCATTGTTTTTAAAGTCGAGACAAAGCCGGATGTTTTTTTTTATATTCAATCTTCATAATTGATAGTCGACATAAATACGATGAAAACTAAAATCGTCGACGGGTTCCGAAAACCTCGATACTTGCAGAAGTTATGAGGTTCGGGTAACACAGCGATGAAATGTGATCACTTTCGCTTGGTACGTTAATCTATTTGCTTAAGGATACAATTATGTACATAAATACCTTATAGACACTTATCTTCAAAACTGTGACACGGAGCCAAATATATCGAAAGTAAAACTCACACCCTAAGAACTGTTACAACGTACAAATACCTCTGTATGAAAACATGTTAAGAATTCGCAATGAAAACTGTTAAGGCGTCTGCTAAATTGTTTGAATACATGTCGGTTTCGACATTATTTGTACATCCAGAAGACACGTTAGACTTTTAATATATTCCTTTTTCATTACTCAGATAATGAATAATCCTGATCGATTTTTTTTTTATATTGATCTTTCCGTAAAAAAGAGTTATGTAAATTTGAACGAAAATCAGTGTTCCGTCTACTTCTTTTTAGAATTTTAGAAAAGAGAGAAGAAATACTGAAACATTGTATCTGTTTGGCGTTAAAACCCCTCGGCCTTCTCTATTATACCTGTTATCTACAAGGAATGTCTTCTGTTTCGAAACGTATATGCATTATTTCAATTCCATGCGTATGTTACAGACTCTGCCTAATTCTTTTGGTTATGTTACAGTATCTTCCCTATAGTGTTACAACCTCTGTCATTGTTATTGCATACAAAAATCACAGTTTTTTTGACAGAAAAGTTCCAAAAACTTCATTTAATGCGATATATTTAAAAATAGCACTCTGATCTCCTTTTTAATTTATGAAAAACAGTATGCCTTCCTTCTTTTGAATTATATCTGTCTTACTTTCAGGATAAGAAAGCACTCGCAAATGTTAATTATACGAATGCCTATACATGGTAGTCTAATCAACACCGTAAAATTCACCTGCTTTAAATGAAAGGTATCTTGTCAAGAAAGTTTAAGCTTAAAATCCCAAAATCGAAATGGTTTAAACATTCTCAAAATCATCGGTTTAAATCTCTTCTACAAATGACGGTGTTACAATTGTTCGCTCGGCATTTCTCCAAAATGAAACTTTCCAGTATGAAACTTTTGTTCAAATAAATCTACTTTTGCTGTTTTTTAAAAAAATGTAATAAATGGGTCGTGGTGCTTATTTAATACATAGACCTGTTTACAAATGGGTACCATCAGCCAAGTGCGTTGTGTAAGTTGCTTTTGAAATTCTAAGGAAAATATGACCCTGAAGTGAATTTATTCAAAAATATAAATCTACACACAGGTCCTGTTTCGCATTTTGATTGAAAATGGACACTAATTTGCATTGAAGTAAATACGAGAATTGAAGGGAAGTGAACCTTTATTCGGTCCATATAAAAAGTCAATCAAACCTTCTGAACTTTCTCGGAGAATTGTACAAAAAAAGGTCAAAACAGATAGCCATGCTATGATCTAAAATATTTTCTAAGAGGATGGACCCGCCGAATTACTAGTTGATTTTAGTTTTTAAGTTTTTCAGAAATCATAGGACGTCCGCGAGAGCCTGGGACGCTCTAAGGCCTCATTCCCTGCGAAAAAGTTCAAGAAATGATTCTAGAACGTGAATTGGCAATTCAAGAACAGTCAAACTAGCTTTTGAACCAGTTCTAGAACTTATTTTTGAACTTCTTGTACTAGATATCGAACCACTTCTTAAATTTGAGTTCCAGGGTTGGGATAATTTTTCCAATTATCATAAGGCTCTTTTTGCATTAATACTTCACCGCCCTGACACTAATGCTACAACGAGTATATTGTAATCAAATTTCCTTGTTGTTTCCTTCTGATGTTGGTATAATCATTTTGTGCACGTTTGAAGTAAATCGGATAGAAATTGTGGACTCTTTTGGTAAAATAAGTGTATGTTAACACATGGGTGGCCGGATAGACATACGGACAGACAGGAAATCATAGTAAGAATAGCTAATAAATCCCATTCAAATACATAAAACATAAGAAATGTTTTCCATATGAATCTGTAACCTATAATAGTGATGTAGTTACTATACTGTAACACTCTCTGTCATGCACCGTAACATATATTTTATTGTATTTTTTTCGAATTTTTTTTTTATTTTCAGTTGTGATAATAGGGAGTAAAAATATTACCAATTATTCAATTGGAATTATTGTTTGAGATTGCATTGAAAAATGACACACAATTCTTCTAATATCCCTTTAAACTCCAAAGTTCTAGTTATTTGCAGGATAAGATATGAAAGTAAATGATTATGCGGAGTATCAGGCTGTAAAGGCTACACTTGTTTTTATTAAATTCGAAGGATAAAAGATATTATTTTGAAAGGCGTAGCGTTTTTGTTCCAGAAAACGTGACTGTTTTCATTGCGAATCCTTAACATGTTTTCATGCAGAGGTATTTGTCCGTTGTAACAGTTCTTAGGGGGTGAAACTCGTCAAATAAAGTCACCACCCAGCCACGCCCTACCAGGTGAAAAATAATGCATAATACTTACTTTGAACGCAATATGCAACACTTGTATTGTAGACGTACATTGGATGACAAAAACATGTTGCTTCAGAACAAAAGGCATTTGTGTCGACACAGGGGATCGTAGTGGTGCATCTTTTACCAACCTTGCTTCCTGATGAAAAAAGGACAATGCCTTTGAAAAACTTTGAGATGCCTGTACTATAGTAAACAACATCGTGAAATTGACAAGGTGAATGCTTTTGAACTGATTTCGGAACGAAATTGAATGATTTTGATGAGTGGGTTTTAAATGAAATTAAAGGGGGTAATGCAATATCGTTAGTTTTGTTCAAGTGGAGCCAAATGAGCGAATTTTTTTCCTCCCTCTAATAAAATGTGCATACAAGTTCTATAAGTAGCTGCAAAATTCTTCAAGGACCAATCAGACGCTTATAATTTACATCGACATTTTTTTCTCTAGCTATATTTATTTTAATTCAAGATGGAGATCTTATCATGAGTGGTTTTGGAGCATTTTTTTAATGAACGAAGAATGTTTAGTATGGATGGAGCGCTGAGTGAGCGATTTAAAAGGTTATTGATTGAAATGAATGTCAATTTCACGATGTACCTTACTGTGGTGAGTTTGTTTATTTGCTAGTTTGAAAAGGATTTACCACTGCTTTCTTGCAGTTCTTCAGTTATATCACGGCAGTTGGAGAACCGTACAATGGATTCCTGGTATTACTCGTGAAACTACAAGCTTTCATGTCTGCGCCCGCATTATTCGTGGAATTGCCGAGGGCTTCCGATGGGTATACACTGACAGCAATCGGCGATTCTGCGAAATACACATTGGGAATGATGAGGGGGCTGTTCAATCGGGAACCCTCGGCGATTCTACGGAAAAGACCTCGGGAATAATACGGACGCAGCCATGAAAGCGCGTCATTTCGCGCGTTGGTTTATATGACGTCACAAACATCAACGATCCCGCTAAGGATGACGTTGCATAAAATAAAATCAACGAAAGAATAAAAGTGGACATATTTTAATTTGATAACAAAACGCAGTGGTTTACTGCGTTTTGTTATCAAATTATAATATGCCTAAAAGATCTCGAAAGACGAGCGGAAAGAAATAACAAAATGTGATTTTCTTCATGAGTATTAACCGAAGTACCACCAGGAGCCGAATTACCTAAAAAATGACCCAAAATTACTACACTTACGTCCGAGGTACTTTTCAAGTTACGGAAAAGTCCGAGCGATGTTCCGAATGGGGGCTGTTACGAAAGTACGCCGTATCACACATGTACATTTTGTATTTTCATGGCGTCGCAAGCATCAAATTAGTTTAAACATATTTTATAGACAATTATATTTATACATATACATGTGATACACATATAAGCAAAATAAAACATAAGCAAGAGGGTTTTGCCAAAAGTTCTCGCAATTAGGATAGGCCATTCCCTTTGTTTAACATACAATATTCAGTCTTCTAAAGAAAAGTTAGGAACCTACAAGAAATACCTCGTATTAAAATGAGAGAAGACAGTTATGTTCCGGTAAAAGAGTGTATTTCAATGGCAAATGATATGAAGAATGAACAACTATTGAAAACTCCTAGAGAAAAATATATATGTTGATGCAGACAATATTATTGTCAGTTAGATAATGAGAAATAGACAAATACACGTTTTTGGGGAGCTGCAGCAGCAAAATAAGCAAAACCAGCAAAACCAAATTGACGTTGAGAAAACAAACATCTGTTAAAGATAAAACCTTTGGATGTTATAATTTGAAAACACAACGCAACAAAAACAATGCGTTTTTCATCAATTATAAGACGCCCAAATTATTTCCATAGACGATCGGAAAGCATTAAAGAAATTAGCATTTTTTTATGTTATTTTTTCTTCGAGAGTATTTACCAAAGTACCAACAGAATTTGTGTGACAATCTTCATCTTCACTAAAGAACACACCTCTGATAATAAATTCATAGACGGTGAAAGAACTAAGTGAATATAGACGGTAATGCAAATGCGTCATCTGCTTCTATTTGTCTCACTTGACCGGCAGATTACATATAATCCAAATGTTACGTGCAAATGTAACAAGAATAAAGAAGCCAGCAACAAACTTTACAATTAACAATATTTATTGACAATAATACCAGAATTATTGACAATTTATTGACAAATTAATACAAAAAACAAATTTCAATACCTTGAATGTTTAATCCAAAAGTTTTCAATTTTAGATCCAATTGAATTAAGTTCCTGGTCCACAAATAATAAGTCCAATAATATCCGAATTTAAAATTAAACACAATTTAAAACACACTTTTAAGATAACGAAAAATCCCCTTTTAGTTTAACACAGTACTTCTAAATGAAACCATTAGTCTAAACCAAGAGAACCAAGAATGCTATAGGAATCCCTTTATATAATACCATAGAACAATCTAGAATAGTATAGAACATTAGGAGAATCTAGAGTTTGAATCAATTTCCAAAAGTCCTTTATAGAAAGACCTAAAATATTCTACATACATGTTTACCTAACAGTGTCAAGGAATCGGAAATTTCCCAGACTAATTCTAACAAGAGCTTCGCAGAGCGGCGCATATACGCCCGATGGGGCTTGTCAGTAACCTTGGCTTGTCAGAATTGAGCTTTGATGATAGCTAAAAAATATTAATATAACAGACAGACAGACAACTGGTGCCATAATATAGTATGACCTTTTGAGTGTAAATTGAAAATGATTTTATGCACAACTATATGCCAAACAGTTATTTTGCAAGTTTTAGTTCATCCAATTCAGTGAGACGAGTTGCTCACAAAAGAAATATAGTGAATTTCAATCAATTCAAGGGCACATATACAAGAAAGACCCAAGCTTTTTGAATTTCTGAAGACTTATGCTTAACCAAATATCAGGGTTACTTTATGGCAAGATCCATTTCAATCCAATTAAATTTGTAGGAGTTGTACACACACACGCACAAAAAAATCTGTAAATTTTATACTATTTTGTGAAGTTAAGGGCAGATAAATCAGGAACTACTTTAAATATGAAAATATGTTTAGTCCTAAGCACAAATAGACAACCTACAGAGTCATTATGGCAAGTTTCCTTTCATTCCCATCAAAAATGTAGGAGAGAATGAGCTGACAAGAAATTTTGTTTCTCAACAATTCAAGGGCAGATAATCCAAGATAACTCAAGAATGACTGGAGCATTTTGAATTGAAAGGTCTTATGCAAACTAGACATCATAGAGGGTAATTGTGTCTAGTTTCAGCTCATTTCAATTGATAGTAAAGGAGTAGTTGCGCACACAAAATACAGTGATTTTTGTTTTATTCAAGGGCAGATAATTCAAGATTTCTCAGGAATTACTGGAGCGATTTGAATTTCAAAGGTCTTATGCACAACTAGACATCATAGGGAGAAATTGTGCCAAGTTTCAGCTCATTCCCATTGATAGTTTGGGAGGAGTTGCGCACAGAAACTAGAAAGTCATGAATGGCTTGAGTCGCTCCACAGGCTTGAAATTCAATTAAAGCAATAAAAGTTTTTACTAGACTTTTAGATATTTTGGATTCTACTGATGTTGAAAATGATTTTCAAAGTTTCAACAATATAACATATAGAGAAATGACATCCGTCCATAAAATGCATATTTTCATCTGATCATAATATTTTTTTGTAGACTGATTAAGGGTCACTCAAGGGTCATTCCAGTAAAATTTGGTTGATATCCATTGGTTAGATTATGAGAAAATGATTTCCAAAGTTTCCACTACATAACATATAGAGAAATGATCTCCGCCCATAAAATACAAATTTTTCATCTGATCACTGTAATTTTTGGTAGACTGATAAAGGGTCACTCAAGGATCATTCCAGTGAAATTTGGTTGATATCCATGACTTACATTCTGAGAAAATGACTTTGAAAGTTTCCACTGTATAACATATAGAGAAATGACCTCCGCCCATAAAATGCTTACTTTTCATCCGATCTCGAAAATCTTTTGTAGACTGATAAAGGGTCACACAAGGATCATTCATGTAAAATTTCATTGGTACCCAGCAATTAGAATCTGAGAAAACTGTCTTTTTACCATATTTGGAAATTAGCCACGCCCATTAAATCCATGTTTTTATTGGATCAAAATTTCTTGAAAGAGGGTCACCCAAAGATCATTCCTGTGAAGTTTGGTTGAAAATCATCCAGTAGTTTCTGAGGAGAAGATTTTTAAAGAAAAAGTTTACGACCGGACGCACGGACGGACGAACGGACGGACACAACGCCATGGCAATAGCACCAGTGGCTTTCAGCCAGTGGAGCTAAAAATTGCTAACGGACGGACAGACAGACGGACGGACGGACAGACGGACGGACGGACAGACGGACGGACGACCGAGGCCATAACATAAAACGACCCTTCGGGCGTATAAAAATAGACACGGGAAAAAACAATATACTTATTACATTCATGACTACATGCATAACACTTTCCCCCTTGAAAGAAAAAAGGAAGGTTTATGAAATAAATCTTTCTTTTTGCATTATCTTTAGCATATACAATGAGAATATACTTCACACTATTGATAAAATCATGATTCGCTGAAACAAATCAGCACACCTAGCATACTAATACAAACAATTCTCATTAAAAGAAATGAAAAGAGATATATATGCAACATATATACATATATACAAAAATTAGTGAAATGTAACTGTTAAATGCAATTTGATTATTAGAGATAAGACAATTCAAAATCTTAGACTCTTGACAGAGCATCTGGTATAAAGTTGTCTTTCCCTTTGATGTGTCTTACATCCAAATTAAATACTTGAAGTGACAAACTCCACCTAAATAATATCTGATTCTTACTTTTAAGTTTGTGAAGAAATTTTAAGGGATTGTGATCACTGAATACAACTATAGGAGAAGTTGCAGATGTTAAATAAACTTCAAAATATTAGATTGCCAAAATCAGAGCAAGACCTTCTTTTTCAATGGTGGAGTAGTTTTTCTGATTTTTGTACAATTTTTTAGAAAAATAATAAACTGGATGATCAATACCGTCATCGTCTTCTTGCAAAAGAACGGCACCAATACCCACATCACTGGCATCAACAGCTAATTTGAAACATTTGTCAAAATCAGGTGCTAAAAGAACTGGTGTGCTTTTAGTAAGGCTTTTAAGCGATCAAAGAAAACTTGACAGTTATCATTCCATTTGAACTAAACGTTTTATACGCCCAAAGGGTCGTATTATGTTATCGTCTGCATCGTCTGTCTGCCAGTCTGTCTGTCCGTCTGTCTGCCAGTCTGTCTGTCCGTTAGAAAATTCGTGTCCGGTCCATAACTTTCAAATATAAGGCCTATGGTCTTGAAACTTCACAAGTGTATAAATCTCATAGCTAGTGTGTGCAGAGCGAAAGAACCACAACTCTACCATTTGTAATTTCTGAGTTATTTCCCTTTGTTTGATTCAGTTAGCAAATTCGTGTCCGGTCCATAACATTGAAACTATAAGGCCTTTGGTCTTGAAACTTCACAGGTGTATAGATATAATAGCTAGGGTGTGCAGAGCGCAAGAACCACAACTCTTCCATTTGTAATTTCTGAGTTATTGCCCTTTTTTATTAAGTTAGCAAATTAGTATCCGGTCCATAATTTTGAAACTATAAGGTCTTTAGTCTTGAATTTAAACTTCACAGGTGTATAGATCTCAAAACAAACACTTCCATCATAATAAATACAATATACTATCATGTTTGCTAGAAATACATACTAAGGATCAATAAAAAGTTCAAAACTTCACCCATTTATTTCTAAGCTTCGGGCGTATAATGCCACGCCCAGCGTTGCTCTTGTTCTTTAATAAGTTTGTTAAAGGTTCAGCTATTATAGAAAAATTCTTACAAAACTTTCTATAGTAGCGAGCCATACCAAGAAATCGCTTCAGTTGCTTTTTAGTAGCAGGCATAGGAAACTCAGAGATAGCATTGGCCTTAGATTCTAAAGGATTAACTTGACCCTGTCCCACAAGATGTCCTAAGAAACTAACAGTAGCATGACAAAATTCTGTTTTTTCCAAGGTTAACATGTGTCTGTGTAGATGATGACGTCGTCCATATTTACAAGCCGCTGAAACATCGCAGGAGAATTTTTCATCCCCAATGGCATAACTTTGTACTGGTACAGACCGGTTGGAGTAGCAAATGTTAATACTTCTTTAGCTCTATCAGTGAGCGGAACTTGCCAGAATCCTTTGCGAAGGTCAAATTTGATGACATATTTAGAATTACCGACTCTCTCAATACAGTCATCAATTCTTCTTATTGGAAAAATTTCAGTTTTTGTCACAAAGTTCACTTTTCGATAGTCAGTACACATTCTCTATGTTCCATTTGGCTTAAGAACTAATATACATGATGAACTGTAATTACTTTGGCTGGATTCAATGAAATCATTCTCCAATAAGAAATTCACTTCATCTTGTAGGGATTTCTGTTTCACTGGATTCATTCTATAAGGATGTTGTTTTATTGGTTGAGAATCTTCAACAATGACATCATGATATATTTTATCAGTTCTTGTGGGGATGTCAGGAAACAAGTGCTCATATTCATTAATCAACTTTTTCAGCTCTTCTCGTTGAGATGGCTCCAAATGTGAAAGTTTGTCGTCAAGATTCTTTAGTATTTAAGAGTTCTCAAGTTTAGGTGAACCAGGAACAGATTTTTCACTAAAGTCTGAACTAACTTCTGATTCAATCACATTTGTTTCTTGTGGGACAGTGTTTACAACTCTAACTGGTTTTAAAATAGAGCTCTCTCTGTCAAAATACTTTTTCAGCATGTTCACATGACACATTTGTTTATTTTTACGCCTTCCAGGAGTATTGATAATATAATAAAAATCACTTGTTTTCTTATCAATAGTATACGGGCCATTATATCTTGCCTTTAAGGGTCTGCCAGGTATTGGCAAAAGAGCAAGGACTTTATCACGTGGTTCGAATGTCCTATCAACAGTATGCTTGTCATATCTTGCCTTCATTTTGCTCTGAGATGATTTAAGATTCGACCTAGCAACCTCAAATGCCCTAGACAGTTTATTTCTGAACTCAGAAACATACTGTAACAAGTTGAAGGGTGTTTCATCACCAGCAAGAAATTTCTCTTTTAAGAGTGTTAATGGCCAGCGAACAGAATGACCAAAAACTAACCCAAAGGGGCTAAAGCGAAGAGATTCTTGAACAGATTCTCTTACTGCAAATAATAGCAAATGAATACCTTCATCCCAATTTTTCTCAGTATCAAAACAATATGAACTCCTCATATGTTCAAGGGTCTGATAAAATCTTTCTAAAGCATCTTGACTTTCAGGGTGATAAGCAGATGAACGATATTGCTTGATACCTAATTCATGCATAACCTGTTGGAATATGCCTGACATGAAGTTTGATCATTGGTCAGACTGAACTGATTTTGGAAGGCCAACAAAAGTAAAGAATTTGACAAGAGCCTTAATAATTGATTTTGCCTTAATGTTTCTTTAAGGAATTGCTTCTGGGAAGCGAGTAGAAGCACACATAGTTGTCAACAAATATCCAGAACCTGACTTAGTTTTCGGTAAAGGACCAACGCAGGCTATTATTATCCGACTGAAAGGTTCATCAAAAGCTGGAATGGGTTGTAAACTTGCTTTTGGAATAACTTGATTAGGTTTCCCTACCATTTGACAAGTGTTGCAACTTTTACAATATTTGGAAATATCCGGTTTAAGTCCAGGCCAAAAGAAATGAGTCATAATCTTGTGATCAGTCTTGTTTACACCTAAATGACCAGAGATTGGACTTTCATGGGCTATTTTAAGTATTTATGGCGATATGACTTTGGAAGAACAATTAGGTGATGAAAAGCCAAATCATCATCAGCTGGGACATCAAATGTTCGTCATTTTCTCATCAGAATACCATTCTTTTTATAGCAACAAACAGGATTCTGAGACATTTCTCTTTCGGGTAATTCCCTATCAATTAACTTTGAAATCTCAAGATCATTTTGCTGTTCCTGGATTAACCATGACTTTTAAAGCGTTACATTACCTTGGAGATGGCTGACAAAGTTTTGACGAGTCTGTCTGAGTATCAGGCAGACTTAGATTAAAAGACCTTTTAATCTCGTCATTGAAATATTGACCAAAAAAGTATCTGTTAAGTCAATTTCACTTGAATTTTTCAAGGAAGCTTTTTTCGCCATACCCCGAGTTACTGCATATGAAGGGTACAAATCAGGTATTTCCTGTAGAATAGGATCATATATTTGACCTACATTATGTGTGTCAGTTACCAGAGGATTAACAACAACCTTATCTCCAGCTAAGTCATTGCCTAACAATAAATGTACATCTTTCAATGGTAAAGAATGTTTAACACCAACAACCACAGAACCAGTTACCAAATCTGAGAACAAATTAACCTTATGAAGAGGAATATTAATAACACCACACTCTACACCCTGAATAAGGACACTAGTACCAGATTAAGTCTTCTCAGGAAAAGGCAGAACATCTGCTAAAAAAAGAGATTGAGAAGCTCCTGTGTCTCTTAAAATTTTAATAGGGGCAAGTAGGCACATATCACCTGAAAGTGATACAAAACCATTCAACATGAACGGTTCAATAATCTCCATACAGGAATCAGAATTTGGTTCTGCTTTAACAATTGAATTTAACTCAAAAAGAGGCTGTGATTTAGGCTGAAGGCTGATGAGCCCTGTAGGTTTGGCTGCACCAAGTTCCTTCTTCCTTGTATATCTAAAACATTCTGAAATAAGGTGACCTGGTTTTTTTACAAAAAGTACAATGTACTCGAGATAAGGAATTTTGAACATTGGTTTCACCGGTAGGCTTTGGTGTTGGTGAATTCGATTGACTAGACATCCTTAATGAATCTACAGACATAGGTTTATTTTCGGGATGTGAGGAAGCAGGTTTTGCTCTATTCACGAAAGAATTTTTGTGTGTAAGGTAGTAATCATCAGCTAAACGAGGTGCTTCATGTAAAGTTTCAACATTTTTTTCATCTAAAGGTGACTTGATGTCAGATTGAATGCAATTTTTGAATTGTTCAATTAATATTAGTTGTCTAAGATTATTATAATTTTGGTCTATTTTCTTAGAATAGCACCACCTATCAAATATTTTTTCTTCGTTTATTGCAAATTCAACGTGAGTCTGGCCAGATTCTTTTCTACAACTTCTAGATTGTTGTCTGTATGCTTCTGGAACCAGCTCATAACCTTTGAGAATGAGTTCTTTTACAGTATCATAATCATTGCTTTGTTCTGTTCTAAGTTGCGAATAAATATTGCGAGCTTTTCCCACTAAGACACTTTGGAGAAGTAAGGTCCATTGCTCCTTTGGCCATTCCAAGTTATCTGCAACTTTTTCAAAATGTTCGAAATATGTATCAACTTCATTTTCTTGAAATGGAGGAACAAGCCTAAAATGTTTTATTACATCAAAATGGTCACTATATGTATATCTGGGCTGATTTACTCTATCTTGAATTTCTAATTCTTTTAATCGTAATTGAAATGCTCTTTCTTCTCTTTCCCTCTCTCTTTCTATTTCACGTTTTCTCTCTTCTCCTTCTCGCTCTTCCTTTCCCTTTGAAATTACCTTTCTCTTTCTTTTTCTTCAATTTCTCTCTGTGATCTTTCTCTTTCAATTTCTTCCTTTTCCATTTGAAATGGCCTTTTTCTTTCATTTTCTTCAATTTCTGATTGGTTTTTTTCAAATTTCTCTCTTCTCTCTTTCTCTCTCTTTCTGTTTCCAATTCCTTATCTCTTTGTTGAAGTTTTAACAGTTCAAGCTCTCTTGAGCTTGCAACTGATGGAACATCAACAATTTGAGACAGAGCTTTTTCATCAAAAATGTCCTCATCAACAAAATATTGAAACAAAATATTCTTAATTTCATGTTTTCGCAATGAGGACTTGACTTCTTTTAATTCATAATGCTTGGCAAGATTGAGCAAATCAGGCTTCTTGAATACATACATAACACAAATTAGATTGCAGGGCTGTTTATAAATACACGTCCTGCTGTCTCTCAGACAGCGGGCTACCAGTCTGTTGACTCCCCCTCCTCCCTCCCCGGACCAGCCTTTCCCCATGGGTGACCCGGGTCCTTTTCTCTGGCCGGTTGCTCAGGTTGGAGAGGTACTTATTTACCCTCGGAGTTAGATTGGACCCATTTTCCCCTCAGTTATTTAACATAAGAAATTGGATACGTGGGACCTATCAATAGTACGTAAAGATGCTATCCCAGAAAGCTCTCCGTGGTTTATAAAACACTAAAATGATTATGTGTAAACAAAAAAATACTAACTAAATGCCCGCTAGCTATCCAGACACCTCAGAGTCACCATAAAAAAAAGACTTCTATGCATCACTTACACATACTCACGGAGAGCAACAAAGAGCTGTGGACACTTCCCTACTTAAATATGTACAGAAATGAATACTATTCAACTACTTCCCACCGGGTGTAGATTGCTGGCTCGTATGTCTGTCAGCATTTGGGAGAACATTTAATGAAAGACACAGAGATTTTCAAAAAGTATGTTGGGTAAATAGGCACAGCGCCCGTGCTTGGTTGAAGGATTGATTAGAAATCCACTATCCGCGGGACCGCTATAGGCAGTTCTTATGCTATGGAGAAAACATCCAATTTTTAGACCTTAACCTAGTCAATGTATGCATGTCCAAAAATGGCTCTTTATTGTTTGAAGTTGTTCGGAGAATCAATGTCGTAACTCCGTACACCACATACGGTCTCTAACGTCATTTGGTCTCCGGGCCCTGTAAAGCGCAAAACCTCCCGAGAAGGGCACTGAATAATTCCCCTTGGGGGAGGGGGAGGTACCATCTCGGAAGGTATTACTCTTTATTGTCCACGGCAGGAGACTTCTTTGCGATTGCGATCGTTTGCCGTTACCCATGTAATAAAAGAAAGAAGAAAAGAAACCGAAATGTAAATACAGTAACAAAAAAGTGCGAAACGTAGACCGCGCGTCGTTGGAATTAATATCTCTCACAGCACCCGCAACGGCTTCACCAGGGACCCAAATGGGTCCCAAACAAAGTACCGGTGCGAGCTAACTGAGGGGCTACAAAATGTATTAAAATCGGCGAAAGTATGCCTTAACTTAGCAGAAGTTTGGTTGGCTTAATATACGAAAAGACGACTGTCTGTAGTAGACGACGTAGAGATACATAAGTTAACAAAAAAAGACATATTGTCTTCCCGAAATATAAGCGGAGAACCCCTCAACGTAGACCACGTGACTTTCATTTTAGCTTTCCTTTATTTATTTTTAAGAAAACACCACGGACTGAGTCAATAATCGATTTTTTGTGATTGTGATTAAAATGTAATAACTTCCTGTAAAGCTTTTTCTGAGTTAAGACATTCTAGCCACAACTCGAAAAAAATGCTATATTTCTGAAAAGTCTACAGGATTGATAACCGAAGAAAGGTTCGCATAGAGTTACATTGCACTTGTGTCTCTGATTAGCGTTTCTCACCCCAAAAAAAACTTTGAAAGAGCCAATGTCCCTCTTCCGCGTAAACACTGGTTATACGGTAACTCATGTAAGGCGGAGTAGGCTATCGACTATATGTAAAATATATGTACATCGTCGATAGCAGACGACGCAGTTTAATTACTTCTAGAAAGATATTAAAATCTCCAATTTGATATTGGAAGACCCCTCAACTTAGAACAAATATCTTAAATATTAGGCTCCTATCGTAGTAAAAGTGTTTAAACCACGGAGAGCGTCAAAAGTTGACTTTTATGTGTTCACGATCAGAGTGTCCTAACTCGCTATAATAATGTAAGCGATTTACGACCTTCTTGTCACAAACCCCAAAATGCAAAATTCCTGGAAATGTTCGGGATTGTTCACCGAGGTGATCTAGACCCAAGAAGTTCTGCATTGGTGCTCTCGTAGAACGATCTTCCTTATATCCGAGTATGTATATGCGGGCTACTAGTTTAGCCACCTTGTTTTTATCCCCCTTACACCACGGGAAAACCCAATAGGCGAACCACCGCCTTGTCTATACATAGCATTCTTGCGCGAAATAAAAACAAAAACAAAAAAATGCGTGGGCTATGGTTGGCAGCTGATTTCACATTTAAGAGGTGTCTTTGATTAATTTTTCTAATTGTATAGAATTCTTGAATAATGCCATTTTCAAAATGCACAGTTGTCGAGCGGAGGTAAGTCTTGTAAAAAAGAAAATTGAACCGAAGCCGGAACTACTTTTTTGAAAAGCTATTAACAACTGACAGGATTGTTCTCACATAGTACTAACACTGGGTGACTTAGAAACGTCCCGCAAAAATCAACAAATCAACCTTTTCGCATTCATGGGTGAATCGTCAAATTAGACATTGATAAATATGAATCAGCTGCATTCATTCGAATTCAATGTTTCATACGATATTTTTCCATATATGATGTAGTGATTGTTATATAAATGGTCCTACTTTTGAGGTACATTTGTGTGCATATAAACTTTGTTAGTGGCGTTTTCTATATATATCTGATTGCATGAAAGAAGTTGAGTTGAATCAATAGACGGATTTCAGCTGGGCTATTATAGCAACTGATGTCTTTAATTTTAATACACGTGTTGGTAGAGGGGGCAACACATGACCTAATTGCTATTTAACCTATAGTAAAATGGTGAAAATCAATTATCAGTTACTCGCTTATTAAGGGGGTCAGGTGCTTGGAAAAGTTTTATTTTAAAGATTTTGTTAAATCATGCATCAATTATTACAAATTCAGTGTTTTATGGGCACATGAAAGATGATAAATTTCATGCACAAACCAAAATACCCAAATTGTTTAAATGCAGGGAAATTGAATTGCAAGAAAGAATCTTTCTCTATGAAAATACCAATTAGACTTCATAATTTTGGGCAACAAATAAAAAAAATATATAATGATTCACACCCTTGAAGATATATCGTGATAAAAATTGTCTATCAAAAATTACCGGTATGGTTACAGAAATACTTTCTTTCAGTAATATTACATGAAAGTTCAATGTACAAAACATTGCTTTTGAACATATCTTATCACTATTTTTCCCAAGTTTTAATTTGAAATGTTTGTAATGGTCTTGAACATTTACTATTAATATCATACAAGTATATTTCATGTACGTCAGAAAATAGTTTAATACATATAATGTGTAGTAACAGTTAATTATGGGGAAATAAGCAAGTTCTTTTTACCTGAATATTAAACTTAAAAAATTCTCAGCCCAATCTTGAAATACAACAGTTATTTACCGACTTCCTAGTTAAATGAAATTTGGTTAAAGAAACATGCACTTAAAACTAGGCCCAAAATATCCACAACTTACATGAGTTTGTCATTTCAATATCGTTACCATAATCATAATATTTATAATAATAAAAATAATAATGATAAGAACAACAATAATAATAACTTGCATTCTAAATTAGCATGTGTTATATTTTTCCCCATGTGAATTGTAGGATGTGAATACTTAAGTCTTAATACTTCCAAAACAAATGACCTGTGAGTAAAGCAAAGTAGATAAAAACCTCTGGCCGACAGCCTGTTTATCTGCAGGGTATGACCAGAATCTGATCTATGCCTTATAAGAGCCAAAATAAGGTCTTAGTGACTTTATGAGGAAAGATTTTACCTTTGTATTTATTCTGGCATTATTCAAGGCATTCACTTACTAAGATTGGCCTCCCTAAGTGGGAAGCAAACATGTTTTGGCGTGACTGTATGTGCTGATTAATGTTTGTGTCTCAGTAACATGTGAAATTTAAAAAAGAATATCTCGCATAGTCTCGATTTAAATTTGAACTCATTACTTTGTGATGTTTTCAAGAATTTAATGGTTATGTACTCCCATATTTAGTTGAATATTACACTCGGATCCTTGATTAGTTTATCCAGCTTATTAGGCAACCAAGCAGATGAGTAACTTTAGCTTGAAAAAAAGGCTGTAGTTGCTATGTATTTGTTTATAAACGGCGACATGCCACCTCAAAGATCACAAGCCCATCTCCAAATTGATTATAATATACGGGACCCCTGAACTAGCCCTCACTTCAGAATAGTGTCAACAATTAGAAAATTTCTGAATCAATGCTTGAGAGCGTCTCCATCTTGAAACATGCGATTGGCAGAAACATGTTTACCTAACTGGATGGCTTAGCACAATACTTTGATTTTGTGTAACAAAGGCAAAGATTACTGGTCAGACTGCTGTTCTTTAGAATAAATTCTGAATTCAGAAGTATAAGATTATTTTCTTTCATAACATGCATTCAATATTTTGTCTATGTACAGTCATAATTAAGAAACTGTAATTTTTGAAGATGCAGTCGTTAATTTATTTCTATATCCCCAAAATGTTTTGAAAGTGCATAATTGATTATTGTTTTTGCCCAAAATTATTTTTAAGCTATGAAATGGAATACTAAACCCATAAATAATTTCACTTATCATGCATTTAGGAAGAACCATTTACAGTACATATAGTCAAAATATTGCACTGCTATTATTTATGAGATATGGCTGAAGTAACATATACATGTAAATCGTTTATAAGTTGTCAAGTAAACGTAATTTGAAAAAAGACATGCCAAGAAAATAATTTTGATTGATGTCATAATGAAAAGCAATTAAAGAAGAAAGAAAACGTACACAAATCAAAATTAACATATGTACACCCTAAGATCATTTGCATTATTTAGAAAAAACAAAGGAAAAACTGAATAAAAAATTAAATTAAAAGCGCAGGACAAATGCAAATTACTGGATACAAGATATTTCAATCATTTACAAAAACAGTACCGTATTTTCATTGCGCAAAAATGAAATTGTTTCATCAAAACTGTAACTTCCCCTTGTCACATCCTTTCAATTCTGACTTGCTTAAAGATTTGTTGTCTGGTAATGATTCAAAATGATTCTGGGAACATAGTTAAAAGTTCCATTTTCTTTATTTTGTCTGGTAACAAAAACAATAATTTACGATATGTAACGGTTATATAATAGGAATTAATTAAGCACTTTCCATCACTGACCAGTGTGTATTCCAAACAAATTCTTGGCCTACCAGTTGACCTTCTGTCCCCAATACCTATAGACTGCAGTGTTCAGTTAGGTGTAGAGAAACTGAAATCCGTCTATAGGAGTTGGGTTAATTGAGTTTATCGAGATGGAAATCATTCTTACCTTCAGACACTCCCTCTGATGTCGACTCGTCGTCACTTTGTACGCTGTCATTGGACAAATGACCGCCTGAAAAAATACAGTTAAGATCATCGTGAAATTGACAAGGTGAATGTTATTGAAATGATTATGGAAGGGAATTGAATGAGCGAGAGGAATGCGTTTTGAATGAAAATTGTATAGAACCTGTATGCATATTCTATGAAAGGGATGTAATAAATATCGCTTATTTTGTTCATCCTGAACAAAATTAACGATAGTGGATTACCTCCCTTGAATTTCATCCAAAACTCACTCATCGCACGCATTCAGTTTCATTCCAATGTCATTCCAAAAGCATTCATCTTGTCAATTTCACGTTGTTATTAACTGTAGCACGTTCAGGCAGCACCCTCCAAGGCGGTTCGTGAACATTTTGTCCTGTTATGCGGGTCTGTTGCCCTTGCTAATAATCTACATGTACAATTAACACCATCGTGAGATTGACGAGGTGAATGATTTTGGAATGAAATTGAATGAGTGTGTGGAGTGAATTTTGATTGAATTTAACGGGAGGTAATCCAATATCGCAAATTTTGTTCAGGATGAACAAAATTAGCGATATTGATTACCCCCCTTTAATAAAATATGAATACAAGTTCTATAGATAGCCTCCTATTTCTTCGAGAACCTTTAAGACGATTACAATTTGAATTAAGTCAGTGAAATCGCGATTTTTCTCTATCCAAATTTATTTTGAACGACGTTCTTGATTCTTTATTTTTCAATGATTTGAGCGTTTTTAAATGGTTTGAGTGAGTGTTTGAAATGAATGAATGGAGCGCTGAATGGGCGATTTAGAATGGTTTTGATTGCGGTGAATGTCAATTTCATGATGCAACTAACTGTAACCACTGTTAAACTGTTCACAACGTTAGCCTGCAGAAAGCAAAGCTGTGACAAACAATATATACTCAGATCAGCATGCTAAGATGTGCAGTCTAATCTAAGTCTATCATGAGCATTGCTGAAACAAATACTCGACTCCGGTTGAAATGTGTCAAATAATTGGTTATTTTTTATAATTATATCTAAATTCAACATGATTATAGCCCCCGTCTGCGTTTAGAGTAAAAACTCGATCTTTCGTGAACATTCTTTGAGAATTTTTTTGTGTGTGTGTTGTTTTTTTTTTTTTTTTTTTTTCGATTTAGTCTTATAAAAGAAGAGTTACATAAAAATACAAATGAATCGACAAACGGTGGCTTTTACTTGAAATGCATGATCTGTCGAATAAAGTAGCTATGTAAATGAGATTTTGGCCAGGTGAAATACGCCTGAGCGCAGGAGCGGTAAAGGAGCGGTATTCAAATTGGAGTCCGAACTGTTGCGGGTCATAAATATTCATAGAGATATGCCTAAATTTAGATCATCGCGTCATAATCATTTGCATTACCGAATATTGGATTGACAAATTCAAGCTTTTCTTTGAGAATAAAAGTCTAGTTTTTGTGTACATAGTCGTCTAAGATCATTTTTTGCGTTTCGTAAATGTTCACGAACTCAGACGGGGGCTTTAAACCGCTCTTTCACAGTTTTTCATTGAAAAAAAAATACAAAACTTGTTCTCATATTTGGAAATGTGTGTATTTTTAGACAATTGAGAATGGCCCAAGGGCATTAGCGCTAAAAACAACATATTTCAATAATTTTGCAACTTATTTTGTCGAACCAGCAAAATTAGTAAGGGATCCAGTCTATTTCTTTCGAGTCTTTAAATTTTAAAATCGTTACTTTTCGTGAACAATCTTTCACTTTTGCTTGTAATGATATGAAGTTTCCCGCTGTCCTTTATATTTGTTTGAATAAGACAAACACGCGGAATTCAGATGCGTAAAATAGTTGGCTTGAAATTGAAGAACAATTTTTAAGGCGTTAGTAGATGCTTTATTTTTCAGAATGATTTTTCGCTTGATTCAGGAATATCAGTCTTTCTTTCCGTGCATTACCAGATTGAATCTTATTATTTTTTAAACTGCAACATGATGAGGGCGTTACTTCCCATTGATTTTGAGAAAGTTTTCAAAAAATCACATTTTCCTGATCTGTGAAAGAGCAGCTTTAATGTGTAATTTAAAACTTGAAGAATTTACTTAAACAAGACTTACCTAGTTTACACAAGACTCTTGATGCTGGCTCGTCGTCGATTTTCTCCTGATTGTTGGGTGCGTTCATATCGTGGGCTGACAGCCTGCATGATCCGTCGTAGTCGTTGAAAGATGCAGACATACATTCTTGTTCTTTTGCACAACGAGCGGCACACTCCAAAGTGCTGGTAGATTCTATTTCTAAATACGCGTAAGCACTTTTAATTGTCTTGTCCAACTGGGTTTCGAATTGGAATTCATTTGGATGCCCAGTGTGGGAAAGCCTGCAGAGCGTCAAGGTTAGACAAAACAGGCGGAATAAGGCTAGGCTGGATTTGACAACCATTTTCATTCACTGCAATGATGTGAAAAAAGAGATTATACATATATTTGAGTAAGTACTCAGCTCATTCAAAGTATAACACCAGCCCTGCGTCCAGGAGGCCAAAACGATGAAAACTATTAGCAAATTATTCCCCGCTTTTGCACGGGCACTTGAGTGCAAAGCAGAGAATAATTTGAAAATCAGATTGTCTGTTTCGTCACCACAAACGCAGGGCTGGTGCATTCGGAACATCGCTCGGACTTTTCCGTAACCTGAAAAGTACCTCGGACGTAAGTGTAGTAATTTTTGGTCATTTTTTCGGTAATTCGGCTCACGGTGGTACTTTGGTTAATACGCTTGAAGAATAGTTTATTCCTTTAGTGTTTTCCGATCGTCTGTGGAGTTCATTTTAGCATGTTATAATTTGAAAGCAAAACGCAGTAAAACACTGTGTTTTGTTTTCAAATTATAATATACACAATTCTAACCTTACGTTGATTTTATTTTTGCAACGTCATCCTTAGTTATGTTTGTGACGTCATATAAAACCGCGTGCGATATGACGCGCTTTCATGGCTGCGCCCTTATTATTCCCGAGGTCTATTCCGTAGAATCGCCGAGGGTTCCCGAGTGAGGGCTGGTGCTATACTTTGAAAGAGCTTTAGTTCATTATACCATTGTCGTATGCCTGGTACAGTTTTGTAAAAAAAATGTCCGGTGTAGATACATGCAAGATGGCGGACACAAACAACATGTAAGTGTAAGTACATTATGTATCGCGAAAATACGGGTTAATTTCATTGATGGTGTTTAACATTAGATGGTCTGCGTACACGGTGCTTTAGTTGAAATTGATTTGATATTTTGTACATGACAAAAATAACAGCTTTAACTAAATTTAGCTATGATGGTATTTCCGAAGAAAAATGCATTTGCTTTCATATTGCTTCTTAGCAAAAGTTGAGTAGTATAGTGTTTATAAGTAGACAGGGCCAGTGACAAATGATACCACAAGCAGATTTTAAGACATTAATTAGACCGTAATTCTTTTTTGGTTCTCGAGAGAGCCGACCCAATTTTTTCTCAAAACTAGTGAAATAAAATTACATTCCCTCAATCGTTATGTATTTTTTTTCCACCGATTGGACTGCTTTTGTCTGATATCTATGTAGAATATGGGTATAACTTGAAGTGGGATGTCGGTTCTTCGAAGAATATTCAAGTTTGCCCCAAGAATTTATTGAAGTACCTTCTAAAATGAAATATAATGAATTTCTACTATGATTAAAAAATATAAAACATTGCAGACTTCGATATCGTACAGCGTCCGGGGCAAATGTAAACTTTGCTTACCGGTTCACTTTTTGAGGGCATTATATCGGAATGATAAAAGTATTTGTACAATTAACAACGTCGTGAAATTAACAAGATGGATAATTTTGAAATGATTTTGGAATGAAATTGAATGAGTGTGTGGAGCGAGTTTTGAGAGAATTTTATGGTATGTAATCCAATATCGCAAATTTTGTTCCAGATGATATTTCTTCAAGAACATATAATATGCTTTCAATTTGAATTATGCCAGTGAAATCGCGAAATTTTTTCTACCCTTTTTATCTATTCATTTTTTTCTATTTTTATTTATTTATTTTATTTTTTATCTGTTTTATTGGCGTTGTCGTTTCTACTTTTTCGGTGATTTTGGAACGTTTTTGAATGGTTTGAGTGAATGTTTGGAATGAATGAATTGAGCGCTGAGCGAGTGATTTGGGATGGTTTTGATCGGGATGAATGACAATTTCATGATTTTGTTAAATGTACATGTAATATCATAAAAATAAGTTGAAATATTTTTTTTTTGTCAAAAAATGACAAAAGTCATACTTTTCTGTAATAGTAAAATACAGTAAATTACATCGTGAAATTGACATTCGCCTCAATCAAACACATTCTAAACCGCATACTCAGCTCTCCATTCATTCATTCCAAACACTCACTCAAACCATTCAAAAACGCTCAAACCCATTGAATAATATAGAATCAACAACGTCATTCGAAACAAATTTGGGTACAGAAAAATCGCTATTTCGCTGACATAATTCAAGTTTTAAGCGTCTATTAGGTTCTTGAAGAAATATGAAGCTGTCTACATAACTTGTATGCATATTTTATTAAAGGGAGGTAATCAATATCGCTTATTTTGTTCATCCTGAACAAAATTTGCGATATTGCATTGCCTCCCATTAAACTCACACAAAACTTGCTTCAAACACTCATTCAATTAGTTTCCAAAATCATTCCAAAATAAATCACCTTGTCAATTTCATGATGTTGTTAACTGTACCTTAAAACCATAGCCACAATTCACTCTACTTTTATCAAACATTAAATACACACAGTGTATAAAGTCGTTTACCATTTGAGGAATTGCAACTTACACTTCCCACTCTGATAGTACAAGACTGTATTAAACGAATCGGCGTTTTACTATTGCCAACGAAGCAACATATAAATGACTCATTTTAAAGCGAGGGTCGACTAAAAAGATCGTGTGATTCCAAAAGTCCGAGGGCTGTTTAAAAAACAACGACAGTATGCTTGTTCAAAATTATAAGCAGAATTTGATAATGACCACAAAAAAAATAGATGAAAAATTGGTAAATTTTCCTGTAATTTAAACCAAATGCAGACAAATTTATCAACAACAACTGATGTGTCATGTAAGTTGCCTTTAGGTAGTCCGCCCTCATAAAAAATGTAGAGGTCGGCATGAGTCATGTTTTCTCGGATGGTGTCTTTTCCCTTTTCCTCTCTCTGTCTCTCGAATATACATCTTTAGCAAGCAATGACATTTTTCCCACCCCATGACCCCCGTAACGACCCCCTTCCGGATGTTTAAAATTATTTGAGCCCGTGCATGACACATCAAACAATGTGAAATGGTCGGGAGGTGCAAACATAGTATAGCGTAGACAGACACATACTGATTAGAAAGATTTGATAGTTTATTAAAGTCTCGTGCACATATATATGCATTTTACAAATCTACAAATGAATAAAAGTACAGCATAAAAGAATATATGTGACCACTCTTATTTAGAATTATAAGAGACTATTTGGTAACACTACCATTAAAAGAGCCGATTCCTTCTCTATGTACACACATGTTCAACTTTCTCTCTGTCTCTCTCTCTCTTTCACTCATTCGCAAAACGAACACACACACCCGCATACACTCACTCACAAATGCACCCATACACAATCACTCTTTCACTCAATCTTATTCTTCACATTATTACATGACAATTAATCAATACAAAAACAATACTGTAAATGTAAAGTTACCTGATGGTCTACAGATACTTTGTGACCTTATCTTTCTATTAAACGCATAATGAAGACTTTGGTCAGACTGTGCGGATGCACAGACTGGCCAGAGACTTTGTTTTGCTTACATTTGTATTTGTTTTTAATCTCACACACAGGCTCATTTGTCTGTGGAATCTATGGTTACGGACATGTAATTCATAGCGAATCATTGCAAGGCGTCCTCGATTGCCTTACTAGAGTCACCAATTGATGAAAACGTTAACAAAATGTGAGTGTTTGGAATGAATGAATGAAGCACTGAGTGAACGATTTCGAATAGTTTTGATCGAAGGGAACACTAACTGAATAGCACCCACTTCGGACAGAGAGGTACGCTGGTCGAATCACCATAATAATAAAAATAAAGGTGCTTAACAATTTGTCCGAGGATTAGGCTTTTTTCGTTTGTTTGTTTGTTTGTTTGTTTGTTCGTTCGTTTGTTTGTATTGGGTTTTCCGCCGCTGACAACAATCTCTCAGTTATATCACGGCGGCTGTAGAACTTTCTAATGGATTTCTAGTACACCAGTTCTACCATAACACCCTTTCATAGTCTCTGGCTGTTATTCCACACAGGTCTACGCCTACCAAACCATTGATTAACGACAAAAAGTCGGAAATGGTGAGTGAGGCCGGCCGGAATCGAACCAGAGACCTTTTTGAATGATAGTTCGACGCGCTATCACTGCGCTTTGACGGCGGCCGAGAATGAGTTATTATTTA
Source organism: Fragum whitleyi (assembly GCA_948146395.1). Lineage (NCBI taxonomy): Eukaryota > Metazoa > Mollusca > Bivalvia > Cardiida > Cardiidae > Fragum > Fragum whitleyi. The sequence continues at coordinate 86,534,216 of OX411544.1, forward strand.
AGATATGGCAAATGCTTTGTTTTACATGAGTATATAATTTCAACTGTTCAATTGTTCCGAGCTTCAGTTGAACTGATGTACGCGCATTTGTGTATATGATTATTTAATGAAAGTGTTAGTATTCTAATGTCAAATTATAAAAGTAGTGAAGAACTAAAAAAGAATGAATTGACACAAAATAATGCAGTTTTAACTATTTTCCAATTGATGAATGTTTTGTAATACATTACCTTTGACAATTCTTTAGTACTTATGAAAATTAATGTTGAAACAGGACCTTTTGTTAATAATAAGAATGTTTTCAATGCAACGTTGGTTTCTATTTAAACTAATGAAGAGACGTGATATCGTGATCCAGGGGCCCGTTTTACAAAACATCTTATGGCCCTGTCACACCTCAACGTTTTAGCCAGCGTGTGCCTTACGCGTTTGAGAAAACGACTAAGTCCGCAAAACGTCGGCATACGCTGACCTACATTTTCTCTTTGTAAATTCACGACGCGCTTGTAGCGTGTTCATAGCGAGATTGTGAGTAACGCGAGCGTAACGTGTCCAGACGTGTTGATAGCGTATGTCAGCGTATACTAACGTTCTTGAGCGTGTGTCCAACGTTCTCGTAACGTCCTCAGAACGTACTTAGCGTGTTTGTAACGCGCTTCTAGCGTGTTATAACGTGTTCGTAGCGTGTTTTTGATGTAAATATAAATTCTGTAAGAAATTACCACTTTAAATTCATTCTTTTGATATATAAACAGGCCACCGGCCACTACACATTTTCAAATTCAAAGTATGTTGGTTCATGTAAAAGAAAAAAAAGGAAAACACGAAAAGAACAAGAGGCCCAAGAGGGCCTGTATCGCTCCACTGGCTTAAAAATCTCAAGATTTGACAGAGAGATATTGAAAATAGAAGGTAATAAGAGTCACCAGCATTCAGAAGGGATTCCGACTTTTTCTAAGTTGAAACTGACTTATGAAGAAATGAACTTATTTAACTAATATGTAAAATTACAAGGAAAAAACTATTTAGATATCACTTTCAAACAAGAGGACCAGAATGGCCCTTAATCGCTCATCTGAATTTTATTGATCCAGTGGATCTCATCCAATCAAAATTTCATGAACAATTTTTGAAGAGGATCATCCAAGAAACATTCTACTACAGTCTCATTGAATTAGATCCAAAGGCTCACGAGGAGATATCGTTCAAATAAGCCACACCCTGTCCTACCATATTTGGGGGTCAATCCAAAAGTCTTGAACAACTTTAGAAGAGGGTAACCTAAGGAACATTCTGGTAAAGTTTCATTCAAATCAGTCCAATGGTTCAGCAGAAGATATTGTTCAAAGATTTCAGTTTCAAAGTAAGCCCTGCCCTGCCACACCCATATTTGGGGGTCAATCTAAATTTCTTTAACAACTTTAGAAGAGGATCACCCAAGGTATATTCTGGTAAGGTTTCATTGAAATTGGCCCGATGGTTCAGGAGGAGATGTTGTTAAAAGATTTCGGGGTCACAATAAGCCAAACCCTGCCAAGCCGATATTTAGGGGGGTCAATCAAATTTCTTGAACAACTTTAAAAAAGGGTCTTCCAAGGAACGTTCTGTTAAAGTTTCATTGAAATTGGCCCGATGGTTCAGGAGGAGATGTCGTTAAAAGATTTCGGGGTCAAAATAAGCCCCGCCCTGCCACGTCCATATTTGGGAGTCAATCCAAATTTCTTGAACAACTTTAGAAGAGGGTCACCCAAGAAACATTCTGGTAATGTTTCATTGAAATCGGCCCAATGGTTCAGGAGGAGATGCCATTCAAAGATTTTAGGGTCAAAATAAACCCCGCCCTGCCACGCCCATATTTGGGGGTCAATCCAAATTTCTTGAACAACTGTAGAAGAGGGTCACCTAAGGAACATTTTGACCAAGTTTCGTCAAAATCCACCGATTGGTTTAGGAGGAGAAGATGTTCAAAGAAAAGCTTACGCACGGCGCACGGACGCACGACGGACACCCCGCTATGACAATAGCTCGCTGGCCTTCGGCCAGTGGAGCTAAAATTACACTGGTATCTGTTACATATGAAAACATGCATATAACAAACTTATAAGATTACAGGCTGATTAAAGCTTCTGGTACTTTTCACTCGAAAAATATTGCGAAAGGGTAAGGAACTACTTGTCATAATGCACTCCTTTCTTCCTCCATATCATGACTTTCTACAACCTCTCTTAATCTTGAATAACTAGTCTTATATTAAGGTGGAAAAGATGCACCAAATATCAAACTTGTAGTACATATAATAGAATCAAATATTCTGAACAGAACAGAATAGAGTATAACACGTCTTGAATTATGTCCACATGGTACAACGATGTACTTGCCTTTTTGGTATATTGATAATGATCAAATGAGACGAATGAATGTTTGTATTTTCGCAAAGGTATTGTTATTCTGACCAAAGAGCAGACGCACTTGTAAAGCCATAAACGCAATGTTTAATACACATTTAGGCTACATTCTCCACCTCGAAAAGCTAAGGAAATAAGAAATTCCGTAAAGGATTTATATGGAAGAAAAGACAAGCATCTTATAACATAACGTAACATAACATAAGTTTTATTTATATGACTTGAACGGTATCGTTCATCGTTAAATATAGAGAATGCTACTTATAATCGAGTTTTCAAGTCATTCTTAGACTGGCCAATAGGAAACATGCAGATATGAAGATGTCAAACGGGTCATACACCCTTACATGCAAAAATTTATTTATTTACGACAAGCTGATGGTAGAAATTCAAGACAAATATGCAGCGGAACTTTTATACTTTCATTGAAAACTGAAACGCTGTCATACGCCAGAAACACCCTGTGAACTCGCTGGCAACGCGCTAGACACACGTTCCCTGTACGTTGGAATCACGTTAGAATCACGTTAAACTATAGACGAACGTGTTTCTAGCGTGTCCGTAGCGTATTCGAACGAGCTCCCAGCGTGTCTCTAACGTGCTGAGCGTGTTCAGAACGTTTCCATAGCGTGTTTGAACACGTTCGGCACACGCTGAGAAATTTTGTGCATGTACAAAATTTTATGATATACTCAGCGTATCGCAACGTGTGTCAACGTGTTACAGCGTGCCGATAGCGTGTTCGGAACGTGTCCATAGCGTACCCGACCTGTTCTCAGCGTACTACATGTATAAAAATCCAACACGTTCCGGACACGCTGGCTTAAACGTTAAGGTGTGACAGCCCTATTACGATCTTTTTTTTTGCGTAATTCAAAAATATGGAATTCTGTCATGCAAAATCTCATTGGAATTGTCTTCTCAAGACGATTGCAATGTGATATTGCAAGACAGAATCTAACAATGAATGAAAACATCAGGTACGTTTTGAGATTTTGACTTACGATTAACTTTTTCGTAAATGTCCGTTTTTAATGACGTTTTTAAGACGAAATACATCCTAAACGGGTTACTGAAACAGGCCTTAAAATGAGGTCAGCTTAAAATTTCGGTATGCAAATACGTGTACAGATACATCGTGAAATTTACATTCGCCTCGATCAAGAACATTCGAAATCGCTTACCTAGTACTCCATTCATTTAGCCCAAACACTCACTCCAATCATTCAAAACCGCTCCAAAATCGTTTAAAACAATCCGAAATACCATTAACAATCAGTATTTCTTTTAATATTGTCATATGTGACACGCAAAAGGGAACCATCTGGGTAGTGCGTAAGGTGTCGACCCTAGTAAGACTGCTCGGATTGCGCAGACTGACTATGGTTGAAACCTTTCGCGATGTGCTTATTTTCTGAATCTTGAATGTTTCACCTTCTACCTTCTTGTTCTACCTTCCAGTGAAAGTAATTTTGAAATGCGACCTCTGGTTGACCAATGCTGGACCCAATCTCTTTTTTCAAATATTCATTTCACAGAGTTTTCAGATGGTCCCCTTTCGCGTGGCGGGTCACATATTACTTCACCAATTTTGGCTGGACCGGTGTGGTTTTAAAGCCCTTTATGTTCGTAAGACACACAGATAGGACAGTACGTTAGGGTTTTTTGAAATTGGGGTAATAAAATATCGATAATTTCGTCCAATTTGGCGTTATTGTATTATCTCCCTTACATTTCATTCAAAACTCACTTTACACACTCATTGAAAATCTTTCCAAAGTCATTTTAAAATTACTCAACTTTGTTGTTAACTGTACATGTATTGCAAGACATTTGTCATATTGATAGACAGATCCTGTTTCAAGCTTTATTTTACAATTACAAAAGAGTTGTCAACGTTGAAATATATAAATAACATTCGAGGCAAGGAAATAAGTAAACGTACATAGTTTTTTACCAATAATTTATGTTTTTGAGTCATTACTGCTTTTGTCATTTGACGTTTGTGCATAAAACCATTTTTAAAATATTCATAGAATGTACAGCACGCTAACTGCGGCTCAGAACAACAAAAAAAGGTAACACTTCAAATACCATATTCGTAAATGGGAAGTTTTTAAATGTTCGTGAACATTCGAGCATTTCAATAGGATAGAAAATTCGTTTCATTCCTCAAGGAAAGCAATTTTGCGTCTCTTGAGTGTTCCAAATGTCCATCTCATGCATTCGGAACATCAGTCGGCCATTTCCGAAAACTGCAACAGACCTCGGATGTATGTAAGGCGGATGGGTAGGTAACAAAATTGTGCTTTTTGTTAGGCGGAAACAGTGTAATAATCAAAGTACTGAAAGTACTGATAAGTTGGAATGCGTTCGAGAGACGGTGGCCTTAAGCTACTAACGAAGCTGACGCCTCCCGCCCATCACATGTGATCACATAGACGTAACGTACGCTACTGCTACCCCCTGACGTTACACGTAACGCCAACTTTTCAGACACTTATACAATACAGTTTTTTCATAGAAATATGTCTTCTGTGCGTATTTCTGATAAATGTGCCGAGAACAATTATTTCTAAATCTTTTTTACTATAAACAGCTAAAAAAGGGGGAGCAGAGTCAATTTTGAAATTTTTAATTCAACTGATAGTTTCTTACTTCTATATTTAAGGGCGCTTTGTATGATTTCTGGTAAGTGCGTATACATTCATGAACAAAATATGATAAATCTGAGTACAATTACCATTCAAATTTTTGTTAACCGTGCCTCTTTATGACTCTCAAAGATATTTTACCAGCAAAAATAGTCTTATTTTGCGCAAATTGTGTACGCTATGCAGTAATATTCCAAGTTGAGTACATTTGCGACATTAATCCAGAGTTCATTTCTAATGTCGATATGCGTTGTGACATGCAACAAGTATCAAAGAAGCAGGTGGACTCGGGTGTATAAAGATCATCTAAAAACCTATTCAAATTTGAACAAACAACTTATGGATATAGTAGAACCCCTTCGGGAATTTCTGGCTGTACATGTCCCGAAAAGTCGCGGGTATTAGTAAGATATACAAATTGTTCCAAACTCATGTTGTTGATTTTTTTTAACTTTATTTTTTTTTTAGATTTCTTTCATTTCTTTTGTCTTTCTTGCTATTTGTATACACGTTTATAGTATTTATTCCGCGTGTCCTTTTATTTTTTCTATCATTTGATACTGATGAATAAGAGCCAAATTTTCAGACTACATACCTACGTTACAAATGAGAAATACAACGTCGAAATTCGTTAAAGGGGACATTTTTGGCGACAATTTTGAGAAATAAAATTGAAGTGGATAAATATGACATGTTATATATCAAATTAATCTGCAGAAAAAAAAACGTATTTCTATATTATAACTAATTATTTACTCATTTGTTGCCATTCGAATTAGTATCGCCTCAAACTATTGAGTGAATGAAAAACGACGTTATCTTTTACTTTGGGGACATTTTAGGAGACAATTTTGATTCAAAAGTTAAGCAATTAAATATAGGAATAACAAAACCAAGTAAAAGTAAACAAATCTCCGATAAAAACGTAATTTGAAGATGAAATCTGTAATGGGAAAGGATAGTCCTTTCGTGAAATAACAAATAGTCTAATATTACCCTAGCATTTTTCTGGCGTCATGGAACACTTTCATGTACTTTTGTATTTCTCCAATTTCTTATTCACATTTTCCGCTTTCTTAAAATAAAATTGATCGTGATCCCCGGGAATTATTGCTCGTTAGTTTGATTTGCGATTTTGCCAATAACATTTGCACTTAACGTAGAAGAGCACCGAATATCAACCTTAAAGAAGAGCAAAGTGTTACGCGGGACATTGAAAAAATAGACGTTCGTTCAATTTCGCAACGCAATAGCTATTACGCCGTTAAAAAAATTGATAAATTATTAGACAAAATGTTGTTAATTCATTTACCTTTCTTTTAGTATACAATATTACTATCAAACGATAACGGGTTTTTTAAGTGCACTTCAGAGCACAGAAGTAGCTATTTTTTGAAAGTGACAGGAGTATTTGACGTTACGTCATAGTACGTCTCGTCATTTGACGGGCGTATTTAAATCAATGTATTTCAACAACGAGAGACGCTTAAACCTCTGAATCGCTATACAGGCCTGAATCTGATGAAAGAAAAATGATAACAAGAGGATGACCCTAAACCGCACACCTGAATTCGATTGGTCCAGTGGATCTTATCCAAGAGACTTTCTGGCAAAGATTCATTCAAATTTGCCTAACTTTTGAAGAAGAGACATAATTCGAATTAAAAGCAGTCACAATAGACCCTGCCAACCCCTTCATTACAGAGGAGACTCAAAATTAGCCCTACCCTGCCACGCCCATATTTATGGGATAATGAAAATTTTGTCAACAATATTTGAAGAGGGTCATCAAATGAACATTCTTGTAAAGTTTGATTGAAATCTGCCCAGTGGTTCAGGAGGAGATATCGTTAAAAGATTTTGGGCTCAAAATAAGCCCCGCCCTGCCATACCCATATTTATTGGCCAATTAGAATGTAGCGACAATTTTGAAGAGGGTCACCCAGGAAACATTCTGGCAAAATTTCATTGAAATTGGCCCAGCCGTTGAGGAGATGAAGAAGTTTTAAGAAAGTTGACGACGGACGATGGAGTCAGGGGGATCCTAAAAGCTCCCTTAGAGCACGTTATGCTCAGGTGAGCTAAAAAAGAAGAAAACGATACGGACAATACAGCCGACTAATAGTCGCACAGGCGAACACTTATACACTCAAAACAGTTTTTATATTATTCTTGAAATGACTTTTGCTCCATTTGCGTAATCAATTACTTTTTTAATTAGATGTGTCGCAAAGTGGACACCAACAAGTGATTTGTCCATTATGAAAAGCTATTTTCGCAGGGAAGTCTTTTACTTCAAGAGTTGGAATCTCAAGACAACTTTCGGACGAAGTTCAATTGTGATTTCGACCTTTGTGACTCCGAAATTGGGCACTTTCTCGGGTCATGGACAACATTTGTGTCAAGTTTTATGATTTGGGTCAATTGGTTGTTCAGTTAGAGTGGAGACTGTATCTGATGACCGTGACATGTATGACCCCGAAACAATAGGGCATTTCTTTGGGCCATGGGCATTATTTGTGTAAAGTTTCGTTATTGCAGGTCAATTGCTTCTCCGTTTATCTAGCAAAATGCAAAAGGTCAATGGACTGAGAGACAGACATGATGAAATCAATACATGCTCCTCTACTTCTGAGTTGGGGGTACAGTTAATAACATCGTGAAATTGATAAGATGAACGATTTTAAAATGATTTAGGCATGATGTTGAATAAGTGAGCGGAGCGAGTTTGAAGTGAAATTTAAGGGAGGGAATCCAATGTCGCTTATTTTGTTCAGGGTGAACAAAATAAGCGATATATAAAACCTATATAAAATATGCAATAAAAAGTTCAATCAATAGCTTTCTATTTCGTCAAGAACCGATCAGACGCTTTAAATTTCAATTTTATCAGCGAAATCGCGAATTGGTTCTTGCTTAATTCATTTAGAACGTACATGTTGATCTTATGTTTTTAATAACATTGAGCGTTTTTGAATGGTTTGAGTGAGTGTTTGGAACGAATCAATGGAGCTCTGAGTGAGCGATTAAGAATGTTTTTATTGAGATGAATGTCAATTTCACGATGTAACTAACTGTATGATGGTGCTCTTAATCGTGTTGATGTGTAATAATGTGAAGAAAACAAGTTGAACTAGTTGGTTTGTTTCAAATGGCAAATTGTCTTGGTGATGGGCAAAGATATTCATAATTCAATTAAAGATTTGGTGGCAAGAGTTTACATGGATGAGTATTGGGTTTTTACAATGAAACATTCATGTAGATAATTGCTATATGACGGAAAACAAACGACAATATGTTGCAAAAATATCCATTTACTTTAAAATGGTATCATCACTTTAAGAAGACTTTCGTAGCTTAGACAGAAATTCACAATATAACACCTTGTCAAAAGTTAAATGTGTAATAAGGTCGTTCAGAAAGAGAAACTATACCTTTAAAAGAAGCTATAACATAATTCTACGAAAAACAGGTCGCGACCTTACCAAATAAGCAGATGCTATTGCCACAATACTGAGAAAACAGATTGCGACGTTACCAAATAAGCAGATCACGTGATTGGCTCGTGATATTGTCAATTGCTGACCTTATTGGACTTGACTTATCACATGATTTCCAAATATAGTAATGCAAACATGTGATACTAATATATTCGTACGCAACTTTCAATAAATATCGTTTAAAACATAAATTAGCGTGTTAATAATATACGTAAAGTGATAGCTGTGCAATTGTACAGCATTATTACCTTTTGATGAAATAAACTGAATGTCTTTGTCAAGTTGAGATATACAAAATAGGCCGAGCTGTATTCACATCCTGTTCACGTGATATGTGTTCTCAAAAAACCCGAAATGAAATTATCTTGTGTTCATTTTGCGGTTTTGTTAAATCTAAGTTGGAATTGCTCCGCATTCCAACTTAAAAACTAGCGCGAAAAACAACCACCGCTATCTGTAGATTGATATATTTTATAGTAAATAACGACTGAAAATCTTAGTTTTTGAGAATGACGAATCATTCTCAAAAATTAAGATATTTTCAGCCGTTATTTAAGAATCTTAAGATATTTATATTAGGATACGATGGTTTCGCGTCAGTGACTTAAACGAGTAGCGTTGGCGACGTCGAAGGTTTTCTCTTATAGTTTCGAGGACTCACGCCATTTTAACTGACGTCATCGAGTTTTTCCAAGGTTTTCCCGTATTTTTAAAAATAGTCCGTCTATGTACATCCGAGGTTGATGGTGAGATTTGCCGAGTGATGTTCCAAATGTCCATCTCATGGTCTCATTTAAGGTGCACGTGTCTATATCACTACCATTAACAGATCGACCCTGTCAATCTAGATATCGATTGGCCAATCAAAACATTTATTTATAAATGAGATGACGAATGAACTCTGACATTATTCGCCTTTTTGTTTGAAATAATTGAGTGCAAAAGAACGACTTAATCATCGTAACTATAGCTTGAACAATTATCGTTATAAACAACACTATGTTTACATTTGTTATATTCTTTATTATTTGCTTGAATTCTTCTTATTATCTCGTTTCACTCTTTTTCGCTTCTATGCTGTTCTAACCATCAATTTCTTCATTTTCGCCTTTGTTTTAGACATAAGTGATGTCAAACTTTTTATTCGCTGGCCGATATTCAACTGCCCTGCATTCAAGATGTCAAGACAGTGCAAACTGTTCGCATATTATACACCGCTTTGCACATTACCCAATGACCTTGACCTTTAATGATTTTATTTTCAAACAAAAGTGCCATTGACACAAGATACGCTTCAAAATGATAATCATTAAAATGAAAGCCCCCTTTACTGTGATACTACATCAAATTAATGAAAGAAGGAAATATGCTCATGTTCACAAGATAAAGATTTACCTTTGAAAGTACCACCACACCAATCCTAAAACGAAGAGTTGTTTCCTTCATCCACAGATTTACAAGTTGTTTTATAGGAAGTTTTAGAATAAGGCCACATTCTATGACATATCAGCATTCTTTAATCAGGACACTATGCACATGGCCTTATGATGACAATGTGCGCACGGCAATATGATAATGAACAGAATGTGAAAATTTCATGGAAATCCATCCGTAGGAGGAATTACTTTAACAAGCTATTCTATATTACGGCACCCTTTTCTGTGAGACAAGAGAATTTCACAAATCCAGACTATAACTTCGGGTTATGTTAGTTACATCGTGAAATTGACATTTAACTCAATCAAAACCATTCTAAATCGCTCACTCGGTGCTCCATTCATTCATTCCAGACACTCACTCAAACCATTCAAAAACGCTCCAAACTCACTAAAAAACATATAACAACAACTTCGTTCAAAATGAAAATAGCTGGGGAAAATGGAATTCACTTATTTAATTGAAATTGTTAGCGTAAAGGGGTTCTTTAAGAAATATGGAGCTATCTATCGAACTTGTATGCATATTTTATTAAAGGGAGGTAATCAATATTGCTAATATTGTTCATCCTGAACAAAATTTGCAATACTTGATTACCTCCCGTTAAATTCACTCAAAAGTCGCTCCACTCATTCATTCAATTTCATTTCTAAATCATTCCATAATCATTCACCTTGTCAATTTCACGATGTTGTTAACTGTACTAGATGTAACATCAATCTGAGGATGCAGACGTTCAGACATACAACAAGTTTGACATAAAGGCCCCCTTTTCTCTGACACGGCAGAATTTCACAAAACCCCGACACTTTGCACAATGCCATGTGACTCGGAACACTTTGTGAAATGTTCATCAAATTTGTCCAAAATTGTTGGAGGAAAGTTTTATCAAAGTCATACATGAAGAAGTTGCGTTCACAAAAAATTTGAAATAAATGCCCCTTTTGCCATGAAGCTGCTGAATTCACTAAACCGCGACAATATGCGCTAGGTCAGGTGATTAGGATCATTTTGTGAAAATCTCATCCAATGTCCATTAATGAAGGAGGAGTCGCATAAATTAGAAGTTTTACATAAATGCCCCTTTTTTCCAACCATGCAGCGTCTGAATTCAACCAAACCACGACAATATAAGCAAGGTCATTTGACTAGGATCATTTTGTGAAAATTTCACCCGAATCATTCCATAAAGGAGGAGGTTGCGTTGACACGAATTTTTACACTAATGCCCCATTTTCTATTACGCGGCAAAATTTCACCGAACAGTGACAATTTGCTCAAGGTAAGGAAGACTTTGTGAACGTTTCATCAATATTGGTCCATAGATGAAGAAGAACTTTGCGTTAACAAAACTAATGATGAACGGACGGACGTACTTGCCGTCGGTAAAAATATACGTCAACCTTCGACGGCGTTCAAAAATTAAAGCAGATACACCCTGATTTGAATGCATGTGTCAATTTTCATGATATTAGATCAAATATGTCGCGAGTTATCATCCAGACAAGATTTTTACCATTTTTCACAGTTCGAGGTCATACAATGACCTTTACCATTGATTTCTCTCAAAAATAAAAAGTATAATAAACACCCAAATAGAAGGTGAGCGTCTGTAATAATGTTGGTGGCCCTATCTCATTTTTTTCACAATTTATTATCCGAACAAGGTTTGGTCGGCCAACCGACCGATTGATGACGGATCGACGCTAGTCAAGCAATGTACTCCCACTTCGTCGCAAGGGGTTACAGTTAAAAACATCGTGAAAATGACAAGATGAATTATTTTGGAAAGAAATGGGAATGAAATTGAATGAGCGAGTTTTGATTGAAAATAAAAGGAGGTAATCCAATATTACTAATTTTGTTCATGATGAACAAAATGAGCGATATTCCTTACCTCCCTTTGATAAAATATGTATAAAAGTTCTGTTAATTGCTTCTTTTTTCTTCAAGAACCATTCAGACGCTAACAATCTCAATTATTTCAGTAAAATGTCAGTGAATTTTTTTCCATTTATATTTATTTTGAATGTAGCTGTTGACTGTTTTCTTTTTAGTCATTTGGAGCGTTTAGACATTTAAAATCTGCAACAACCAATGAAATCGTAGAATAATTCGATCGATTTGATCGATTTGAATTAAATGTCGATCGTCTTGAACGATTTCGAAATGTTTTCTGACGATTTTGGATCGTTTTGATCGGTTTGAGTGAATGTTTGGAATTAGCGAATGGAGCGCTGAGTGAGTGATTTAGAATGTATAATGTCAATTACACGATGTTAAAACTGTAGGGGCATGAAAGAGCTATCCAAAGACAAATGGTGTCGAGCCTTCAAGAGCCTTATTCTAAATATCTATTAAGAAATGACCAAAATACACTCATGTGCCAAGTTTAAATATTTGTCTTTGGAATTGATCGACCTAACCTTAAAACTTTGTTCAAATGGAACATCTACTCATAATGAAGAATAGTTTTGCGAATTCATTATGAAACTTATTCATAATTGTAGAAGATATGTCTAGGACTAGATCAATTATTATAATGCAATTGTGCCGTGATCTTGATTTCGGGGTCATATGAAAATTTCTTTCTAGTTTACTTGTAGTGGGGAATATTTGTGCCTTGCTATTCTTAAATCTACCCATACAGTCAATTATATCGTGAGATTGACCATCATCTCAATCAAAACCATTCCATATCGCTCACTCAGCGCGTCGTTTATTCAATTCACTCACTCAAACCATTCTGAAACGCACCAAAATCATAAATAAGATACGACCAACAACTTCAGTCAGAATAATTTGAACAAGAAAAAAATGGCGATTGCACTGACATAATTTAAATTATAATCGTTTTATTGGTTCTCGAAGAAATGTGAAGCTATTCCTAGAATTTGAATGCACATTTTATTGAAAGGGGATAGTAAATATCGCTTATTTTGTTCATTCTGGACAAAATTAGCGATATTTGTTACCTCTCTTTAATTTCATTAAAAACTCACTCATTCAATTTCATTCCAAAATCATTCACCAAGTCAATTTCATGATGTTGTTAACTGTACATGTAAAAGCTATGGTCTTGACAAAAAGCTAAACACATTAGGACACATACACCGACTCGTCCTATTGCAAACTTTGTCTTGCTCGACACAAGCCGCCAAACGTTAGACAAAATACCGATTTTTCCAAGTAAGTCGTAAATCTTCTGTAAAACCAGATCGTAAAACAAGAGCTGTCGGTGGACAGCGAAGCTTGGCTATTCCTATTGCTGGATAGTGAGAGCAGATCAATGTCTACATTGGAAATTTCCATTAATTCAATTCCAGAGAAATGTCTATTTGTCTAGAGCATGATATTATAGTCAAGGAAGCATGTTCACAGAAACATGCGCAAAGTTTCAAAGCAACGGCTTAAGTAGAAACAGGGATTTGACACAGTTGCACGTAAAACCGTAACCAAAGCATTACGCCGACGCCAAGGTAAAAAACAACGCCAACGTCGACGCCCAAGTGACCGAAAGAGCCCCCTACTCTACGAATAGTCCAGCTAAAATTATCGGAAAATAAACAAATGTTGACAACTAAACACCTTTTTAGGATTAACAACTAACAAGGATAACTTTATTTCATCAACATTAAGACAACAAGCCAATAAGAAAATAAAGAAATTATTCAAAAGGCGTCTGTCATAGTGATATTTCATGTGTGGGTGTTTCACCAAACTTTACTGGACAATCTTGACATTGAAATTTATTATCTGTTTAAGTTTTGTCTTCATCTTCTTACACGGCTGTTCTCTTCAATTAAATAAATGCACATGTATAAATCTGTTTGACACGTATTTCTTCCTCCTTAGAAAATGTTCATTTCTTTTTAATTGATAACCATGATTCTTACTGGAATAATCAAGAAATAAATCGTTACAAGAAGACAGAAATTGCTTGTAAAAAAGTCGTTATCAGTAATTTCTTCTTTTCTGTTTAATTTCAAATCCTAGAAACTTACATAAAGTGAACTAACAATCTATATTATCAGCCAAATATATTTGCCTTCTCCTATTCTAAAATAAGGAAATAAAGATAAATTTATTGTTATTACCAGAAGTTTAGAGGTAGTCCAACACTATTGAAAATGTTGAGGTGATTTCTTCGGTTGGCGTCTTTTACCTTTAATTGCTAGCGGAAGATTATTGCGTAGAAATTTCGCCATTGGTTCCGTCATTACAGTGCTTGCTTTGAAAACGTCGTATATGCCTACACAATGTATAGGTAAGATGGTATTCCAGAATGTTAAACACTAAGGAGTTAATGTACAGCATTTCATCCCAATAATTCACATAACGCGCTCAACAGACGTTGCCATTGAGACAAGCGAGGCACGGTATAATTTTCGTACTTAATACCCATTCTCTGTAACGACTTAAACAATTTTGGCACAAATGGTCTCCGATTTTGATGAAATTTCACATACAGGAAGGGACTAAAAATAAGAGAAGAAATTGACAAAAAGAATGTTTTCAGATCATCTGGTTACCATGGCAACGACCTTCAAAGCACTGAATTTTGCAAAATTAAGCTGTTTTGAAGCTATATAATTTGGTCTTTATATGAAGATGATGGTTGTTTTTGTATGTATTTGGTAGAATAGAACCTAAAATTTTGAGCTAGATCTTTTGTTGTGCCATTTAGTGTCAAAAAAAGGTTACCATGACAACAAATGTGGCTAATTTTGATAAATTGATCTGAAATTGTTGTTTATAATTTCCTGTTTTTCGTCGCTTATGACTGACATTTGATGTGTAGATGGAATTTATTATGTAAAAGAAGCAACTATGATACAAATTATTTTGTTGTTGTGTGCATTGGTTACCTTGACAACGATAACTATGACTCAAAATATGGCTGCTTTTGTTACTTTTGAGTTATTTCTTAATTTTTTGCAGCATGATGAACCGATGATGATTATTGGGACATATCTAACAAAAAGTGCTCTTTCAAAAACCGCAAAAAAAAACATTGGGCATTTTTGTTACCATGGCAACCATTTTTATTATTTTCTTAAATCGGTTAACTTAAGTACCTGAAAGTTTACATGTGATAAGAAAGGAGATCCAATAAGCCTCTATCAAAATACCAGAAAAACTAGAAAGCCATGAATGGCTTGAGTCGCTCCACAGGCTTGAAATTCTTGAAATAGCAAATCTAAGGTTTGACTAGATTTTAAGATATTTTGGGTTCTACTGATGTTGAAATGGTTTTCAAAAATGCCACTATATAATATATATAGAAAAATGACCTCCGCCAATAAAATACATATTTTTCATCCGATCACAATAATATTTTGCAGACTGATAAAGCTTCACTCAAGGATCATTCCAGTGAAATTTGGTTGATATCCTTCAATTACATTCTGAGAAAATGATTTTCAAAATTTCCACTATGTAACATATAGAGAAATGACCTCCGCCCATAAAATGCATATTTATCATCCGATCACAATAATTTTTGGTAGACTGATAAAGGGTCACCCAAGGATTATTCATTTAAAATTTAATTGGCATCCATCAATTAGAATCTGAGTAAAGTCACTTTTTACCATATTTGGAAATTAGCCACGCCCATTAAATCCATGTTTTTCATTGGATCAAAATTCTTTGAACAACTTTGAAAGAGGGTCACCCAAGGATCATTCCTGTGAAGTTTGGTTGAAATTCATCCAGTAGTTTCTGAGGAGAAGATTTTTAAAGAAAAAGTTTACGACCGCACGGACGGACGGACGGACGGACGGACGCACGACGGACACAACGCCATGACAATAGCCCCAGTGGCTTTCAGCCAGTGGAGCTAAAGAACAAAAATTGTATAGTTGCCATGGTAATTTGCCGACACAACCTATATTTAAGCATTTTTTGGGTGATTTTGTAGCCTTTTCCCTAAAAAATGAAACCAATTTACACAACTATTTTGATATATAAGTTAGAGGAAAGTTTTAACTTTATTTAGGATTAAGAAATATTCCGGTTGCTTAGCGTTGGATACCCGTATACCCGTAAGGACTAAAAAGGGCTTTTGTGCATTTTCACATAATTGTTCCCATAGCAACAGGCTATTTCCTGCAAGTTTTTGAAAAAAAAATCTTATATGTCCTAAAAGGTCTATTTGAGCAATTTTGTAAATTATCATAACATTGAATGGGAGTTCAATTATCTAGTCAATTGAGGACTCTTTAGATGTTCTGAAATTGCCTTCATTTATGGGATATGAATTCATGTTGCCATAGCAACGAACGCAAAAGTTATTATGATGTGAATGTAATTGTGGTATTTCCTTGAAAACCAGAAAACAATGTCTGTATTTTGTCATTACATTTGAAAAAATGCAAAAATCAATATTTTAGTAGGGTATGTGTGTTGTTGCTATGGAAACATAAGTAAACAACGTTTGCCCAAAAATATTATTAATTCATTTGAGAGAACCATGATGGGGAACTTATATCTTATGTGTTTTTATTTTAATTTGTGCTGCATTACTGATATATTTGAATTTAAAAACTCGCAAAAATGGACTTTTTCAATCTTTAACGTCTGTTTCCATGGCAACCAGATGTGATTTAAAGAATTTTTAAATCTTATTTTTACTTTTGGGTCAGCCCTATCCTCGTGTTTAAATTTTATCTTAATTTGAGACATAGCGTGCCACACTCCCTATTTAAAAGTGTAAGTGCTTACAGAGAATTGCTATTATATCATATTACTTCAGCATCGAAAATATTACCTAAATCCAGATGAATTCTCAGAGTTTCTTTTACAATTTCAATGCAGACACAGTTGTATTTCCGGATAACTTAGTCGATTGAATCACTCTTCGTTGCTCGAATAAAGAGCTATGACCATCGATGGTGATAGATAGAAGCAAGCCTCCGTCAATACTTGTAATGGAAATTGATTCTAGGTGATAGCAGAGGATCGAAAGCATTGTCACTGAAACCTACAGTTAACAACATCGTGAAATTGACAAGATGAATGATTTTGGAATTATTTAGAAATGAAATTGAATGAGTGTGTGGAACCAGTTTTGAGTGAATTTAACAGGAGCTAATCCTACATCGCAAATTTTGTTCAGGATGAACAAAATTAGCGATATTGATTAACTCCCTTTAATAAAATATGCATACAAGTTCTATACATAGCTTCCTAATTCGTCAAGAACCTATAAGATTCTTACAATTTGAATTGTGCCAGAGAAACCGCGATTTTCTCTATCAAAATTTATTTTGAATGACGTTGTCGATTCTGTATTTTTCAAACGGTTTGAGCGTTTTTGAATGGTTTGAGTGAGTGTTTGGAATGAGTGAATGGAGCGCTGAGTGAGCGATTTAGAATGGTTATGATTGAGGTGAATGTCAATTTCACGATGTTGTTAATTGTAGTTAAGCTCTTCTTCAAATATACTTCCACAACGAAACATATACGACTATAAGTTCGAAAATTGGAATGATAGAAAGCTTTTTTGAAATGAAGGAAAGAAATGCATGTAAAATGCTTGTTAAAGCTGTTATTGAATAACAAGAAGGAATAAGGGTATTTGGACACCTGCCGATAGCTGACTATACCGCTTTTATATGGACATTGACAATATAACACCACATCGAGCTCAAGCAATTATTTGTAAACGGAATCCTTGACGATTTTATTGAAAAAGATTAAATTAAGGTCTGTATTTCGAAAATCCCGACGTCAGCGACGTACTTTAGAAACTAAACTTGTGCATGTATTTGATCGCTCATAAAATGATTTGGCATACATTCATCATATTTGGTGCGTCCGTAAGGCAAATATGATTCTTTAAGATGATATGATTTATACTTTTATACGAGCGGAGTATTTGAGCTATGAGGTAAGCCCAAGAACTGCTGGAAAACCCCTCTTACCTACGACATACAGTAATGCTACACAGATTATGTAAAAATGGAACTGTCAGGTTAAGGTAGTCGATCCGTAATAGTTCCGCAACGTTTCGGAAGGAATGAACTTTAACAGTGTTAACCGAGGTTTCCTAATGATTTCATTAGGAAACCTCGGTAAACATTGTGAAATATCATGAGTTCCTAAACGTTGTGATTCTATTACGGATCAACTGCCTTTAATCGAAATATAACTGACTTCAGAAGGTACCCGAAGTGTAAAAATACGGTACCGGCTTATCAGTTAAATGATGATATAACTAAAACTCTGTTATATAAATATCACACGCGCCAGTCAAATGGCTACCCAAGCGTTGTAAAAACAGCTCAAATTTGTCACAAATTTTCCGTTTATTTACCCTTTGGCAGGCGACGCAATTCTGGTTCTACTTTTTTTTTAAACCTTGAGGGAATTTGCATAGGCGTAACTAGGAGTTTTCTATTTAAACGCATTCAGAGAGCAACCACCAAAGCTATAGGATAAAAGCGATTTTTGGTCTGTGACAAGAGATGAATTTTATGTATCCGCTCCCCTTCAAGTTTATGATTTGATAGTTGCTGAGTTGCCAAAGCATCGAAACTACAGCTTAAATAAGCTGTACATAGTTACGATGTTGTTATCATTCATCGACGACATTTTTCGAGAGAGGTTTTATTTTTATTACGAAATTGCGTAATGTACGCAATGAGAGCTACGGCATTGTTGTAAATACCTGTAAATGATAATAATAATAATTATAATGTTAACAAAGTACAAATAACATTGCTTTCCGAACTGACGTGATGAGCGGGGGTTGCATTCCCAACTTTGTACGATTGACACTGGTGGAAACCTGACCCCTGTTGCCCACTAAACACCCATGGCCGAGTGGAGGGTCGTATAAGCGGCTGGAATGGAGCCGTGTCTACGACTGTCTGATCGCCCACCAACGATGTATTATCTGAGAATGTAGACTTATCCTATGGAAATTTTCCCGAATCTAATGATAGATAATAAATTCAAGTTAACCCGAATTACCAGTAAAATATCTATCATGCCTCTATTAAAGCATCTGCAATATTTATAATCAACTTTCTTGATCCAATCATTATCAAATTAATCTATGTCATTCTGTTTGTGAATTACCATACTGTATGTTATTTCATGCGATGGTTTAATAAAGAATATTTTATGTTTTGTTATGTTACGTTGAGCCGACTTCAAAATTTTCTCATAAGGGATGTAGTAACTTAGAACTATCGAAGAAAAGCGAAACCCAATCACGGGCCTTTTCGAAAAAAGGCGCAAAACAACTACGCATCCGTATCCAATCAACGCCTTTATTTACATAGTACAGATATTTCGACGCATCTACTTTCTGTAGTCGAATTTTCAAACATCTTAAAATATCTCGTGGCTTAAAAGTCGAAATTGTGAAGAACTAACTAGCAAACCTTAAAGTTCTTTTACTCATAAAGGCGCGCTGAATATAGTTGAGTGGGTTCGTCAAAGCCTGATATCACAACAAACCCAATCTAGCCCTAAACAAGACTTATGACAGCATAGATTTCATCTTGAAACATCTATCTCCATAATGGATGGTAGACACATCTTGATCGAGGGGTCAGCTTAAAACTATTGTAAGTGCCTTTATTATATGACCGACGTCGCCGGAGTGAAATAATCCCGTTGAATAATTTTGATATTACACGGGTGTTATTACACTAGTGGAATAACTATGCAAATGAGCTCAGAGCGAATAGCAACGCTATATTGTAACCACGAAAATGACGTCATAATCTATACTTTGTGACGTCATTTTGAAACGGCCTTATAAGTTTCGCGGAAAATTGAAACGTTGAATTTCAAGAATTTTGACGATTTTTCGCAAAAATTAGGGAACTCATAAAATACAGAATTTATTAAACTCGTCATCTAAAACAGATAAAAACTCGGCGCAGCCTCGTTTTTATCTGTTTATAGATGACTCGTTTAATAAATTCAGTATTCAATGACCACTCATTCAATATCCTCTATATATATTTATAGGCACTTACAATAGTTTTTCGCCAACCCCTGTAGATAAGCTCCTCCTTCATCCCTGTCAACTTTTTGCACTCATGAAGAGCTGTAGGGGCGCTAGTATCCTTGGTTGACTCGTCTCAACAACCAGTCCATTCAAAATTATCTCATCCATAATGATATGAACCTTGTCTAAATTGTACATTATCTGAACTTGGTTAAGGAAATCGAATGTACTTTGTAGAAATTGTTATTGTCTAAATTATACAATTCGAAGGCTCAAAGCGAAACAGTTGTAACTCCCTAAATGTTTATAGGGAGTTACAACAGTTTCGCACTGAGCCATTGACATGATGTGAGCTTAGTAACGGAAATGAAATGTAAATAGACTAAACATGATCTGAAATTAGTAATAGAAATGAAATGTAGTTAATAGGAATGACTCTTGTGTTTAAAAAAAATGAAATACCACATACAATCAAATTTGCCTTTAGCAAGCAGCCAAGGGACATTCAAAAAGTGCTTGCTTAAGACAGGTGCTTGCTTAAATAAAAGTCAATTTCAGTGCAATTGGTTCATTTGAGAACTCGGTTGCCGCTTGCTTAAAGCGAGTTGCTTGCTGAATACAGGTGGCCGCTAAGACAGGTTTGACTATGAAATATATCAAACTTTACAAATATTTGATTTTAAATAATAGGTTGATAATCGTAGACCTTTGTGGATTTGTTTGTTTGTTTGTTTGTTTGAATGGGGTTTATTAACGCCGCGTTCAACAGTCTTTCAGTTAAGTCGCGGCGACTGGAGTACTAAGCAATAGATTCCTGGTATATCTCACACCAGTACCACCATTACATCCTTTCCAAGAATCCAGCTTAATATACATGTACTTTTCAACAAGCTATCAGAAGTGAACTCATATAACTAATATGTAAAAATACATGGAAGAAAACTATTTAGATATACTTTTAAAACAAGAGGGCCAGAATGGCCCTAAAGAGCTCATCTGAATTTTATTGGTCCAGTGGATCTCATCCAAGCACAATTCTGGCAAAGTTTCATTCACATTTGCATAATTGCTGAAGAGGAGATGTTATTCAAAGAATTAAAAGTGATAATTGAACCTGCCAACCAATTCATTACTGAGGAGACTCAAAATAAGCCCCCCCCTACTTATGGGCCAATCAAAATTTTGCGAACAATTTTTGAAGAGGGTCATCAAAAGAACATTCTGGTAAAATCAACCCAGTGTATATTTCATTAAAGGGAGGTAATAAATATCGCAAATTTTGATCATCTTGAACAAAATTAGCGATATTGGATTACCTCCTCTTTATTTCACCAAAATTAAAAAAAAAACTCATTCAATTTCAATTCTAAATCATCCCCTTGTCAATTTCACGATGTTGTTAACTGTTGCACTAACGACACTGTGATACCAAATGTTGAAACTCTCGCAAAAACATGAAAAAGGGAATACGTATGTCTGACCAGAAGCCGCAATAAATGCCTT
Organism: Fragum whitleyi; assembly: GCA_948146395.1. Classification (NCBI taxonomy): domain Eukaryota; kingdom Metazoa; phylum Mollusca; class Bivalvia; order Cardiida; family Cardiidae; genus Fragum; species Fragum whitleyi. The sequence goes on from OX411544.1 coordinate 86,555,685, forward strand.
ACGCGTAATTTACGCGATATTCAGAATTACACAGTTGCTTGTCATCTGAATTACATCAAATTTAAGTAAAACTTTGTCTTTTGATGTCCGGGACGGCCTGTCTGGTCGTGGATCAGTGGGCGTGGTACTTTCAAAATTTTAGACCCCTCAAAACTTTTTTTCTCAAATGAACAATATCAGAGACTGAAACTCTAGGATGTGTATGATAAAGGTGATAATCTTGTTCTATAAAGCAAAGTATAAAAGGATACGTGAAGTTCTGTCTGAAAGAAAGAATAAACATCACATAAAGTTAATATTTGTCACTAGGGTAACTTTACCCAACACAGTTGAAAACAAGAGCAATTCATGTTGATGCCAACGCTCGGCTGTAGGTACTGGACTGTGAAAAATTCCAGGTCGAATAAAAGGATACAATTCTCATAAAAATGCTCCTAGACTTAATTTATCGATGATCAATGTACTGTTTTTTTGCGATTAACATTTTTATTTATGTATTTCACCCTTATCTGGTTTACTATTATTTAAACCAAAGAACAAATCAACAAAGTATCACTTACCAACTTGTCAAAATGTTTCATCAATGTTTCGACTATTAACTGAAAGACCTCCAACACAGCTAGTTCATTCTGTAAAGAATTTACACAATGTAAAGAAATATACAAGACACAAGACCAACGAGAACAACATAACACCTGGCACATTGGCCGGGTTGTAAGTGTGCTTGCCTCTTAACCTGATGGTTACATGTTTGAAACCCACCAAATGAGGTTAGTGCATTTGGGCAGGACACTTTACATACGGAGCCCTAGTCCATCCAGCTGTAAAAGTGGGTAGTAGTGGTCAAAATACATTGCCTCTCTCTCTATGTGATTAATAAGAACTGGAATGAGTGCGGACAACGATGGAAATATAGAGTCACTTAATCTTTAATTGTGTTATTCTCAAGTAAAAATAAATATACACTGTATTAAATGTCTACACAATAATCACATTCAGACCCTCAATTTATAAGAAGGGTAACCAATAAGATGGTTGACTAAGTATATAATAAATAATAAGAACATTTCGATTGTTCTGCATGAAACAATTGTAACTGCTATAAACATATAGACAGTTACAACTGTTACGCTCTGAGCCATCGATTTGTGTGTTGAGTATATGGAATTATACTAATTGCATAATGTATCTTCTTCCTCACTTTCTTTTTTTGTAAAATTTTCTTTTTCTCATTCATACTTTTCTTTCTAGGACCATCATTTAACCGTTGATCTACATGCAAAGATTAAGACATAAAAATAATAATTTGTTGAAATAATCATTGATTACATTGCACAAAAAATAATACCTTCAATAAACCAATTTCAATAAACAGAATAAAAACGTTAGCAAAAGCTTCATTCAGGCTTTATTTATGTTTTCTAGTCAAAACCAGAACTCATATTTTCTTTGAGAATCTTTTTTTTTTTTCAAATAAATACCATGACACAATACACATTATCATTAACATCACCCAAGGCTATCAAGTATGAACATCATTGGTTATAAAATTGCTTCACTATCTAATTTTAAGCATGTAAGTTATTTTCTTAACTAGAGCTGCTTGAGCAGATGATTAGCTCCACAGGCCTGAATCTGCTGATATGATAAGCCAGAAGTTAGGTGAATGAATGTTTATTTGACATAAATCAAAGTTTTTAAGGCTCACTTGATGAAATATTTTTTCTGCGGAGAAATTCACGATTGATGAATAACATATAGAAAATTGACCTCCGCCTGTTTAATACATATTTTTCATCCAACCAAAATAATTTAATGCAGTCTGATAAAGGGTCACCAACTGATCACTTGAGTGAAATTTGCTTAATATTCATCAAATACATTCTGAGAAAATTACTTTCAAAGTAAACATCATATAACATGTGAAGAGAAATGACCTCTGCCAATAAAAAATATTGTTTTAGTCTGATAAAGGGTCATCCAAGGATTGCTTAAGTGAAATGGTTGATTATCAGTTAGATTCAAAGAATCTGATTTTCAATGGTTCCACTTTATAACATACATTGTATTTAGAAAAATAACCTCCAATAAAGAACTTTGAAAGAGGGTCACCAAAGGATCTTTTCTGTGAAGTTTGGTTGAAATTCATGCAGTAGTTTCAGGAGAAGATTTTTGAAGAAAAAGTTTACGACCGGACGTACAGATGGACAGACAGACAGACACAAAACAGACATAGAGCAATGACAATAGCCTCAGAGGCCTTTGGCCAATGGAGATAAAAATGAGAAAAATCAGATTGTGAAAGTCAAACAATTACCTGTGGGAAGGAATATCAGATTATGAAACAACAGCCTCTGGGAGAGGCATGAAATAAATCACTACTGAAGCACCAACATGTTTAAATATAACCCCTTGCATAATATTTTTCAAACAGTTGCACAAGTCCTTGCAACAGAAACATAGGGTAGCCTAGATAATTACATAGTGCTTTCAGTAAATGTCAATATGTCTGTCATGAAACTTTTGATCCAGAAGCATTTGAGCTAGAACCAGAATTATCAGACTGTTAATAATAATAATTAATAATTAATAATTTTATTTCGGCATAGGTAACATACAATGGTTCATGGAATAAAAGTCATATAAAAATACACAATTTGGAAATAAGAAATTATAGATTACTTAAATTTTAAAGAACCATGACATGCTTCCTAACACCAAGGATAACGCAAAAAAGAGTAAACCCTTATTTCCATTGCGGTCCTTGCTGTGGGTGGCATGACCTAGAGAGGCAATTATAGTTTAAATCAAAATTAAGTAACCTATACCAATAAATATCACAGTACAGAACATAATTTAACAAAAACAAAGTTAGTTTTTTATCACAGATTGCTTGCTGAAAGACAATTTATCACATAAGTATCACAATTATAATTGAAAGACAAACTTTACCATGTTTTAGTAAGCAAAATTTATGTTTATGTACCAATCTCCAACTATCGCCTATGGAATATTTATAAAAACAAAGTTTAGGAAGATTCAACATATTTTAAATTATTATGCAACCTATGCCTAAATGAAAATAAGCAAATTATTTAGACAAACACAATATTAAAAAGATTAAGATGTCATACTGCATAGAAAATGACCTTTGATGGCAACCTTGAATGACTGATACCTGGTGATGTCAGTAAGGCTGGAGGGCAATTCGTTCCACAACTTAGCACCTATAAAACTAAAGGACTTAGATCCAGACCCTTTGACCTTAGGAAGACTAAAACCACCTTTCTGACTAAGCCTTGTGTTGTATGAGTGAACATTTACCTGTGGCGTAAGAAAATAGTCCATATAAACAGGGGCAAGGTTATGCTTAACTTTAAAGACATGACACAACATAATCTGTTCAACTCTTTTGTTAACTGGTAGCCAATTAAGGGTTTCAAACTGCTGTTGACCAACATGAGCTCTTGGATCAAGGTTTAGTATGAATCTGACCAACTTGTTCTGAGTCACCTGTAATTTGTGTTTTAAAGACTGGGTTAGACCACTGTACCACACTGAGCATGCGTAGTCATAATGACATTGGACTAAGGACATAACAAGCAATTTTTTGGTATGCTGAGTAAGGTACTCTTTCTTCCGGTACAAAAACTTTAACCTAGCATTAACTTTCTTAATAACTGACTCAGCCATACATTTAAAAGATAAACATTGGTCGATGGTTACACCAAGGTATTTGACTGAAGATGTGGATGTAATTTGAGTATCATTACAGGTTATGTTAAGACTAGATTGTGACCTCAGCTTATGTTTTGACCCAAACACTATTGATTCAGTCTTTCCTAAACGAAGGGAGAGCTTGTTGTCAACAAGCCAGTGACTAACAGTTTGAAGATCATCTGACAATGCCTTCTCGACAGTGGCAATATCTTTGCCAGAGACTAAAATGGCCGAATCATCAGCATATAAAAGTAACTTATTGTGTATAACACCTGACATGTCATTAACATATGCTAGAAACAGCAAAGGGCCAAGGATAGACCCCTGGGGAACCCCGCAGGTCACATTTGCTACAGATGAAAAAGTGCCCGAGACATCAACCAGTTGTTGTCTATCAGAAAGGTAAGACCTGAACCATCTTATGATATCCTTACTAAGACCGGACGAATTAAGTTTCATTAAAAGGATTGCATGGTCGACGGTATCAAACGCCTTCTGTAAATCTAACAGGACCATGCCAACCATATTACCTCTATCATTCTCTCTTCTGATGTAATCAGTCAAATGTATCAAGCAAGTATCTGTAGAAAAACCTTTCCTGAAACCGGATTGAAAATTATATATCAAGTTCCTATCTTTGAAGTAGGACTCGACCTGGTCATACACAACTCGCTCAAGAATTTTAGATATAATATTAAGAATGGAGACGGGCCTGTAATTGCCAGCAGTCAACTTATCATTCTTCTTAAAAAGGGGTACAACTCTTGCTAATTTAAGGTCATCAGGTACAATACCTTGTATAAGTGACAGATTAATGATGTGAGTAAGGGGACCAACAATCACCAGAGACCCATCCTTGACAAACCTTGAAGGTATACCATCTAAGCCAGTTGCCTTGTTAATGCCTAATGAATTTATATATTTTAGTACTTTACTCTCAGACACTAGTGAAAAGGAGAAACTTTCAGGAAAAATATGTTTTTTTTTGTAAAAAGAATCAACAAAATTCCTTCCATATTTGTTGAGACCAACAGGTAACTTTTCAACAAGTTTGCATGCAACAGTTGTATAAAAATTATTAAAAGTTTCAGCAATAAGATTCTTGTCAAAACAGACTTCACCATTAATATTTAAACAAACATTCCCACTAGACATAGAAGAACCTTTCTTGGAAGGTAAACCAAGATTTTTCAAAGTTTTCCAGAGAGACTTGGAATCATTTTTGTTCTGTTCAATTGTATTTGAAAAATATTCTTTCTTAGCACATTCAACAAGAATCTGAACTTTATTTCTTAATAATTTAAAGGTATTAAAGTTATCCACAGATTTTTCAGTTCTAAATTTATAAAAAGCTCTGTCTCTTTCCTTCATGGCTTCCAAAATATCAGAGTCCATCCATGGTTCAGTCCTTTGTTTGAATCTGGATTGTTTCAATGGTGCTACATTGTCAATCACAGATAAAAACAAATGTTTAAAACTGTTCCAAGCATCATTTACATTTTCACACAATAAAACATGATTCCAATCAACTGCTAAAAGACTAGCTTGAAATTTCTCTTTATTGTAGTTTTTAAGGGATCTAAATGTAACTGTATTATGAGAACCAACATAGACTTTAGTAACCTTTCTTGTACAATATATCAAGCTATGATCACTAAAGGATGTATGTAAAACACCTGACTGTGATATCTTATGACAATCTGATGCTAGGATCAAATCAATGGTGGTACAACTTGTATTACTAATTCTAGTCGGCTCACATACTAACTGTTTAAAATGAAACATTTCAATAAAACATGTAAAGGACTGTAAAAGTGAACAACTTTTTTGACTGGTCACATCTGTATTAAAATCACCCAGCAATATGGTTTCCTTTACTAAAAAGTCACTAGTAGACTGTTATAGGCATTATCTGGTCTGAGAAATAACATTGCAAATGAATAAGAAAATGATGGAAATGCAATGCATAGAATTCGATATTTGCATTAGTTAGTATTTCTTAACCACCCATATGCTTTGTGGCCATTTTCTATATTCCCTTTGACCCTTTGCTGTTTAATCCCTGCTTTTTACGTGCCTGTGATTTTATCATTGAGAAAACATTGTGAAAAAACGAGCAATTTCTTCTTTTTACACACTAATTTCTACCCTACTGAATGTTTTTTTTTTCAAATTAAATCCACTTTGAATTTCTGTCTGCAAAACCTTTGAATTTGGACAGGTCCGAAATTTTGTAAGACAGGAAAGGGTTAAATCACCCCTTATGATAATAAGTTGAAATATGATTATATACCTCATCTTGAGTAATTCCAGCTATGAACATCACATTTCCATACTTTCTGTATACGACAATATAATCTTCATGGTCTACTATAGTGCTCTGAAATAAAATCGCATTTTCAATCTCTATGTGCAATCAAGTAGAACACTACGCTAAGCAAACTTTAACAGTTTAAAGGAAGGTACCGTAAGTTACGGTGGATATGCAAATAAGAGAGACTTGCCCTAAGATTTATGGCTAATCATAGTCTACATAGACAGAGTCGACCAATTCAGTGTTAACCCTTTGCTGTTTAATCCCTGCTTTTTACGTGCCTATGATTTTATGATTGAAAAAACATTGTGAAAAAAGAGGAAATTGCTTCAATCCACTTTAAATTTTCGTCTGCAAAACCTTTTAATTTGGACAGGTCCAAAATTTTGTAAAACAGGAAAGTGTTAAGAATCCTTTAGTCTGAATGGATCACTTCTATCCATGTGCTCAGTTCGATACATAGGTGGCAGTGGTGGTATGATGACAACTGCCAGACCAGAGTTATTTTACCCTCCCCAGGCCAAGACTCTAGGCAAATTTTCTAAGGAGGGCGAGTAATGAAACAGTTTAAAGGGAGCAGTGTATTCTAGCAAGGGGGATTGCCCATTTTAGCACATACATTTAAAAAATCCCCCCTGCTTTTGAAGGAGAGCGGGATATATTTACTAAGAGAAAGAGTTGAAGATAATATCTTTTCTGGAATGTTGACATTTCTCAACAAAATTTCCCCCTACTTTTCACTGACACTGAGGGAGATAATTTGCAAAGTAGAAAGATCTGCACTAAGATATATGGCTAATAATGATGGCTAATGATAGTCTATATGGACAGAGTCAACCCATTTAGGATTGAGAAACCTTTTCTCTGAATGGATCACATCTGTCTATGCACTTAGTTCATTACAAAAGTAATATCTTTTGATATCTTGAAGCTCAGGATATCAAAAGTATTATTGTAACGACAATAATTAAACCCATAAAGATAGTCTCAAATATTGTGCACTATTTTATTAAGACGATCATTAAACCCATAAAGATAGGGTCAAATATTGTGAACTATTTTACTTTTTTTCTTTTTTTTAAATCGTGAATAGGATAAATTGTTGTCATAATCAGACCCATAAACATCTCATATAATACGGAAAAAGAAACTTAAAGCGGAGGGTGCTTTTTGGCTTTTCACGCTTCTAGATATTGCGCGTAAAATATTGCAATAATCAAAAACAGAAAGAAGAATATGTACCTTCTTAATTTTTTTGTTTTTTTTGTTTTGAGACTGACATTGTTGTGAACATAAACTTATGATAAGAATCAGCCTTATATTAAAAAAGTTGAACGATTTTGCACAATTGCCTGGATGACGTTTTCATTTTACCCTCAGCAAATGACGTCATTTGGGGGAATAAGATGCTACTTTTTCCCGCTAAAACAATGTCATTGTTGTTGCGTTTTAACGCCTGAGTAAATAGCGGGATAAGATTTGAAAGAGATAAAATCTATAGCTATATTTGCAGAAAAGACTTGAAAGAGATGGAATCTATAGCAATGTTCACAGTTAAGACTTGTAAGAGATGATATCTTTAGAAATATTCGCAGTTTGATTTAAAAAATGTAAATATACTGGTAGCTATTTTTAGCTAAAGCTAAGTTGGCTAACATCTTGTCAGAATCACATCCTTAAGGTTTTAGACCTGCCAACAGACCCATGTATATCTAGAGTCCCTGACCTGATGCAGTTTTATTTAAATCGTTGGTGAGACCACACCTTGAATACGCCTCAGTAATTTGGAAACCAAAATACAAAAAAGACATAATTACCATTGAAAATGTTCAAAGAAGGGCCACAAGATTGGTGAAATCACTAAAAACACTCTCTTACAGTGAAAGACTTAAAAAACTGGGACTCCCAACTTTAGAATATAGGAGGGATAGGTCCGATCTTATCCAAGTTTTCAAGCTACTGAACGGTATTGATAAAACTTCTAAACCTATCTTGCAATTAAGAGACCCATCTGGAACTAGGGGAAACAATCTGAAACTATTCAAGAAAAATTTTAGACTAGATGTAAGAAAATTCTGTTTCAGCAATCGAGTTGTTAACCTCTGGAACAACCTGTCGAAAGATATAGTGATGGCACCAAATTTGAACATTTTCAAATCAAGACTAAATAAGTTGCGGTCACCAAGAAACAAGTTTGCTGCTGACTGCCATCGTTCTTAATCAAGTAACAGAACAACAGATTAGTGTCTAACATGTGAATAGTTTAAAAACTAGTTCAGACAGAGTTCTATGTTGTAAGTCTGTAAAGACACAGATTTCATAAACCATAATTAATTAATCATAATTTGATTAATTTGAATACAATCTAGAAAAGTAAAGTTGTAAAACTTTTTTTCAATTGCAAAATGTCAGTGTAAATAGCTGATTTTTTAATTGTTTAAATTGTTTATTAAATTTTTTTTTGATTAATAAGAAAGCCTTTTCAATGTAATATGACTGACAACATGTGTTATAAGTCACCAAAATACCAAAATACCCAATATGAAAATAAGTGTTTAAAGAACGCAAAATACAAAAGAAGAATTCCGGAAGTGGAAACATACAACGAGGGAAAACAAACAAAAAGGGCCAAAAGAAGCTAAGATTAGCTTATGCACCTAGTGCAATAGGCCTCTACCAACTATGTGAGTTGCTATAATACATGTGCCCATATTTAAATAACCCCCATTACATTTTTTTTACAAAAAAGAACACTTTTTCAATTTATTTAAAAAACATAAAGAATTGCATGAGTAACTTTCATTTATATAAGGTTAATTTCTTCTTAGCAATTATTAAAATGACTGTGATTTGGGGGTTCAATCTAGAAATAAATGAAAATAAGCATATAGCCAACATTTTGATAGATAGCCTTCTTTGCTCTTCTGAAAATGAGCTCTAGTCAAATTATTTTTTCGCTTCTATAGGTTAAACCTCTTATTATATTACAAGAATGGGGTTACCAAATTCTAAAACATCATTTTCAACAAATCCATTCTATTTTCGAAATAACCATCATTATGGTCGGCCCCCTAATCATCTTATTTACCTGACTTTTAGTTCTTCCTAGACACATCTTGATGACGCTGCTCTCTATCTGTTTTCTATCATCATCTTTTACAATTTCAAAGTAGCGTGTGAGGCGAATTTTTCCTTGATTGTTGGTTATAAAAATAAATTTGATCATTATCTTTTACGTCAGCCAGCGATATATATTATATTTTTATCTCTGTTGTTATTTTTGTAAATGGCGAGTTTTGATACAAGGGAGGTAACTAATCGGGAAGTACATTTCTAGGCTTACAGTCAACTCGTTCCTCAGTCAACTCGTGGCGTTTTTTGTCAACTCGTTCCCCAAAATTGGTCAACTCGTTCCCCAATCGATTTTTCCTCGGTCAACTCGTTCCCCGATAATTATCGTATTTATTCTAAATATTTTTTTGTGATTTGTTGTATTTTGAAGGAGTTGAAGTACCCAAAATAAGATATTTGAATAAAGTATTAAAAAACCTATGCAATTTATGATAGTTACCCTTAAAAATACAATTTTAAGACCGATTTTACCAACCGATAGTGCCCGGAAAACTGATTGAATATTAGCCGAAAACTTAAATGTAAAGAAGAATGCTGGTTAAGAAAATATAAAGATTTAAGGGGAATTGAAAAATGAAATGATTTTTGTATCATACCATTATTTCTTCTTTTTTCAGAATTCCTGGTTGTCCAGCAAGACATAAGATGAAAAGGAAAGATAGAATACATTATTTTTTAAAGATACTGTCGCATTTAGAAAAGAAGACAAAACTTTAACAAATTGTGCAGAGACATACTGTTTAACTTAATTAAATGTTTTGCTCTTTTCAGAGTCGTGGCATAATAAAAAGAGCAATTTGAATATTACGGGTTTTGAGTCATTTAGTTGTCATAGACCTAAGTGTAATAGAAAAGCTAAGCGTTACAGCGGCGGTTTAATGGTGTATTTCAAACACTGGTTAAAAGATTGCACTCGAGTTGTGCGATCTGACAATCGGGGTATTGTATGGCTTAAGATTGACAGGGTAAATTTTGGTTTTGAAAAAGACCTGTATATTTGTTTAGTGTATATACCTCCAGAAGACTCTAGTTTATATAAAACACATTCATGTAACATTTTTGAATTTGATTTCTATGAAAAACTTAGCACTGATTTACAAAATTATATTGATTCAGGTGAAATTTTTATTTGTGGTGATTTAAACTCACGAGTTGGTAACAAAGCAGATTTTGTAGAGAGATTAGGATTAGACAGGTTTGTGCATGCAATTAGCCATGAACTGTCGGTTTCAATCCCCGTTCGCAAATCACGTGACACACACGTTAACGGCTTCGGTATCAAGCTATTGACTTTTTGTAAGGAGAATAGTTTTCTTATTGTGAATGGTCGATTGGACGATGGAAATAATACATGTTATAAATTAACCAATGGTAGAGCTGGTTCAAGCTTAGTTGACTATTTAATTACGGACTATCGGAATTTTGGAATGATAAAGGATTTTGAAGTATTAGACTTTAACGAATACTCCGATCACTGTGCATTGCATTATTTATTCAATTTTAATTCGTCGGACTATAGTAGCTTGAAAAATGAAGATATACATGCAACAAGCACAAACTCGCATATAGTAGATAAGATTATCTGGGATCCAGAGAAAAAGGATTTTTTTTCACAAGCTTTATTTGATAATACAGATAATTTTGAGGAAATTGTAAACAATTTGACGACAAACAACAGTAATATTGATGAAAGTATAGTATAGGTGAATAATTTAATGTTAAAAATCTCAAAACAATTTTTTGGCAAAACATACGTCGTAAAAAATGAGTCGAATAATAATAAATGTAAATGGTTCAATGATAAATGTAAGGAAGCAAGATCTGTATTTATGAAAAGCAAACGCATTTTTAAAAAACATCCGTCGAAGTTCAACAAAACTGAGTTTCTCAAACATAGAAATTATTATGCATATGTTAAGAGGCAAGAAAAGCGTAAATACTTTTCGGCAGAAGGTGTGCGACTTTCAGAATTAAGCAGAAAGAATAGCAACCAGTTTTGGAAAGGGTTAAAGAAATTTAATGGGGGTAAGCCCCAAGATATACCAATATCAGCCCAGGATTTTCTTAATCATTTTGATAATTTATCAAAAAATGTCAACGAAAATAATTTTGATACAGATGGGCTGTTGTTAGAGACAGATATTTCTATACATAATCTGGATAAACCTTTTACTTTAGAAGAGATTATTTCAAATATTTCTCAATTAAGCAGAAATAAGAGACCTGGTACCGATTGTATTAATCCAGAGTTCTTCATTGATAATAAACACTTTATAGCACCATATTTATTCACTATTTTTAATAAAATATATAAAACTGGTACATATCCAGAAATATGGACCAATTGTATCATAATACCTATATTCAAAAAGGGTTCAAGAGATGACCCAGGTAACTATCGGGGCATAGCCCTGATAAATACTATGGCAAAACTTTTTTCCTTGTGTCTTCGAAACAGACTGAATAAGTATTGTGAAGAGAATGATATGTTCTCGGATATGCAATTTGGATTCAGGGATAAAAAGGGAACTATAGATTGTATCTTTATTTTACATTGTATTATCCAAAATATTTTGTCTCATAATAAAAAACTATATTGTGCTTTCATTGACTATGAAAAATGTTTTGATACCATAAACAGAAACTTTATAATACATAAGCTTATAACATCGGGCTTAAGCTCAAAATTTGTAAAAATTGTTCAATCATTATACAAATCAGTAACTTCTTGAATCAGAGTTTCTAGCAAAGATAATCCCTCAGATTTTGTCAATATTTCAGTCGGTTTGAAGCAAGGCGAGCCACTTTCTCCCATATTGTTTATTTTGTTCGTAAATGACATAAGTGAAACATTTGATTTTGATAACTTGACAGAAAATGACATGAATTTGCTATCTATTTACTATCTTTTATTCGCAGATGACATGGTTTTATTCACTACTGATAAATTAAGCTTACAAAAACAACTTGATTGCATAAAAGAATATGCCCTTAGATAGGGTCTTAAAATCAATGTTAGTAAAAGCAAGATATTCATTTTTGAAAAAAGGAGTTCACATTGTGATTTTCTTGGTCTATCGGGGAGAAATTTTGGAAAAAGTAGATAGTTTTTTGTTATTTAGGTGTTAAATTTACCAAAAATGGATCTTTACGAGAAGCTATTAAATCCCTTTCAGATCAAGGCCTTCAGGCTATGAATAATTTACTATCACTGTTCCGTAAAGTGCCATTAGATATCAAAGTCAAACTTTCGCTTTTTGACCGAATGGTTTCTCCCATTCTTTTGTATAGTGCGGAAGTTTGGGGAATATACGGCATAGGCGACGTTGAAAAACTACATATTAGATTTTGTAAATTGATATTAGGGGTTCGTAAACAAACTCCAAATTATGCAGTATACGGAGAACTTGGAAGATATCCTTTAACTACGATAGCCATGGAAAGATCTTTAAAATACTGGTTGAAAATTAAACATAATAATGATAACCTAGTATACAAAATATTAAGTGAACAATGCATGAATCAAAAACAATTGCCGTCATTTTGGACGAATAGAATTCAGAAAAAGTTAGATGATCTAGGACTTACTTATTTTTGGAATAAACAGCTACATTCACATTCAGACTTTAAAATAATACAAATGCGTATTAGAGATACCTTCAGACAAAATTGGCATGCATATATTACAAATTGTTCTAAACTGAAATATTACTGTATTTAAAAACTGAATTTTGAATTTGAAGAATACTTGGTCAACCTGAAAAACATTTCAAACAGAAAACAGGTAACACAGTTTCGGCTCTCTTCACATAACGTGGCAGTGGAATTTGGAAGATTCGAGAATGTAAATATCCAAAATAGAATTTGCTTGATGTGCAGCCTTAATCAAATAGAAAACGAGTACCACTTTCTTTTCATATGTCCAAAATACTCTGAAATAAGAAAGAAATATCTTAACGTCAAGTAGCCTAACGTTAATAAGTTTAATATTCTCATGTCTACCCAAAAAAGAAAAATCCAGTTTAAAGTTGGAAAATTTCTTAAACAAGCAATGGAATATCGCAACTCTTGTCTACACTCTAAATAACATGAATTTTTTTTAAATATTGATTATTAAAGTAGACCGATGCAGAACACACACATGGGTTTTTTGTATAAAATCGCATGTGGTTTTGCACGGGTCTATTTTCATTTACACTAATGATCGGTTGTCTATTTGACAAAGTTTTAAATGTTGAAATTTTGTATATTTTGTCATGTTTCATGTATGTATGTAATTTGTTTTTGGCCAATGGCATATTCATTTGCTGAATGCCTAATAAAGATTATGTTATGTTATGTTATGTTATTAAAATCAAATCTGAAGAAAGTAGTGGATGTAATCAAAAGTATTATTTTAATTGAAGGTCAATTAGACTTGGTAATTTATGGTGTTAAAAATGTTATAGTATCAATTACCTTTAATGATTTGCTGGTGGTTATTTGCACTTACAGGTAATTATTGTCGCACAAGATTATCACTTTACTCCAAACACGTGCATACAACATTTATCCAATTAAAGATTATAATTAATGGAGTTTCATTTAAATCAGTAAGTAATTATTCTTGTTTGATTATCAATTTTTGTCAATTGATTATGTTCTTTGCTCAAAATCATGTGAATAATATTTACACGTATTAACATTTCTGTGTATATAAAACCAATTTCTTAAACTTGCCATTCACTATCTGTCCATTGTCTATGTTTTCGATTTGCCGTATGCTATAAACTATATGTGTGTCTAAACAAAAGTTGAAATTAACTATAAGTGTCTTGTGGTTATCATTAAGTATATTGTGACTTGAATGGAATACCCTTGTGTTGTATTTGAGCGGGAAGTACGACCAAGACAGCATGCTCTGAGTTACGGCTACGCAGGGTGCAAAAACGCTCTTACTGATCTTTGAACGGTAAGATTTTAAGACATGGGACATGTATATGGAACATGAGCTCTCTGCTAGCGGACTGCTTAAGAGAATCAGTTCCTTCTACAGTCCAGTTTCTGAATAGGCCGATACCGTTTTCGCACACAGATAAATTCAGAGAAAAAGCCGAGCATTGGCATAAGAAGTATTTGTCCGTTGATTTTAGTTTGTTTGTTGTACATATATCCTACATTGTTATATTGACATGTAAAAAATAAGATAACATATATTTTATGTTTTATAAAATAAATCCATATTTTTTCAACTCTGTGTGTTTTTATTGAATACTCCCTTACTTTAATTTAATTAATTTATGACCTTGGCCCATTTCCCATCATCTGACGATCCTCTATACCTTAAATAGCTTTAATCAAAGCAATAATTTCGAGAACTAATGCAATTCAAATGACAAAAGGATGAATAGCTTTGTATGGCTATTTATCCTTTTGATATATTGTTATAGCGCGGTTTTATTGACCCGAATCTGACCCCTGCTTTTAGATGATTAAAAATCCGATTAATACCTCTTGGCCTTGCACTTGCTTTCATAGGAATGAATAACTAACGGTATTGAATGTAAAAATGTTTAATTGATAAAATGTTTCTGCAATTGTTATTTAAGCATTTTTCCACGTAGGTCAACTTCGGGTTAAATTAACAGGTATAAAACATAAACTGTGATCCCTCAAAGCAATTTCGCTCTTTTTTTCACAATATATCATAATAATCACTTGCATCGCAACTGGTCCAAAAACTAAAAATAGAATCCATAATATGACATTATAAAGAAACATTTATAGAATGCGATTTGATATTAATTTTAGTTTACTTTGGTTTCATAATTTAAAACTATATACATGTATTCTGGTAATATATTAACCCTTTGCTGTTTAATCCCTGCTTTTTACGTGCATGTGATTTTTATGATTGAGAAAACATTGTGGAAAAAGAAGAAATTGCTCCTGACAAGCAATTTCTTCCTTTTCCACACTATTTTCTACCCTACTGAATGGTTATTTTTCAAATTAAATCCAATTTAAATTTTCGTCTGCAAAACCTTTGAATTTGGACAGGTCCAAAATTTTGAAAAACAGGAAAGGGTTAAAGGGCTAATTAATGGAAGACAATCGTTTTTCCATTCAAATATTTAAAAAAAAAATAAAAAAATAATATTCCTAACTGGTTTTGTAAAATAAACTCCGTTGAAATCTCCGGCAAGATCTATTTGGGTCCCGATTTACTTATATATCTTCGTTAAAAAATACATTCTGGTAGTAAGTTAAAGGGCTAATTAAATTCCGAATATCGATTTCCAAAACAAAAATATATCAAAATTGCAATAGAATAACATTCCATATCATCTTGTAAAATCAACGTACTTTCAAAAATCCAGTGAAAATAAGATATTTTTTGGGGAACGAGTTGACCGAGGAAAAATCGATTGGGGAACGAGTTGACCAATATTGGGGAACGAGTTGACTAAAAACGCCACGAGTTGACTGAGGAACGAGTTGACTGAGGAACGACTGGCACCCCATTTCTACTGGTAAGGTTATCTAAACAATGGCGTTACCCATATTACGCGCGTCAGTGACACAAGTAGATCCTCTCAAAAAATCATTGATAAATTATCAAAACATCGTATCCAAAGCTTATTTCTAGTAAATAATTGCCTTCATCACATTATTTCTACTTAAATTATGTTAATATTGTATGGAACTTTACAACTGAAATGATTAATCTTTGATTTTTGTCTTGGTTTTGAAGAAAATCAAGATTTAAATTGGTCTGCAGTTTACTGACAGTGGTCCTCAAATTTCTAGCCAGAGGGCTAAGCATTCAAAAGGCCAAATTGGTTTCCGCAATCTGCCAAATAGCTGAGTTAGTTTGATAAACCTGTTTGAAAGATTGTAACAGGGGCCTCCAGTGATAATGGTGTGTTTTTGTTGTTGCTTTTGCTTTTGTTGTTCCCTTCTGATTTAAATCAACCTAAATTAGCTCCCAAATTGAGTGCAACTGGAAAAAGGGTTAAAATTGGAACAGGGCCAAGGTCAGAGAATACACAGTGGAAGGTTAATTATGGGTGTGACTATAAATAGATTTTCAATCTTGTCTGCAGAATCTGGCCCACATTTTTTGACAGGCTGAATTCTAGAAAATAATTGCTTTTATCACATTATTTCTTCTTCCATCATGCTAATATTGCATGGAACTTTACAGCTGAAAGGTTTTATTTATAAATTTTGTGCTGGTTTTGAAGAAAATCAAGATAGAAACTGGTCTGCAGTTTACTGATTATGGTCCTCAAATTTCTATTCTGAAATTCTACATAAAGTCCAAGTTTTTGACAGACTAAATCCTCTTAATTATTGCTTTTATTACATTATTTCTACTTTCATTATGCTAATATTGCATGGAACTTAACAACTGAAATGTTTAATTTCTACTTTTTTTATCTTGGATTTGAAGAAAATGAAAATATAAACTGGTCTGCAGTTTACTGATTGTGGTCCTCACAATTTGTATTCTCAGGGTTGGTCATCATTTATTTAACCATACTGAAAGTCGAATTGATTTGCATGATCTACCAAGTAACTTAATTAGTATTAAGTATTCTTAAACCTGTTTCAATGATGTTAACAGAAACGATATGATGTGTTGTTGATGTCTATCCTTTTGATTTAAGTCACCTTAATTAGCTTCCAAATCGAGTGAAACTGGAAAAAGTGTTAAAATTGGCAGAGAGCCAATGTGATAATACACATTATAATTATTTCTAATTTGTTTAAAATGTTAATCTTAAATACTATGTTTCAATTATTTTATTGCTGCTGTCAAAGTGTGGTAGAATGGTCAATCTAGAGTGCCCAGAATTGATTCAAGACAGTGACACTCATCAAATTTCGTTTTTTTTTTTCTTACATCAACATATTGATTATTGTCAACCTATGTTGGATAGCAGCTGGAGGGAAGGAAAGGATGAAATTATTGTACTGGTAGGAGAAATACTAACAGCCCATTGTTAGGTGCTCCAGCCTCCGTTATATGACTTGAAGTTTGTTGAAAGCAGTGTGAAACCTCATTCATGCAGGAAGGTAGCACATTGATTTTGAATCTAATATCGATTTTTGCACTTATAAGCATGTCATATTGTTCACTGATGATTAAAAAAGTAAAAATCAGTTTCATCAAAAAAAAAATTTGTGACATACCTTTTTTTTACAATTTTTATAGCAAATTGACCTGCTTCAATATATTTTAGAAGATAATTTTATGTATCAGTATATATAATTAGGTTACACCTTTTTAAAACAAAATGAACAACAACAACAACAAGATGTGTGGTGTCCGTGGTCTAGAGGTAGAGCGTCGAAATCTAGACCCAAAGGTCCTGAGTTCGATTCCCGGGAGCGGCTATCGATCTTGGTTCTTTCATTGGCCCACACATTCGGCGCGAGTACTGGTGAATTTTCCAGGAAGCAGAATCGAGAGGGATTAATCTAAGTTGTGAGAACTTGTTTCCCAATCGATGTAAAATAAATAGGTTTAGACCATTGGGCCAATGAAAGAACCAAGATTGACAAGATGTGAAAATGGAAAAAAATATAGTGTCTGCCTAAGCCTAATTACAAGTTCCTGATTAAAGTCAATACATCAAACATATCAACACATTCTCTTAC
Organism: Fragum whitleyi; assembly: GCA_948146395.1. NCBI lineage: Eukaryota > Metazoa > Mollusca > Bivalvia > Cardiida > Cardiidae > Fragum > Fragum whitleyi. Next base: position 86,573,497 of record OX411544.1, read on the forward strand.
ATAAATTGTGGTCACTATGGAAACAGTGCACCTGGTGATATACTGGCAGACCCATGTCAGTTCCACTATCTCACATTACCCAATATTATGTAAAAATATCCTCCGGATCATCAAAGTATACCTGGTCTGATAGCATTTCGTCTGCTTTTTATACCCCTTTTGTCTGCAGTCTTCTAGTCTGCAGTCTGCTGGTCTGCAGAGTCTGGTTTGCGTTTTATACCCACCCTATTGATGACATGACGTAGTATCTACAGATATTTCAAGTTGTAGTTACGATGTATTGACCCTTTTTATCAATGTTGGGATGATTAAAATTATCACTTTATTTCCCTTTGGACCACTTGCTCTGTCTCCATTTCTCGCCTAAATAAGAAGATTGTCGTCACTGGTTTGATTGTGTCCCTAATGAAAATGTGGCCCTTCACGCGAAAAGGGGCATCTGGGAAGTTCCGTAAAATAAACACTTGAAAAAGGGATTTGCTCTAAAATAGGTCAAACATGGGTCTAAATTTAAAGATTCTTTCAAGTGAAATATTGGTTATTCTAGATTCAGAAAAATAGTTAAATACGAAAAGTTACGACACTAGTCAGTCTGCGCAGTACGCGCAGTCTGACCGTTGGATCACATATATTTTTTCGGTTGGTCGCCAATTTCAGTGTGCGTATAAATCCTAGTTACGCCTATGTAAAAGACAGACGGAGTTTAAAACTCAGCGCCTGCGTTCAGGATGACAAAACGGTGCAAACTGTTTGCAAATTATATCCAATTTCGGACGGAAGTGCTGGTATAAAGAGGAACTGGTGGTCATTTGCGAACAGTTTGCACTATTTTGTTATCCTGAACGCAGGGCGACCACTCCATTCAAAATTATCCCAGATGAACAAAATTAGCGATATATATTACCTACCTTTAATAAAATATGAATACAAGTTCTATAAGTAACCTCATTCTCCTTCAAGAACCAATCTGAAGCTCATTATTTCGAATATTTCAGTAAAATCGCAATTTTTTTTTAATATATTTATTTCAAATGAAGTTGTTGATCATATCTTTTCAGCGATTTAGAAGCGTGTTTAAATGGTTAGAGTGAGAGTTTGGAATGAATGAATGGAACGCCGAGTGAGCGATTTAGAATGGTTTTGATCGAGTGTCAACTTCGCGATGTTTTTAACTGTATTCGATTAGCGTGGGGCTTAGACAACATTAGCTGTTCTCTTCGCTGATGAGTCCAGCTCTGCGTTCAGGATCACCAAACGGTGCAAACAGTTTTCGAATTGTACCCCGCTTTGCATGCAAGTGTACGTGCAAAGCGGGGTACAATTGGAAAAACCGTTTGGTGATCCTGAACGCAGGGCTGGTATTATTTGGATGACAAGGACAGATTTGTTAGGATGTGGGGAAGTACAGTTAACAACATCGTGAAATTGACAAGGTCAGTGATTTTTGAATGACTTTGGATTGAAATTGAATGGATGCGATATGTGAGTTTTGAGTGAAAGTAAAGTGTGGTAGTCCGATATTGCTGTTTTTGTTCAGGATGAACAAAATTAGCGATTTTGATTACCTTCCTTTCATAAAATATTCGTACAAGTTCTATTGATAACTTCATATTTCACCAAGGACCAATCAGACGCTCATAATTTCAAATATTTTATCTAAATCGCCATTTGTTTAGCTTTATCTATTAAGAATGATGATGGTCTTATCTTTTTAGCGATTTTGGAGCGTTTTGAATGGTTTGAGTGTGTGTTTGGAATGAATGAATGGAGCGCTAAATGAGCGATTTAGAGTGGTTTTGATTGAGATAAATGCCAATTTAACTACTAACTGTACAGTGGAAAGGTTCCAGTCAGCAAACATTGCTGCAGACGACCGATATGAAGGTGGGTCCATTATGGTTTTGGTTGGCACCATCTGGGATGGAAGACATTTTTATTTTATTTATTTATTTATTTTTTTTTTTTTTTGACTAATTTTTTTTTTCACTTTTTTCTTAATACAGTCCAATTTTACTGGTCCAATTTTACTGGTCATCCTGTTTGTCTACCTTTTAAGACTTACAATTATTTCAAAATTCTTTTTCCCTTAAAACCTGTCAAACTAAAAACAATAAATAAGTTTTCAACATTATTATGATCAAGTGATGAAAAGGCATGGAAATTATGGGTTAAAGAAGCGTTGGTGCTTAGCAAACTTTGAGTAGTAAAATATGGCATTTGAACCAGGGAAATGTTTCCCAGAGCAACAATTAACACAATATATATCATATGAATATTTAAAAATGGTTTAAAACACAAACGTCAATGAATAAAATGCAGCCACTGAGTGCAGACATAGAATAAAATTTACTGGTGTAAAATAATGAATTTTTAAATTTAAATTTTTAAAGTTTTCGTTGTTGCGAATTTTATGAATATTTCTTTAACATTAGAAATTCCGATGTGATTATGAAACATGTCTCTTTCTATCTGTATGACATATGTGAGGGTTGTTAAGAAAGTACCTGGACATCGCTATTATTTTAAAGCCAAAAAGTCGTGTTCACCTGAAAATTCTCATTTATCGAATTTGACGTTTTTCGGGGAATAACTTAGATTAACTCTTATTTCCTACAAATTACAAAATCACGGTATTTTTTTCTTTTCGACTGAAGGTATTTTTAAGCGGTGCCGGTCTTTCAAACGTCGTAAAAATAAGTTAAAGGAATTTCTTTAAATAATGTTCTTATACGTTGTGGTAACAGAGGTCAATCGCCACAAGAATTGGAACATGTTTACAAAATTATCAGTAAAATTTAACATCATTTGCCCTTTACAAGATAAATTCTCAACGATTTTATTATAGTGACTGTGGCGTAGGCATTGCAATAATTACGACAAAATGTCGCCGAGCACTCGACATGTTTATCTCCGACCCTGCGTTCAGGATAACAAAACGTGACAGACTAGCTTGTGCCCCTAGAAAAACAGTATTACTACGATTGTAAGACGGAATGATCGAATGGACCAATTGGCTGACTAGTAGCCAACCAATCAACCCAACTAAAATTATAAAACGCGAGTCGCGCCTGTCTGCAAAGCGGTATAGGGAGTAGTAATATATAACTTGGGAATAAGTTGTTTTTGGCGGACTCAGCGCTATATCGTGAGCATACCGTTCGACATTTTTCCTTTGAGTTGAGTTCGGAATGTAGCTACGATCTCTATAGGCAAATGGAACCCTTGGTTTCCCTCGCCTAAAAAAACTTGTTAAAAAGGTTAAAAAATTGGAGCGCGTGCCTTCAAATGTCAAATTACCTCTTTATAAACCAGGCATTCAGCGCTTTTAGCGCTTTGATTTATACTTTGACATCAAGCGGTGAAGTGGGTGTACCTTGTGACATTTCGAGGTCTTGTTTTAAAAAATATTACTCGCAAGCACTTTTAAAATGATATTTGATAACATTGATAATAAATTTGATAAAAATCTACAATATCGCCCAAACACGATAATTATATTGTCAATAATCGGGATTGACAACATCATTGATCGGACATAGATGAAACTTATGATCAATTCCAGGGTAAGACACTAACTTCTCTTCGCCACCAGCCGCAAGGCCCTATAAGCTCTAAATCTTACAGGTCCTGCAAGATGATAACAGGTCCTCCTAGAAAACCTTTAATGTTTGTAGGCAATTTAAGGGGTAAAATGTATGGAAACAGTGTGGGAAAGGAAGAAATTGCTTGTTGCAAGCAATTTCTTCTTTTCCCACATTGGTTTTTAAATGGTATTTGAAAAATTGAGCATAGAAACGGGAACTACTTTTCGAAACAAGATATATTTAAAAATAATATGCCCATAATCTACAGGCCCAAAGGACCTGCATCATGGCAACTTGGGCCAGTTCTCCTTAAAAACCACAGGTTTCGGGCCTTAGGACTGGTGTTAGTGTCGATCCCTGAATTCAATTCTATTATAATTGTTAATTTGAAACAGACTTCGGAATTTAATTTGATACAATCCTTTTAATCGACCCTCGCACCCAACACCTTTTTTTCGCTGCTACGTTTGAATTTCAATGAGACTATTCTTTGTTAGCTTTCGCTCGGAGGACAAAATTACGGAGTTATTCTGGGTAACATTTTGTAAATTTTCAAATGCTTAATTTGGTGGTTGCAACAACAAAAAGATAATAAATATTCTGGGTTGTGAAAATATTACTGAAAAAAACTTAAAAATTTAAAAAATATTTTTTTCCCAGTTTGTGGCATAAAATGTGAACTGCCATCAAACACTCTAAACTTATATCATATGAGACTTTTCTTTTCCGCCCGAAATGACATACAGTTAATAACATCGTGAAATTGACAAAATGAATGATTTTTAAATGATTCTTGAATGAAATTGAATGAGCGTGTGGAGCGAGTTTTGACTGAAATTAAATGGAGGTAGTTCAATATCGCGTATTTTGTTCAGGATGACCAACATTAGCGATATTGATTATCTCCCTTTAATAAAATATGCATATAAGTTATTTAGATAGCCTAATATTTTTTTCAAGTATCATATTTCCGTGAATCCTAAGTAAAGCAGTTCCTTAAACACTACTGGAGTTATTTATGGCCTCAAAATTTTAGTCATAAGTCACATAATCATTTCTCAATTGGATATGGAAATTACAGATACAATGGGTCTTAATTTTAAGATTGACAGTCTCTAACACAACACATGTACTTAGAAAAAAGGACTTTTAGAGGATTTTAAGAGTTTTATCGATTTAATGTTTTATGGTAATTTAGGTAATTTTTTTCACAGATGTTCATTTTCCTATATCTTTCATCAAAATATAGTGAAATCATTACTGAAATTACAGAAAGTAACTATAATTTATAATTCACCGAAATATGGTAACTCAGGGAAATAGGGTACAACAGGATAACTCCTTGCTAAATTATATGTCTCGGTGTTTCTGTCCTATACGTTTTCTCACCATTTTGAAACGTACAAAATGTCAGTCTTATATTAAAGATCAATAAAGGTGGATATAGAAATGGCAAAATGTAATTGACAGTCGACTAGTGGGGCACTGTTACGTACTGATTACCTAGAAAGACAACGGGGCAAGTTGATGCACTGCATCAACGTACCCCGGACCCATTGCATCAACTTGCCCCGACCACCCCCACGTGACATGTAGCAAGGTAGACAACTTATGAAAAAACATTTCCTATAAAAAGAAGTTGTGATATTGAATGTCGCACATTGAACTTCATGTGCGCATAATTGAATTATAAATAATCAAAAACTCATTTGAACCAAACGAAAATCTGCAAAAAACCGTAAAATTTGCTTTCGTGTGTGAAAAACAACTCTTCCACGCCAAATCCACAATTTTAATCAAAATCCCCCCCCCCCCCCACACACACACACCCGGAGAAGATGGCAGCTGTCAAGGAGTTTCTAACATGTCATTGGTGGCGTCATATATGGCGTATTTATCATTTAATTCCCAATGCATCAACTTGACCCTGCATCAACTAGCCCCGGTCTCCTATAAGTTTCAAAATTCTAGTTACGCCTTTGACCTTTACGCACAAGTGAGCAATACAAAATGGCTGGTCCTCTGTAAAAAATCATCAGTATCGTTGATGAATGATCATTACGTAGTAACTACAGCTATGAGTCAAGTTGTAGTTACGATGTAATGGCCCATTCATCAATGTTAGAATGGTTAAAATTGACCCTCATTTCCTTTGGGACGGCTTGCTCTGTCTCCATATCTCGCCTAAATGAGAAGATGGCCTTCACTGGTTTATTGTGTTCCTAATGAAAATGTGGACCTTCACGCGAAAAGGGAGCATCTTGGAATTTCCGTAAAATAAACACTTGAAAAAGGGATTGGCTCTAGTATAGGTCAACCAGGGGTCACATTTTAAAGATTCTTTCAAGGGAAATATTGGTTATTCTAGATTCAGAAAATTAGTTAAATACGAAAAGTTAGGACACTAGTCAGTCTGTGCAGTACGCGCAGTCTGACTTGGGTCGACACTTAACGCACTACCCGGATGGTCCCTTTTCGCGTGACGGGTCACATATATATTTTCGGATGGTCGCCAATTTCAGTGTGCGTATAAATGCTAGTTACGCCTATGTTAAAGACAGATGGAGTTTAAAACTCAGCGCCTACGTTCATGATGACAAAACGGTGCGAACTGGTTTGCAAATCATAACCTGCTTGAGACGGAAATGCGCGTATAAAGAGGGACTGATGATCATTTGCAAACAGTTTGCACTATTTTGTCACACTGAACTCAGGGCGACCACTCAATTCAAAATTATCCTAAATGAACAAAATTAGCGATTTATATTACCTCCCTTTAATAAAATATGAATACAAGTTCTGTAAGTAGCCTAATTGTCCTTCAAGAACCAATCAGAAGCTCATTATTTCAATTATTTCAGTAAAATCGCAATTATTTCTAATTATATTTATTTTAAATGAAGTTGTTTATCTTATCTTTTCAGCAATTTTGGAGCGTTTTAAATGGTTAGAGTGAGTGTTTGGAATGAACGAATGGAACGCTGAGTGAGCGATTTTGAATGGTTTTGATCGAGATGAGTGTCAATTTCGTGATGTCTTTAACTGTATTCGATTATCGTTGGGCTTGGACATCACTAGTTGATGAGTCCAGCCCTGTGTTCAGGATCACCAAACGGTGCAAAAAGTGCACGTGCAAAGCGGGGTACAATTGGCAAAACTGTTTGTACCGTTTGCTGATCCTGAACGCAGGGCTGGTGTTGTTTGGATGACAAGGACAGATTGGTTATGATGAGGAGAAGTACAGTTATAGTCCGTTTGACTTCTATAAGGACCAACGTTTTCATTAATTACCCAAAAATACGTTGGCAAAAATGTTTTGTATGTGGCAATATCTTAATTTTGGCTTAATACCATTCCAAAAATTAATTTTTTAGGATAAAATGGTTTTAATATAATGATTTAGTTTATCTAGTTAATGTAATATTTTCGTATTACCGCTCTTAAACACAAGGGGTTGAGAAGGCTGTTTAGTTGTAGGAAATTGTAACAATTTCGTAAAAACACGTGGTTTAAAATCACTATAATTCCTTATTTGGACATCCTAATTAGCATTCCGACGGTCACGTCAGTTTAAATTTAAATATCACGTGATTTGTACCGTTTTAACTCGCCTGTTTTCTGGGTTTCCTCGTGAAAATCGCAACGATTTCGTTAAAATATCCATTTTGATTGGTCTGAATAAGGTAGTATGGGGTTTATCTCAAAACAGATAAAGATTATTATCAATATCACTATGTATAACCGTACAGTTGTCTTAACCGGAAGTTCAGTGAGTTATCCTCGCTTAAAAGATACATTTGAATTTTCAAATCAAGATATCTAAAAATCGGTACAACATCTTGAGATCCGATTTTTGCTCATGTAAAGTGGAAGTAGTGGTTATTTCTCTGCAATATTGCCCAAGGTAAGGCCTGTCTATTTCTATCTTAAATTTGCATTTTAATACGCGGATCATCCGATTGAGCTGAATTTTTCTTCAAGACGTGGGCGTTTTTCTTCTTTTAAAAATGTTTCGAACAATTGAGACGGAATTTCAATTGTTAAGAAAGACTCTTTATCCAATTTTCATCAAATTATTGCAACCCCTTTGCCAAAAGATGCTATAATATTTGAGTAATCGCGTTCAGAAAACACCGACCCTCTCAAACCAACTGTACGGGATAGTGCCTTATGTTGGTTTTTTCACAGTACGAATAGTTCATTACAATGATTCACTTGAAGAATTTTGTTTACAAACTTTACACAGTCAAGAACCTCTTATATCAAATCATTATCTGTTGAAAATTCTAAGTTACGAACATTACGGAATTCTTCTTTTTCCTTAATCTGTTAACTCAGCTTTTAAGAAAAAGGACTCTGCGGTGTAGGTGTTTGAGTGGGTGTTTCTGGTGCGGCAAACTTATACATGAGTATCCTGTTCATACTCTGTTTCTACTAAAGACATTGAGTATCGGCATGTTTGTTCAGTGTCACAAAAGAAACAAGATGGATACATATTTTTGTGTTTTGCAAGTGCAATACGTGCTGCGTAATTTTTTCTCAAATCTATATTCAATCTGTTGCGACTTCTCTATACATAAGGTAAAACACGTGCGTATATGAAATTACAATTAACTCGGTGAGCAAAATGGAACCTTATAAATTAAAAACTTCAAAATAAAATTATTTAGCCGATTAACATTCCAATAAACCTCAAACTAAATCACATGTGTAGGCAATACAAAATATTGAAGAAAATCATGGCATCATTCAACGACACGTTACTTGTCTATCAGACTTGTTTACGCACAAGTTACGCCAGCATCTTCTGCTAAGATACAATGTTACTATATCATCTATTCAAATACCTAAGAATACATGTTTAACTCTCAATTCAATATTAGTCAATAGCTTTTTGGGGTGAAGAGAAGTACTGATTTTCCGTTTGAACTCAGTTTACAACCAGGTGCCGAAATATTCAGCTTAAAAGAGTCATTGGAGCATCGATCGGACTTTTCCTTTGACTGGAAAATAAGAAAATGGCCATGGGTTTTCGATTGAGAAAAGAAATGTGAGTCATATTTGTGATTGTTTTACTTATGCCAAAGAAAGGTGTGCGACTCCCGCGTATTGTTATAGGTTTTCACGTATATATTTTCACAGTTGTTGTAAGACAACTTTTGACTAACTCGTTTATTCTGTATCCAGAGATCCAAACGAGTAAATGTAATAGTAATTAACGGATGTTCGCGAAAACTTAAACATGTAAACGAAGCAGGAATCCTTAAGGATTCGTAAATTTTGTATTGGTTTGAACCCAATGGTTAAATTTTAAACGCTTACTTAACAGTATGTTACGCAAAGTTTAGGACTACTGCTGATTTGATTAGTGACCGTTTACAATCGCTTTACGGGTTGCATATACTTCATTTGCCGTTATATGGAAAAGGTAATTCACTTTACATAAACTCTATCACACACATCTGTCATTATAGAATGTCGATCTTTAGTATCGTAAAACGATTTACATGTTGATGATATAATTTTGTAGAGTAACCCTTCGTTCATTACAATAAAATGCTCGCGAGCGCCCCCGATCTAGGTAAGTGGATACTTACAAGATAACCTTCTATGTGTAATGCAGAAAACAATTTCTTTGGTGTTCATGCTTTTCTGCCCAAAAATAATCATGTGGTCAAGATGGAAAAACCACAGCCGTTTCAAAACGAGTCATTGCTTTAATTAATGTTCACATTTAGAGCACGGAATCACTGATTTAACGGTTCGCCAATATTTCTGTTTTGAACGCAGGTCGCATTTTTCATAGACCAATGAATATTAGAATTGTTCCGAACAGGAAACGTGTATTCGTGTAGACTTGTCATCCTCGGGGTGGTCGGCCTCGTAACTGAACCAGTACCAACTGAAGGAGTTTGTCCATCTGCCGTCCGGTGAACAAAAATCGTCGTTTCGAGACCAAAACCTCATATCTGCAGGTACATCCAAGCTGTGTGGACGGACATTATCATCCATTAAAATGAATCCGTCTCCAATACACCAGTGTAAAATCTCACTTGGGTATTTAGGATACCATTAATGTACCTTCGAGCTGTCATAGCAATGTTTGCTGCATGACCCCCCCCCCCTCCCCGCCCCGGCCTTTGCCACATCCTAGGTCTCCTATCAGGGTAGTCCAGACAATACCTGGACTCATCCATAAATAGCACGGGGCGCCAGCGTCTTATAAGCTTTGGCTACAACAGTATGGTGTACCCCCAGTACCATGCCAACATCACGGTGGGAAGCCCCTTGCTACACCATACCTACAGCGCGCCACAATTGTTCGACAGATAAATGTCGTCTGACATTTGGATTAGCCATGAGTAACGACTTGAAAGTCAATAAAGTACTGAAAAACAGAAACTAAGCATCTGCTCGAAACCAGTACAAGTAGAAAATGAGAAAGGAAAGGTGAGAAACCGGGGTTCCTCATTTTGCACGAGTCTCGTGAGAAAATTGCGTGTCAAATTTGGTAATGAATAAATTAGATATCTTGTCAATACATAATTGTAGAATTTTAAACACGAACACGAATGTTTTTCTTTTAAATCAGCTCCTGTAGGACAGCGAAAAATGTTTGGTGCTTAGCAAACTTTGAGTAGTATATAACATTAACATGTCGATATTTACTCGCAAGTATCTAAATTGTCGTAACAATCCGAATTGTAATTGTTATGGGAAGGTTCTTACCTACGAACGTTTCTAACGGGTTTTTATTTTCCGTAAAACTACGGATCCTCATATATTTAACGCATGTTTTACAATTAATTTGCGTGTATTCACGTTTAATTGCGGGATGTTACGATTATTCACGGTAAACTTCCACGATTCTATCTAAGTTGTTTTGGACAACTCTGGAAAATGCAAACTTTTAAGAGTTATTTATACATCATTTAGGTTCGAGCGATAACTGTTTTTCGCCAGTTAACGCGTAAATTGCAATTTCCTAACGATTTTTGGTAAATTCTTACGATGAAGTTGGGACTTTATTCGAGTGTTTTGTTTTATATATACTAGTATATATATATCATTGTTAATGATGATGTTATTATCGAAAAACCTTGTTGCAGAAAGGGACTGCATAGATTTAACAATGTTTCTACGTTTCGTCTTTCCGTGACCGCATACTCGTAACTACAATTTGAATAACATTAAATGTGAGCTTTTGTTGACCTCATGTCACTTAAACCACGTGACCGTTAGATGCACAACGGGGAACTTTTAAACATGCATTCTATATTTTATGCTGACTTTGGCTGTCGGATTTACTTTCTGTCATTGCTGCTGACGCCCGTTCTTTCGTAGGTATGGCAATTTTGTCATTTTCTTTCGAATTCATGATTGCTATTGATAATATAATATATACTTCTCAACTTTTGCTATGGATTAAATTGAAATTCCATGTAGTTTCCATTTCTGGTTTGGGTCGACATCAGTTCAATAATGTGCTTTTGAAAAGGCGCATATGTAATTATGCAACAGACAATATGGGAAACGAACTATTCGTACATTAATTTTACTTGTGTTGGTAACTATTGATACCGTACGGCTGTAACTATTTCGTACGGTCAAATGAAGAAGGTCCTCACTTCAAAGACCAATTCTAGGAAAGTTCGGTGTTGAACTGAAATTGTTTGATAAAGGTAATCAAGAATATAGATTTTCTAACCTTCCGAATGTAATTAAGTAAAGAAAATGTTTTTCTTTTATGCATTACAATGTAAGTAAAGTCAATTCTGCGTATAGGATCGGTCTCAACTCAATGATTGACATGAAAATTAAGGGGGAAATATCCACTGCATGATCAAACAAAACGCATATACGAAAATAAGGTCGAACAGCGTTTGCGACACCGTAAAACACTTTTGAAAGGAGAACGTGGATTTTACATAATTACTTTAAATTACCAATTTGCTTCAATATTTGTGGTGTCACCCCTGACATTTTATGAAGATAGTAGATATCACTTCCGGTTTACTCTCCTGTACGGTTATACACTGTGAATATCCCGTCAAATGGTTTTTGTACAAAGACAGAATAAAGTCAGTTTGATATCCCTTACACGTACATTACACGGACAAAAATTATTTTAAAAAGTATAATAGATTTTATACAAAAAACGACTCACTTAAGCTGTTCACTTTTGACTCAACCCTATGCAAATAGGACCTTATTTTGGAGAGACAAGTCGCTGTTCCGTTTATTATGGAAACAACTAGGTATGAAAGATCGGGAGTTAGCATGTAGACGGACGGACAAAATCATTTTTTTTTTTTACTTTCAAAAATTTTGAAAAACATAATTCTTCATGGTATTAGATGGGAAAATTGATATGACTTGCAAAAATTAGATTTCACCAATTCATATTTGAGAAATTTGGCTATATGTTGGTCCATAAAGAATCGTGAAATTGACAAGGTGAGCAAATTTGGAATGACTTTGGAATGAAATCGAATGGGTGCGATGGGTGATTTTCGAGTGAAATTAAAGAGTGGTGGTCCAATTTTCCTATTTTCGTTCAGGATGTACAAAAATAGCGATTTTTATTACCTCCCTTTTATAAAATATTCGTTCAAGTTCTATTCATGTAAATAACTTCATATTTCTTCAAGAACCAATCAGACGCTCATAATTTCAAATATTTTAATTAAATTGCAATTTTTCTAGCTATATTTATTTTGAAGGATGTTGTTGATCTTATCTTTTTAGCGATTTTGGAGCGTTTTGAATGGTTTGAGTGTGTGTTTGGAATAAATGAATGGAGCGCTAAATGAGAGATTTAAAATGGTTTTGATTGAGATGAATGTCAATTTAACGATGCTACTACCTGTACAGTGGAAAGGTTCCAGTCTGCAAACATTGCTGCACACGACCGATAGGGAGGTGGATCCATCATGGTTTGAGTTGGCACCATCTGGGATGAAAGGATTTTTTTTTTTTTGACTAATTAGATTTTTCAATTTTTTCTAAATACAGTCCAATTTTACTGGTCATCCTGTTTGTCTACCCTTTAAGTCTTACAATTATTTTAAAATTCTTTATCCCTTAAAACTTGTCAAACTAATAACAGTCAACAATCAATTAATTTTCAACATTAGTATGATCTAGTGGTGAAAATGCATGGAAATTATGAGTTAAAGAAGCGTTGGTGCTTAGCAAACTTTGAGTAGTAAAATATGACATTTGAACCAAGGGAATGTTTCCCGGAGCTACAATTAACACAATATATATATATCATATGAATATTTAAAAATGGTTTAAACACAAACGTCAATGAATAAAATGCAGTCATGCAGTGCAGACATAGATTTAAATTTACTGGTGTAAAATTATGAATTTTTAAATTTAAATTTTTAAAGTTTTCGTTGTTGCGAATTTTATGGAAAATTTTTTTTAACATTAGAAATTCCGATGTTGTTATGAAATATGTCTCTTTCTATCCGTATGACAAATGTGAGGGATGTTTGGAAAGTTCCTGGACAACGTTAATGTTTTAAAGCCAAAAAAGTCGTAATTATCTGAAAATTCTCATTCAAAGAATTCAACGTTTTTCGGGGAATAACTTAGATTAACTCTTATTTCCTACAAATCACAAAATCACGGTATATATACTAGTCAAATCTTCTAACCGGCCACTTTCAAAACAAAGATGATTTTACCTTAGGTGTTTTGATTTTCGTGAAATTTGCTATGTGAATTTTTTAGCAAATTTCCAGATGATTTTGGCAAAAGGTTACCGTTATTTTATTGAATTTAAAGCGCAACATGAGAAAATCTCAAAAAGCTCTAAATTCACACAGAGCTCAAAATATTGTTAATGTAGCGATTTTTGTCTCATGGGTCGTGAGCAGCTACATAGACTAGGAAAAAATTGAAAATATTAGACAATTGTGCGCGGCATATGGCCCTAGAAGAAAGTGATAAAGCTTATGTATGCAGAAAACGGTTCCTAGAAACCTAAAACATGTTTTTCTTCAAAAATGCATAAAAGATAGACTGATAAGTCCCATTGAGCTCTAAAATGTAGGATATGTGGGAAAAAAATCAGTTTAATACATCGTTTTTTCACTCCAGACAATATTTGAGCATATTCGCTAGATAAAATGCTTTGTCGGTTGAATTTAAGCTCCATTTTACCATGGCCCATATTCTCTCTGTTTCTCCTGTAGTCAACGGTCACACAAAATTGACAATGTTCTCCATTTTTTTCCTGGTCTGGTTTGCAGCTAACGATTTGCGGACTTTGATTTGTTGAAAGTGTAATATCCCGAACTCTATTAAGATTTACAGCTTTTTGAGCTTTTCCTTTATTACATATCCAAATTTGATAACTATTGGTAAATCATAATCGAAATCCACGTACATTATGCTTAAAAATTCACACATTAAATTTCATTAAAATGTTATAACTTTTAAAAAAGTTATCGTCATTTTTAAAGTGGCCGGTTAGGACTTTTGGCCAGTATATTTTTTTCTTTTCGACTGAAGATATTTTTAAGCGGCGCTGGTCTTTCATACGTCGTAAATATAAGTTAAAGGAATTTCTTTAAATAATGTTCTTATAAGGTGTCGGGTGTAGTAATATATAACTTGGGGATAAGTTGGTTTTGGCGGACTCAGCGCTATATTGTGAGCATACCGTTCGACATTTTTCCTTTGAGGTGAGTTCGGAATGTGGCTTACGATCTCTATAGGTAAATGGAACCATTGATTCCATCGCCCAAAAAAGCCTTGCTAAAAAGGTTATAAAATTGGAGCGCATGCCTTCTAATGTCAAATTGCCTCTTTATAAACCAAGCCTTCAGCGCTTTTAACGCTTTGATTTATACTTTGACATCAAGCTGTGTATTGGGAGTACCTTATGACAATTCGAGGTCTTGTTTTGGGAAATATTTCTCGCAAGCACATCTAAAATGATATTTGATAATATTGACGATAAATTTGATAAAAATCTACAATATCGCCCATACACGATAATTATATTGTCAATAATTGGGATTGGCAATATCACTGATCGGGCATGGATGAAATTTATGATCAATTCCAGATTAAGGCACTAACTTCTTTTCGACACCAGCCGCAAGGCTTACAGGTCCTGCAAGATTATAACAGGTCCTCCTAGAAAACTTTTAATGTTTGTAAGCAATTTAAGAGGTAAAATGTATGGAAACAGTGTGGGAAAGGAAGAAATTGCTTGTTGCAAGCAATTTCTTCTTTTTCCACATTGGTTTTCAAATGGTATTTGAAAAATTGAGCATTGAAACGGGAACTACTTTTCAAAACAAGATATATCTAAAAATTATATGCCCATAATCTACAGGCCCGAAGGACCTGCATTATAGCAACTTGTACTAGTCCTCCTTACAAACTACAAGTCTCGGGCCTGAGGAATGGTGTAAGTGTCGATTTCTGAATTCAATTCTATTATAATTGTTAATTTGAAACAGACCTCGGAAATAATCTTGACACAATTCTTTTAATCGACCCTCGTTCCCAACACTTTTTTTTCGTCGCTACGTTTGAATTTCAATGAGACTATTCATTGTTAGCTTTCGCTTGGAGGATAAAATTACGGAGTTATTCTGGGTAACATTTTATGAATTTCCAAATGCTTGATTTGGTGGTTGCAACAACAAAAAGATAAATATTCTGGGTTGTGAAAATATTATTAAAAAAACTTGAATATTAAAAATACCAAAATTTTTGCCAGTTTGAGGCACAAAATGTGAATTGCCATCAAACACTCTAAACTTATATCATATGAGACTTCTCTTCTCTATACAGTTAATAACATCGTGAAATTGACAAAATGAATGATTTTTAAATGATTCTTGAATGAAATTGAATGAGCATGTGGTGCGAGTTTTTACTGAAATTAAATGGAGGTAGTCCAATATCGCTAATTTTGTTCATCCTGAACAAAATTAGCGATATTGATTACCTCCCTTTAATAAAATATGCAGACAAGTTCTATAGATAGCTGGCTATTTCTTCTAGAACCTAATAGACGCTAACAATTTGAATTATGTCAGCGAAATCCCGATTTTTCTCTATCCAAATTTATTTCGAATGACTTTGTTGATTCTATATTTTTTTAATGGGTTTGGGCGTTTTGGAATGGTTTGAGTTAGTGTTTATAATGAATGAATGGAGAGCTGAGTGAGTGATTTAGAATGGGATTGATTGACGTGAATGTCAATTTCACGATGTTACTTACTGTACATAGAGCGAAAATCTGTCAATAAGGGCAGGTGTCAAATACATTTTTCTTTAATTACAGTTAACGACATCGTGAAATTGACAAGGTGAATGATTTTGGAATGAAATTGAATGAGTGTGATGAGTGTGTTTTGATTGACATTGAAGGATGGTAATCCAATATTGCTTACTGAACAAAATAAGCAAAAAAAATACCCCCTTTTCATAAAATATGCAAAAAACGTTCTGTAAAATGCTTCCAATTTTTTCAAGAACCAATCAGACGCTTTCGATTTCAATTATGTCAGTGAAATCGCGATTTTTTCCATTTATATTTATTTTGAATGTAGCTGATGATTGTGTACTTTTTAGTCATTTGGAGTGTTTTTTATTGATTTGCTTGAATGTTTGGAATGTGTGAATGGAGCGCTGAGTGAGTGATTTAGAATGGTTTTTATTGATATGAATGTCAATTTCACGATGTAACTATTCCATTAACAGCAATTTTTAGAAAAATATACCGATTGTGCTACATACTGAACTGGTTAATGTTTATTTTGCATTATAATTTATGGTGTTGGTAAGCAGGAATTTAAACTTCAACCATTCCTTCATATTACACATACAGTTTACAACATCGTGAAATTGACAAGGTGAATGATTTTGAAATGATAAAGAATGAAATTGAATGTGTTTAGAACGAATTTTGGGTGAATTTAATCGGAGGTAATCCACTGTCGCAATGTCAGGATGAACGAAACTAGCGATATTGATTACTCTCCTTATATGAAATAATAATACAAGTTAGTTAGATAGTTTCATACTCTTCAAGAACCAAATGGACGCTTACAATTTGAAATATGTCAGGGAAATCGCGATTTTTCTGTTTCCAAATTTATTTCGAAGGACTTTGTTGATTCTATATATTTCAATGGGTTTGAGCGTTTTTGAATGGTTTGAGTGAGTGTTTGGAATGAATGAATGGAGAGTTGAGTGAGCGATTTAAAATGGTTTTGATTGGGGCGAATGTCAATCTCACGATGTAACTAACTATACGCGTCAATAGCATAATAAGAAGAAAATCACGTTTTAGAATAACAAGTATCATTTTATGAACAGAAAGAAGCCATTAGAAGGGCTGGAATATAGGGTACCGATAACTCTGCAGAGTCAATTTAAAGTATAGGTAGAGTTTGCGCGGTGAGCCGTGAAATAATCTTTTTATTGTTAGATTCTCGTGCTATTTGTTCGAAATAAAAAAAATGGGTTGAAATAATGCATTAAGAAAGTTTAAAATTTACCTTTTAAACCAGCGTTATAGCTTGTCTTAAACGTAAGATCACTAAAACGTGTATTTTTTAATAATTGCAGTGAAGGGATAAGGTTAAATTCCCATCAATTGCTTTTAAATTATACCCGATTTATCTACGGAAACGGACTCAGCGCCTACGTCAGAGCCCAGTTTTGAAAGAGTTAGGTTCGAGAAACCGTTATCTCCTATAATTTTCAACGTAAAATTGATCTTCGATCACTCACTTGAAATTGCTATTCTATAAATAAACTTTAGTTTTAACTTAAAAAAACATGTTTGTTTACATCAAGCAAAATGCACATTTATCGTTTGAAATATCAACTCATAGTGAAAGTTTCGGGAATATTATCGAGAACTTTAACAGTTCAAACTCGTGCTGTTTTTAATTTGGAGATATGGAACCTGTTTAACTAAACATCTTACGATTATTTTTTGCGTAAGTCAAATATTGAATTTGCTTTTAGATTAGTAACTAAATACGGAATTCTGTCAGGCATCATCTTGTTGAAATCGTTTTCTAAAGATTATTCCGATGAGATATTGCAAGGCAGAACCTAACAATGAATGAATACACCAGGTACGATCTGTGATTTTGACTTACGATTAGTTTTTTCGTAAGAAGTTTGGTAAAACGAGCCCCTGGTGAAACAAGTTGAAAATCATGGATCTAAGCCCTCATTCTGCTTCATTAAAAGATTCGTTAAAAATGCCGATCTTTTTTTGACGTGTTACAAATGCGTAACTCCCATTACGCAATTGCGTAATAAAAATAAATCCTCTTTAGAAAAATGTCGTTGATGAATGATCACATTATCGAAACTACAGCTTCTTTAAGCTGTAGCTACGATGTTTTGATTATTCAAAAACACACAAATTAGATTAACTGAGAGTAGAGCAGACAGAAAACATTAATCTTTTGTCACATTCCACATATATCGAGTTTATTCTATATATATTCTTTGATGGTCGCCTTCTGAGTGCGTGTAAATTTCAAAATCCTAGTTACGCCTATGTTTTAGCGAGTCTGTGTCTTTTTCCCCTACAATGTCTAAAGAAGGAAGTGTACGTAAAGACAAGACTGCACGTCTGTACAGACTGATATAAGTCAATACTGTGTGTCAAAGATTTGTGTACAGCGAGAATATGCCGTGAACGCACGGGACGTGTTGATTCTCATCTATTTCTTGTTGAGAAAACCTTTCCACTTTATTTCAGCAAATAAAAATGGGCGCAATATCTAAACTGCCTTTGCTTTGCATGATTTACCTAACATTGGGACTCTACAGCCTCTCTACCCACGGATTTTCAAACAAAGTCTATTTCGAAACCGATGTTGAAAAGAAAGTAAAAGATCATCTCAATTATTTAGAAGTGGAATACGAAAGTATCATAGAGTGCGCCGCTCTGTGCGCAAGAGAAGAACGTTGTTTGTCGGCAATTTTTAACGACAACGACGGATCATGCAGGCTGTCAGCCGAAAATGTGGACGGACCCGACAATCAGGAGAAAATAACCGACGAATCAGCATCGAGTGTACTGTCTAAACACGGTAAGTCTGAAAAAAGATTCAGCCGCCGTCATTTCGCAGTTGCTAGCGTGTCGGACTGTCAATCTAAAGGTACCGGGTTCGATCCCCGATGGCGGCACACTTTCTTTGCGTGAGATTTCCAACAATTTCAAAAATGCGCAAAGCAAAGACCCTGACCAGCCTGTGCATCCGCACAGTCTGACCAGAGTCTTCACTATGCGTTTAGTAGATAGATAGGGCCTCAAAGTATCGGTAGACCATCAGGTAACTTTATATTTACAGTATGTGGCTGTCTACGCTCCTCAATGTTCGCCCCTCACAAACATTTCAAATTATCGAAAATGTCACGCACATGCTCAAATTATACAAGTTCTTCGTTCAGGATGAAAACGTTAGCGAAGCGATTTTGAAATGATATCTCGCTTTGCAAGTATGTGCACGTGCAAAGCGGGGTATCATCCCAAAGCGCTCGCAAAACTTAATTACATCCTGAACATAGGGCAGTTTTAATCTTTCGTTGATTTTTGTTTTTCTCAAAGTAATCTTGATGCTTTTGACGTCCTGTAACCCACGTGATAAAGGACGCGCCCTTATAATTCCATTCGGAACAACACTCGGCCAATTCCACGATCAACCTCGGATGTACATAGACGGACTCGATGAAGCCAGTAAAAATGGCGTATGCCCGCGAAACTTTGAGTGAAAACATTCGACGTCGCCAACGCTACTCGGCTAAGTCATTGGTGTGAAACCATAGTAAACATAAGACAAATGTCTTTAGATTCTAAAATTACTGCTGAAAAAATCTTAATTTTTCAGCCCTTATTTACTGTAAAAGATATAAATCTAAAGATAGCGCCGGTTAATTCCGCGCTAGTTTTTCTTACACTGTTTCCGCCATACAATTTTGTTACATAACCATCCGCCTAACAAACATCCAAGGTCTGTTGAAGTTTACGTAAATGGTCGAGTGATGTTCCGAATGTTATTATTCCAAAGGTCCATTCCGTAGAATTACCGAGGGTTCCCGTTGAAGCTATCCCACTTATGTTTACGCTTATTCACCCTTGGTCGGAACCAAATGACGGAAAAATTGTTCTGTCGTGTGAAATAGATCTTAACTTGACTCCATCTTCGTTAGTGATGGGGTTTCGAATCGATTACTTCTTTTCGATATGAAGAACGTTCGTAATCCTTGATTCGACAAGATGCCAGATGCCCGGCTGATGATGTGTAAAAAGTACAATCAGACTGCAAATGCATTTCTATTATTTTACCACTGTACTTTCAATCAATTCAAAACAATTTCTTTTTCACCAGCAAGCAAAGTCGGCGAGAAATGTACCAGCACAAGCTCCTGTGTCGACACCAACTCAATTTGTTCCAATTCAACATGTTTCTGTCATGCTATGTACGTCTACAATACGAGTGTTGCAGATTGCGTTCGAAGTAAGTGCATTGATTGATTGATTGATTGATTGATTGATTGATTGATTGAAGGTTGCAGTCTGCACAAAATTGCGTCGAAACTTCGCATGGCTTAAGGTTCATGTAAAGTGTTGGAGGCCAAATTTTAAACAAAACTTCATTTGTCAAGAAAAAGCAGTTTGTCCAGGTATATTATATATCAAAATGAAGGTATTCGTGAGTATAAGCAGTTAGGCAACACAAGATCGTCATAGCTATAGCAGTATAGCCAAAACATTGTGGAAAAGGGTCATTTTGTACAGAACGAGCAACGGCAAGAAAGTTGGATAAAATTGCCTCATATTTATACAAAATACAGACTATAGTACTATCCAGGTACTACTACAAACGTTGTTATGTGTTTTTCAGTGAGTTTGGAGAGTTTTTGAATGGTTTGAGTGAGTGTCTGGAATGAATGAATGGAGCGCTGAGTGAGCGATATAGAATGGTTTTGATTGAGTTACATGTCAATTTCGCGATGTAACTAACTGTATTTCAGACTGTACATACTATCAAGTATCCATTAATAAATTTTAATTCCCATAAGGCAAACAGGGACAAATACAGTGAACAACATCGAGAAATTGACATGGTGAATGAGTGTGAAATGATTTTGAAATAAAATTGAATGAGTGAGAGAAGTGAAGAAATTTTGCTAATTTTGTTCAAGGTGAACAAAGTTAGCGATGTTTATCAAAGCCTTTTAATAAAATATGCATACAATTTCTATACATAGCTGCATATTTCTCCAAGAACCAATATGACGCTCATAATTTCAATTATTTTAGTTCAGTCGCCAATTTTTACAAGCTATGATTATTTTGACTGAAGTCGTTGATCTTTTAGTGATTTTTGGTGTTTTTGAATGGTTTGAGTGAGTGTTTTGAATTGATTAATGGAACGCTGAGTGAGCGATTTAGAATGTTTTTTATTTAGATAATAGTCAATTTCACGATGTTTTTAACTGTAGAAGAAAAACGGAACAACATCGGTATAGGTGTGCGATTTTGCCCTTGATATGGAAACGTTATGACGTCATTGGATTTGTTTTCCCTTATACACAATGCTTACTAGCGTTAAATAAACGAAATAGGGATAAAATGATGTAGCGTTATTTCCTGTTTTTCAGATCGTTTGCATTTGAAGACCCACAATTATGTCGTTTTCGTTACAATTCGCATTAACATATCAAGGATGAACGTTTGTTTTAGTGTAAGATCGGTTTATCTTTGCTTGAGCGAACAACTAAAGCTATATTTTCAAGAATGGCG
The DNA here is from genome assembly GCA_948146395.1 of Fragum whitleyi. Lineage (NCBI taxonomy): Eukaryota > Metazoa > Mollusca > Bivalvia > Cardiida > Cardiidae > Fragum > Fragum whitleyi. The sequence goes on from OX411544.1 coordinate 86,594,896, forward strand.
AGATGAAAGATTTAGCGATCTGACTGAAAAGAAAGCGTTCATTCTATTTCTATAATTCGAAATTGAGAAGAATTGTGAAAGTTTTAGGACAGCATTCTCTCGTATCGCGTCATTTTGCATCATTATACAAGGGCGTAACTCCAATTACGCACATTACGCATTTGCGTAATACAAATAAATCCTCTGTCAAAAAATATCGTTGGTGAATGATCATAACATCGAAACTACAGCTTATTGAAGATGTAGTTAAGATGTTTGATTATTTACCAACGCTGAAATCGTATAAAAGGGGAGCGGGTGAGTGTATTAGTCTTTAGTCACAGTCGACAGTCGCCTTAATCCTATATATTCTTTGGTGGTCGCCTTGGAAATGCGTAGAAATTTCAAAATCCTGGCTACGTCTATGATTATGCATATGGTTACTAATAATAACACGATGGCATTAAACGCCTGAATGTGAAATTACAAGAAATTACAATGAAATTTAGTCGAAATAAAATTCACAAGTCATGTGTTTTAACTGTGTACACAGATAACTCCGCCCATTTATTTTTCTCAATGTCATCTATATAGGAACGTTGATGCTTTCGACGTCATATAATCCCCTGACATGCTAAATGACGTGCTTCGCTTTCAGTGAAATTCTCCTTACGTCAATATCATAACTAATTCATTAATTATACATCTAGAAAAAATTATAAAACTACATCAAACCAAAAAAGGTAATAAATCTTTTTCAGATTTGTGACCTTGTTATCATGGATATAATTTCCTTTTCGCGTTTATGACACATCAACAAAAAATTTGATTATTTCATAAGCAACGTCATGACGTCATTGTCGATTGATCTCCGCTTCGATAACGTCACATGCGGTAAAATGAATGACTGTAAGGTATAATCAATTTGAAATTTGACTGCCTTGGCCAGGATACAGTTAACAATATCGTGAAATTGACAAGATGAATGATTTTGGAATGATTTAGGAATATCATTGAATGAGTGTGTGGAGCGAATTTTGAGTGAAATTAGGAGGTAATCCAATGTCGCGAATTTTGTTCGGGATGAACAAAATTAGCGACATTGATTACCCCCCTTTAATAAAATTTGCATACAAGTTCTATAGATAGTTTCGTATTTCTTCAAGAACCTATTAGACGCTTATTATTTGATTTAAGTCAGTTAAATCGCGATTTTTCTCTATGCGAATTTATTTTAAATGACATAGTTGATTGTATATATTTTAATGGGTTTGAGCGTTTTTGAATGATTTGATTGAGTGTTCGGAATGAATAAATGGAGCGCCGAGTGAGCGATTTAGAATGGTTTTGATTGAGGTAAACGTCAATTTCACGATGTTATTAACTGTAATACTAAGTGACGATGCACATCTTTTTCAAAGCAGCAAAGAAGATGTCATTTTTTCATCATTTTAGAGAATAACATGTTAGTGTCTAAAAATAACAATGTTATCTGGTCGAGGTTGGGAGAATTTATCATGACGAGGGTTTGTCGAGTCATGATAATTTCTCACAGCCGAGACCTAATAACATTGATATTTTAAGACACTGACATGTTATTCTATTTATCATGCAGATTTTTTTTCACCACTTAATCATAGTAAACCTTTAAAAATCAAAGAAATTCATGTGAAAGTTTATGCAAATTGTTTCTAAAAATAGACTGCCTCATAACATGTCATGTTATCAGAAAGGCGATATCAGGTCAATACAGGCTTCGTTGAATGATAAATTATAATCACTATATAAGCGCTTTTCAGGGGCATTAGTCAGTTTTTCGACAATTTCTTGTTATCATTATTAGAATAATAATAAAGAGATGAAGAGAGAATTTCTTAAATTCAAGGAGGTATGAAACGAATAAGATGATCAAACTTTATGAATTCGCGAAGCGGATTCATGCATAAGCGTGATTAGTATTTTAGTTTTATTACTCATGAAGATATATTTTTTTTTTCTTCAAATAGGACAGATTTCTTTACAGATTAATTAATGCACTAACATATAATATGACTGCATGCTCACGATTATTTTCATTGATCAATGAATTATACCATTACTTTTATTCATTACTTTTATTGTAATTATCATAATCATCATTATAATAATGATAATAATAATAATAATAATAAAATTAATAATAATAATAATAACAATAATAATTATTATCATTATCATTATTATTATTATTATCATTAGTAGTAGTAGTAGTAGTAGTAGTAGTAGTAGTAGTAGTAGTAGTAGTAGTAGTAGTAGTAGTATCATTATTATTATTATCATTATTATTATTATCATTATTATTATCATTATTATTATTATTATCAGTAGTAGTAGTAGTAGATGTAGTAGTAGAAGTAGTAGTAGTAGTAGTAGTAGTAGTAGTAGTAGTAGTAGTAGTAGTAGTAGTAAAAGTAGTAGTAGTAGTAGTAGTAGTAGTAATAGTAGTAGTAGTAGTAGTATCATCATCATCAACATTATTATTATTATCATGAGTATTATTATTATGATTGTTATTCAATTACAGGGTGTTCAAACCGTGAAGACTCATTCGAAGTTTACAACGACGTATTTTTGCTAGGTTTTAATGACAGAGTTATAAGCGCCAACACCGCCGAGGAATGTAAAAATCCCTGTATCCTTGATCCATTCTATGCAGAATTCTGGATAAACATAAATCCTCCCTGGTGTTCTCTTGGGAGAGTTTCCTATAAGATAATAGAGGAAACCAAACCCGAGCTTTTAAAAAATGTCGAGGGCGCTATTGTGTACTCTAGAAAGTGAACATAAACAAGACAGTTTGGAAGAGGGACATAGCGGCCAAGACAAGTTCAGTGAAATTGACAAAATTCAAGACAATAAAGGGTGAATACAGTAATCTCGACGTCACATAGTTAAAATCGTGTCAATCTTATTGACAGGAAAATTCTTATCAATAATGGGCGAATTAAGTAATCTCGACCACACATACTTAAAATCGTGTCAGATTTTGACAATAAAATTCTTATCAATAAAGGGTGGATTCAGTAATCTCGATCACACATACTTAAAATCGTGTCAGATTTATTGACAATAAAATTCTTATCAATAAAGGTTGGATTCAGTAATCTCGACCACACACTCTTAAGATCGTGTCAGATTTATTGACAATAAAATTATTATCAATAAAGGGTGGATTCAGTAATCTCGACCACGCATACTTAAAATCGTGTCAGATTTATTTGTCAATAAAATTCTTATCAATAAAGGGTGGATTCAGTAATCTCGACCACACATTCTTAAAATCGAGTCAGATTTATTGACAATAAAATTCTTATCAATAAAGAGTAGACTTTGTTATCTCGACCACACATACTTAAAATTGTGTCAATCTTATTGACAATCAAATTCATAACAATAAAGGCAGGATTCAGTAATCTCGACCACACATTGTTAAAATCCTGTCAATCTTTTTGATTGACAAGATGATCGATCATGTATGGACAATATGAAAGTCCGATCACAACATTGATTAAACTCTTATTGTTAGTTCCATGCCACTCTAACTCGAAATGTTTCAATGTAGCATTCGGAATAAACCCTATCCTTCCATGGTAATTGCATGGGAGAGTTTAATATTATTACAGGTAAACCACGCTATTCGAATGTTTATAAACGACGAGTTGATTTAGATAAATTGCATCTTCACGAGTCAAGGGGGTATCGAATCGATAAGATCTTCTCGAATACCCAGGGGTAAGTTCACATCGGACTCCGTTTTTGCCCGAGTTAACTGGGTTTCCATCAGAACGACCTCGGTTTCGACACTAGTAATGTCATTTAAACCTTTCAACCTCGACGCTTCTGATCCTGGGTCAGGCCGGTGTTACTTGGATTCCAAAATGGCGTCGAAAATAGTGCACAACAATTCGATTACAAAAAAAACCCCAAAAAACCCCAAATGTTCTCTATTACTTTAAACAACAAACACTTTTTTTCTTATTTTTATAGTATTTGCGCGAGTTTATCACATTTTTTAATGGAATAACGATAATTCATGTGATAATTGATAATTGTAGCGGTAAATGTGAAGTTTGTTTACTACCACCAGTGGGTAACTCCGTTCACACGAATGTCCTTTCTGCGCATGCATATTACAATCAATTTTAGATTATAGCATCATCTCACGCGACTCCCGGGCTGCCTTTTGAATTTCCCCCTGGAGAAGGGGTGGACTGAACTGAAATTTAACAAGCGTGAGATAACGGTACTTAATTACAAATGCATTCGCCTTTACACTGATAGAGTAAAGAAACTCATCACGAAAAAAAACTTTTTATCCTTATCGATTTTTAATGTTATTTGTCGTTTCAATTGTAGTTTCTTCAAGATTAGGTCGGTTTTGAAAGCATGTTAGTTTTACGCTATGATTCATAACGTTTACCGATGTAATTCAAAGGATGGCAAAAATGCAAATAGTTTTGCATTTCTTTGATTTTCCTGTATAGCCAGAGACCGTGACATCAAAAATTTCGCTGGTCCCAATTTATCCATCTTGTCGAGCCAAGGGTTACGAACGTTTTACTTATCTTACCCTTGGCTGATTGAATGGGTAATTTCTGTACGCGTGACGTCACAGAACGGAAAACGAGGCGGACCAATCAGTAACCTTCTTACAAAAAGGTCCGACAGCGGGAGGTATGTTAGATCAATATACCCCGCGGCTACTTTCCAGATGTGAAATTAACCCTTAGAATTGCGCTTAACCCCTTCAGTTTTAGGTAATTGTGACACTTAGCAAGCCTGAAATACACAATCACAAAAACTGATCGAAATTCCTATATATGTTCAAATGACAACATATCTTTTTTGATAATTTGATGGTACATTGAAAGGTTCTCAAATTCTTCTTTTTCTACCCTCGATGACAGTGTATTACGATTTTTCAATGTTTATTTGAATTTTCAAGTTATTTAATCAATCAATACCTGTTTAAGTTTTCAATGTTTTAGATCTTATCGATGGCATACTCCAATATAGTAGAATGCATCTATATTGAAGTACGCGAAATTTAAAATTTGGAATAAATTCAATAATTAAGCCGTCTTATAAATAGAAATAATTTAGAAATGATAATTTACTTGAATTTTCATATGAATTCTTTTATTCCGGAGTTTTTCTCCTTCTTTTCCAGCAGACTGTTCTTTAAACACATTAAATGACAAGAGAAATAAAGAGAATAAAATATGAAAATAAATAAATAAAGAAAGAAAATAATAGAACAATTTTTAGTAAAAATCCTCTATCTGTGTAAAATAAATCTCGCGTGAGAAAAATGTGGGAGCCGAAGAATTAATCAATTTATTTGTTTATTGTCATAATTTGTCTTCATTATTTATTTATTTGTTTATTTATTTGAATTAACTTTAATTTGAAAAGTACCCATATAGCAGATTGGCTCAATGTTACGATAAATTTAAAACTTAGATATGCTATGAAACAACTTATTCACGACGTTTAAAACAAAAGAAAACCACGCGCAATGTCCAATCCAAATCGAATTACACATGTATTTGTAATTTAAAAGGGATTATTTGATTTTTATCTCTTATATATATGATATATACGTGTTTTAATTTGGGGTAATCCAAAATCTCGTGGCTACAGCTTATGAAGTTATGATTAAGTAGTTTTGCCGCCCGTTGACTTTATTCTATGTAGTATAGAAATATATTTGCTTCAATAATAATAATAAATAATATTTATTTTTATTTCATACATTTTTTTTTTGGGGGGGGGGGGGGAAGAAGGCTATCCAAAGTGTTCTTCTATGGAACAATATGGGGGATAGATTTACTCAAAATCATTTCATGTTATTTTTGTTAGTCGGCAAAAATACAAAACGTGTGAAAGATAATGTCTGAATTCCCAACTCACATTTTTGATGTAATTTAAGGGGGGAGGGGGGGGGTGGGGGTGGGGGGGAAGAGAGCTTCGGAAACACTCACGGTGGACAATGAGTTTAATTTTGTTGATTTTATAAATCTATCTGTCACCGAATAAAAACGTACTAAAAAGTTAGCGTCTTCGATGCGACGCATTTTCTATATCCAAGAATGAAGGGTTATCTACACAGTCGTCGGAATACAACAGGTTGCCATAGGGATTAAAAGGTACCGATGTCGTTTGTAAGAAGCTCTCTGATTGGCAGTCACAGAAATCGCGTTTGACCTTTTGATTGGCCGGCTCAAAATAAATCGTACAGAAAATACCTATTCATTCAGTCAAGGGGTATTCGAGAAGATCTTATCGATTCGATACCCCCTTGACTCGTGAAGATGTGGCCAGATTTTCCCGCGTTTTCGAATACCGCTAGTTATACGGTTTCTTGCCGGGGTAAATGACGATTTATTACCGACTGGAAAAAATGATGTTACCCGAGCCGTAGGCGCATTATTAATTGACATGCCTTTTAACTGTAGCCTTATGTGTATACTCGGGTCGTGTTATCAGCGAAGCGAAAGAACCATGGCTGCCATTGCCGTTTCGATTTTCGGTGGACGTTTACGTTCACCAGTGTTAATACCGCGTAGGAACAATCCTGTCAGATGTTAATAGGTTTCAAAACAGTAGTGCTCACGAAGATTCAATTTACTCTTTTTCAAGAATTGTATCCGTCTGACAACTACGCATTTTAAAAATGAAGTGAAACAAGGATTCTACATAACTTTTTGAAACCTCAAAGACATCTTTTAAGTGTGAAATCATATGCAATTCTGAGACCGGGTGAACGTTTTGCTTGCGTAGAACTACTTTTCAGGTAGAGTGAGTAATTTGCCCCTTGTTTCCCTATGGTCTATGGTAGGTCACTCATGAAAACGCCATAATTTTAATTATGAGATTACGGAGAATCGATTAGCATTACAAAATAAGAATAATAACCTAGATCAGCTAATTGTCATTTCTTTCCTTTTATACCCAATGGATCAGACAATCACTCTTTAAACTACACCCGGCATGATGCCGAAAGTTATTGAAACTTTGTAACTACAGGACTTTGGTTGACGATCGACGATATATGTTGAGAAATGTGTATATCTGAAGCAAGATGCGAACTCTAGTCAGGTCATTTTCCTTTTATCGCAATTTTGCATGTAAATTTTTTCTTTCCTCAACAAATGGAAGAATCACTCTAGTATGCCAACAGAAACGCCCTACACCAGTACTTTCAGTGCTTTGATTTGTCTTTGTTGACGGCGATGTGCCTTTAGGAAACATAAGAAAGTACAAGGAAGCGGACGTAGATATCAATGTTTGTCAGGTCAGCATTAACCAATGAAAATGCTAGAAATTCTTTGCAGTATAATAAAATATAATAAATGAGACTAAACGAAGCTGATAAAACATGACACGCACAATACTGTGAACTTCTTAAGGTGCACATAAACAAGACAGTTTAGAAGAAAGACAAAATAACCAACAATCGATAAAAGAATGACAAAAAACCATTATAATAGTAAATGATTTCTTTAATTTCTCCCAAACATTATTGATAATTTTTAGACTTTAATCGATTGACATGATTATTGATCGTTTATCGCAATATGAAATTTTGATAACACTACCGATTCAATCTTACTATAAGCTGCATGCATCCTAAACTCGGAATGTTTCAGCATAAGTGATAAACACAACCCTCTAACGGTGATTTCTTGGGAGAGTTTCCTTTAAGGATTATTGATGAGACTAAACCGGGGTTTATAAAACATGGCACGTGCAATACTGTGTACTTCAGATTGATTGATTGAATGGAGTTTAACGCCACTTTCAACATTATTTCAGTTATATCGCGGCGACTGGAGCACCTAACAATGGATACCTGATATTTCTCTCACCAGTACAACTATCACATTCTTTCCTAGTCTCCAGCTGCTATCTCATATAGGTCTACGATTACCCATGTGTACTTCAGAAGGTGCTCAAACACAAGACAGTTGGGAAGATAACCAACGCGACCTACAAACGGTAAAATTGACCACAAAATTCATAGTACATTTAAAATTAAATAATTTCTATAATTTTGCCCACACATGATGAATAATTTTATCAATTCAGTCGATTTACAAGATTATTGAGCGTGTAGAAGCGATATTGAAGTTTGGTCACTATATTGATTAAACGTATTGGTAGCTGAATGCATCCTTAACTCAGAATGTTACACAATCCTCCATATAGTTCTACTGAAAAGGTTGCCTTTTGTAAAGGATAATAGAGAAGACCAAACCGGGGCCATTAATACACGGTGGGGACGATATCAGCCCTGCGCTCAGGATGAAAACGTTAGCAAAGCGTTTTCCAAATGATACCTCGCTTTGCACGTATGTGCACGTGCAAAGCGGGGTATTATCTCAAAGCGCTTGCGAAACGCTTTTACATCCTGAACACTGGACTGTTCTAAAGAGAATTTGTATTAACAATAATGAAAACCAACAAGCGATCAATAAAATTGACAATGATACGGGAAAAGTAACACAAAGGGCGGTCTTTTCCCGCTTCTAGTTAACGCGTGTGGAACATTGAAATAACCCAAAACAAAAAGCAAAGTAAATAGCATAAACGTTTCATTCCGTTTTCGCAATGGCGACCTACATGGAGGATGATGCTCTCGCGATTTTACGTCATATTTTTCATTATTAATTTTTTAAATATTTTTCTCTTTTTTATCAAAGACATTTTATTGATCTATAATTTTATAATAGGTTTAATGTATTTTTATGGAGATTCTTCGATATTTCCTGGGGCCGATGAAGGCGGAGCCAGGAATAGAGTGCTGTCCCAGAATTGATATTTGGTATGAGAATGAGGGGGGGGGGGGGGGTGTCTCAGATTGATGGACATTTTTGTCTTTGCATAAATAGCCTGGTAATATTGTTGCTTATGGGAGAGAGGAGAATGATATTTTGGTGTTATGTTGTATCGTTGTTGTAATTTGTGTTAGTAAAGTTGCAACGTACAGTATATTTGAATTTGTTTGTTTGTTTGAATGGGTTTTTACGCCGCTTTCAACAATTTCGCAGTTATATCGCGGCGGTCGGAGCACCTAACAATGGATTCCTGGTATTTCTTACACCTGTACTACCATTATACCCTTTCCTAGCCTCCGACTGCTATCTCACATAGGTTTACGATTATCTACCCATTGGTGGGAGACAAACGTCGGAAAGGATATTTGCCGCCTTCGGGGATCGAACTCACGACTTCCAGATTGGAAGTCTTATGCCTAACCAACTGCGCTATGGTGGCGGCCACAGTATATTTGAAGTCATCGTTTTAATCTTATCTACGAAAATCCACTATACGATCCGGTCATCTATATGACTATACCACATTAACCTATGGACGGAAAAGGTAGTTTTAATTTTACCAAGAAAGATAGTCCGGCAGATATCTAGCTTGACCCGGAAGTAGGGTTCAAAGTTTTTTTCTTGACTAATTCTTGTAGCTAAGGCCTTCCCGAACAAGAGTCAGGCTAATGACATCTTGTCATCATTGAGCATTTTGAGAAAATCGAGATGGCAGTCAGGACTATGACGACCTTTTAACTTTTTTTTTTTGAAATTAGAAATTAGTATGGTAGTCAAAATGGTAGCCAACTCGAATTATTAAATGGCATTTAAAGTATTTCTTGACCCATGTGACTTAAGGGTTTTAGTAAACATTTGTAAGTGTATTTATGCCTTCTAAATATCAGGCAAAAGACAACTCTCATCTATTGTTACATTAGTTCTTGATTTGAAGATGGCAACCAGGAAAGAGAAGATTCTAAGTTAATTTTGTTTTAATCGGACTTTTAGAAAAATGCGCCTACATCAATAGTTTCAAGAACAGTTCTAAGTTGTTTTACAAAAATTGATGCCTTTAATGATAGAAAGCATTCGAGATAGCAGCCAAGGAATATACCTGAAAGAAAGTTTGAGGCTACATAATTACGAATATTAGAAAATGATTCATATTAACTTATGAAAATACAGGTCATCATTTTGAAATAAGAAAAGTTACAAATGCAGTATAAAAAATATTTTTGTGTACTAAGATGGCAGCAAATACTGCATAAATATCGTATTTACATTGGTTTTTAATGTTTTGACATTTCAAAATATAATATTTGCGGGATTCATACGAAGAAAATCATCCTTGTTGCATCATTACATATTCGTATTTTTGTGAACAATGCAAAGCACTTACGTTGCTTGGTAATTGAAAATAAAATTCCATTTGCTTTGCGAGAAAATTATTGCGTTACAAAATACATTAATCTCATATCGATGGGTAAGCACGAAGCAGTTATGTCTCCTAACAAACATTAACGCAGTTAGAACTGTTTCATGCTGAATCATCGATATGGTCAAATACTTACAAAAAAATTATTTTATGAATATTTTGAAAAATAGTAGTTATTTTAATTGAATATAATTCTTTTTCATCTGAATTATATAGAATAATAATATTTTTAATATTTACGTACTCAAGCGTAGTGTAAACGCACCACCCAAAAATCTTGAACAAACTGTCCTTAATTATACAATTTTCAATCAACTCCTTTTATATCGTCATCCAACCCATAAAGGAACATGTAGAAATCGCATGTCCTATCATCAACCATAAGACGTCGCTGTTTGTTTGATGGTCATTAAAAATGCCCTTTTGGCTTGCTCATTTAATTGTACTTTTGAAACAAGTTTTAAATTGCATAGTTAAAGTTCTGTTTCTTGGAGGATGAAAATACAGCATTATATTTCACATGTGTTCGAAGCAAAATGCAGTAAAGCGATCTCAACTCACATGTGGTATGGGATCAACAAAGAACAGAGATGTTTTTTCATTAAAAAAGGACATTTTCGTAATCGTGTTTTCGAGTAATTTGAACTCCAAACTTCATGTTTATGTCTATCAGGGACGCCGAGGGTACGGTGTAGACCTAGAAATTAATGAACTTTAGCCTATGCACCTATCAACTGTCTAGTTTATTGTAACCGTTCCACAAAGTGATAGCCAGCATTTTGTACTGAGTTAGAGGTTATGTTACCAAAAATCGAACGACAGAAAGGGTTTGCAAACCTAATTTGCGAATATAGGATTACTGATTTGTAACTTTTTACCTATGTAAGTCATAGGTTCATAAACCTTCGACCGTTTCTGAGCTTACTCTAACATTATTGTGTAGTAAATGGTCCATTTACAAATTTATTTAGATTGGTAATATCCATGTCTGAAGATTTGGTACATTAAATAAATATTTGAGAAAAGATTCGGGTGGTGCGTTTTCATTGCTCGTGATTATACAATATAAATAAACATATTATTATTCATTGTAGCCTACTTATCAAACCACATTCATGTATAGTCATTTATGTTTATTACAGGAAAAGAAGTTGTTCCGCTAATGCTTATTTAAGACTGCAAAAACTTTAGTGGTAAATTTAAATTGCTTGTTTACTCAAGATGTCATGAAAGCATGATGATGGCCAATTCTGTGTCACCCTGGTATATTGGGTAATGCTTGAAAATATGCAATGTACTCCCTGAATTTTCTTTGCGACAATTTGTTCAAACTAAATGTGTGTAGCAAATTACTAGCGTACAGAGTGACTAAAATGCTGATTTATGCACAAACCTTGTCATCCTCAAAATTGAAGTTGATTTATTCAAACCATCACCAACCGTTGGTGATTCAGTGTGGATATAGCCGCGAAAAGTTTCCAATAGTGTTTGTTCCAAAGCACCCTGATCTTATCTTCATTTTAATGGCATTTGAAATATGATGATTTGGCAGTAGTATTGTGGCTTTGCTGTACGTCTATAATTGTTTTCATATTAGCGTACAGAGAGACTAAAATTCTTATTTATGAACATGGCGATTCAGTGCATTGAAATGTTGTCAAAAGTTTGTTCAGAAGAGCCCTTTGCCAGTCCTTACCTTCAGTTTGTTAGCATTTTGATATACGATAATTTTGTAGCAGTATTGTAGCTTTACTGTATGGTTATATTTGTTTTCATCTTTTTGTTCATGTTAAAATTATCAAATTGGATTAATCATCAAAGGAGCTAGCAAACACAATCGTAAGCAAATTGAGCAAATTTAATGGAAAAGTAGCAAAAAAGATAATTCAAAATATATTCACTGAAACTCTAAACGGCCACCTTGCAATTTCCAGATTTAACCCTTTGCTGTTTAATCCCTGCTTTTTACGTGCCTGTGGTTTTATAATTAAGAAAACATTGTGAAAAAAAAAAAGAAGAAATTGCTTCTGACAAGCAATTTCTTCTTTTTCCACACTATTTTCTACCATACTGAATGGTTATTTTTCAAATTAAATCCACTTTAAATTTTCGTCTGCAAAACCTTTGAATTAGGACAGGTCCAAAATTTTGTAAAACAGGAAAGGGTTAAAGATATTCAATGTCATTTAAAAATACATGTTTTATTTTTATATGAATTGTCGTTCAATTTGACGTTTTCTTAAAGAAAAATTGGACCGAATTTTTGTCATCGATATCTGTAGCAAAAGGTCAAACACGGGAACCCTCAACTGCAAATGTCACAAAATGGCACTTTTTACAGGTATTTTGAAATTTCGGTCTCGGAAATACTCGAAAGTTAATCTAACAAGTGTCACCCTTCGATGACATTTACGTGTCAGAAATCAAATCATTGAATTAAAAACCATTACCATTGCTTTGTTTCTCTAACGAGCATAAACTTTCACAATTACCCCACCCACCAATGTTAATTTTGAAATCAGGGGTACCCTTAAATTCCCTTCAAATTCGTTGCTTTCTTCATTTTTTTTTTTCGACTCGATATTGATTGAAGTTTCTGCCTTGATAATTTTTCTAAAACAATTCGACTACTAATCATTTCAGATACCATAGAAAACATTATTTTTTTTAGCAAAAACCAAGTGGCCGTTTAGAAGTTCGTTTCAGTGTATTTAATTTCCTATTAAAAAAACATTGAATCAAGCAATAAACAAATATACACCAATAACAAGACTATGTCTACCAGACTATGTCGGTAGACATAGAACTAACATATTTTAGAGAGTGACTATTTGTGTCCATATTGTCATAGCAAAATAATACCCAATTATAAGGTAAGGAAGGTAATTAAATATGGCTGACGCAACACGTATCGATACAGGTGGATTGAAAATAAAATAAAATAAGTGATGTTGTCGATGTTCATCTGGACTTCTATTATCAATTTTGTGTTGCAGTAGTACTAACTTTCATTTGTGCCAAAAATCGTGAACTATTGTTACGGACTAAACTAATTATGATGGAACAAGGAGTGTTCACCCAAAACCGATTTCAAATTTTTCAAGGGCGGGAACATGGTGACGGGGATGCAAATGCAAACAATCAACAACCAAATGATCAATCAAGGCAAGGGTTTATTCATTCTTCTCAAGATGAAAAATTGATAATGATATTTGACGAATTACGTTGTATTCGTCAAGAACAATTAAATTCAAGTGCGAGACTCAATTTATTTGAAAAGTCGCTCACAGGCATAGGTCAAAAGCTAGGTCAGGTTTTGCAGACATCGGACCTTCAAACTGAACTGTTGAGAACATTGGCCTATAAATCTATCGATATTGAAGCAAGGTCTTCTTTTTCATCGCAGAATAGCTACAGCGTATTGAGTGAGCAGTCTGACTCTCATCATCGAAGTACCACCACAGGAAATCCATCCCAGAGACAGAAATTTAAACAAAATAATAATCCTTTTCAGCTCAAAGTAATTTCAGTTAACTGTCAGTCCATTGTCAACAAAAAAGCAGAGTTTCTTTGCATGATAGATCAACATAACCCTGATATAGTTGTAGGTACAGAATCCTGGTTAAATAATCAACATGCAGATTGTGAATTTTTTCCGAAATCCTTAGGATATACACCTTTTAGATTAGACAGGTTAACCAAAGGCGGAGAAGTATTCATCCTGGTTAAAGATACTTTCCTTGCAACAGAGCAGAAACAACTAAAGACTGATTGTGAAATAATTTGGATTAAATTACAGGTCAAAACATGTAAACCTCTTTATATCGCAGCATATTACAGACCGAAAGAGTCCGACGTCCATAGCTTTAATGAATTTAAAAAATCTCTTGATCTGACAAGAAACCTCAAAGGATCTTTTTGGGTACTAGGTGATTTCAACTTCCCAAAGTTCTCATGGAGTAGTGACCATAGACCAGTCATAAAGTCAGGATGCAGTCATAACAACCTGTATGAAAAATTTAGTGATTTGCTTTCAGATTTCAACCTCGCGCAGATGGTAACAGAAAGCACCAGAGGAGAAAATACACTTGACCTCTTCTTAACCTCAAATCACACCTTAATTAAAAATGTAAAATGTCTCCCAGGTATATCAGACCATAGTATTGTCTCTATTCTTGCAGATACAAAGCCACAGGTAACAAAACAACAGCCGAGACAGTTTCATCTCTACAAAAAAGCTGACTGGAGTAGTTTCAAGTGCTATATGGACCAAATTAAGCATGAAATATTAAAAGATCATCAATCTAAATCTGTTGAAGAAATTTGGCTAAGTTTCTCAGATGCAATCTCCACAGGTATCAAGAAATTTGTTCCAACCAAAAGACTAGGGAATAAGAGATCACTTCCTTGGATTACACAGCCTATAAAACGCCTAATTAGAAAAAGGGATCAAGTTTATTTTAGATTAAAGAAAGATGGAAACAACAAGATGAAAACTGCATTCCTGGCTCTGAAAAGAAACATCAAGAAACAAATAAAAGTATCTTACAATAACTATATTGAATATATTTTAGGCCTTGATTGAAACACTGAAAACAAGGAGAAAGCTACAAGATTTAATAATAAGAAACTTTTCAGTCTGATAAAAAATGCCAAGCAAGACGCAGCAGGAGTAGCTCCCCTTCTCGATAAAATTTCAGGTACCATCAAATCAGACAACACAGAAAAAGCAGATATATTAAATCGACAGTTTCAATCAGTCTTTACTCCAATGACACCAATTTCTCTGGCTCAGTCCTGCCTTTCATCCATAAGACAAAATATGTTTTCCTCCTCTTTCAGTAAATATCCAGTCATGCCAGACATTACCATCTGCACTGGTGGAGTACAAAAGCTAATATCCAACCTGAAACCAGACAAAGCAGCAGGACCTGACAACATCAAACCTTTAGTACTAAAAAACTTATGTTATCAAATTTCTTCTATCTTGCAAATTCTCTTTCAGAAATCCCTAGATACAGGCAACCTCCCCCAGGTATGGACAAAGACAAACGTGACACCACTCTTTAAGAAAGGAAACAAAGAAGATCCTGCAAATTACAGGCCTATATCCTTAACATGTATATTGTGTAAAGTTCTTGAACATATTGTAGCATCAAATCTAACTAAACATTTTGACATAAATAATATTCTTTATGATTTACAACATGGCTTCAGAGAACGGCGCTCATGTGAAACACAGCTACTGCAACTGACCGACCATCTTGCCAGAAACCTTACTGAAGGAAAACAAACTGATCTAGTTTTGTTAGACTTCAGCAAGGCTTTTGATAAAGTTAGCCACCTTAAACTTTTGTATAAATTGCAGGAACATGGAGTTAACAATGCTACCCTTTTTGTGGATTAAATCTTTTCTTATAGGCAGAACACAGAAAGTAGTCTTAGAAGGTGGATGCTCATCCGAAGTACCAGTCACGTCAGGAGTACCTCAGGGATCGGTGCTTGGCCCTCTTCTGTTTCTCTTATATATTAATGACCTTCCCAACACTATCACCTCCCAAGTTCGTTTGTTTGCAGATGACACTGCCGTTTACTTAGCTATAGATAACAAGCAAGACTGTATCACCCTGCAAGAAGATCTAGACAAGCTAATGCAGTGGGAGAAAAAATGGGAAATGGAGTTTAACCCTAGCAAATGCATTGTCCTAAATATTACTAAAAAGAAGAAAAAGATTTCTTTTGATTATAGGCTACACGGACAAGTGCTAGAGACTGTGGACAATGCCAAATACCTAGGAGTTACTATATCAGAAGCTCTTTCCTGGAACAAGCATATTGACAATATAACATCTAATGCAAATAAAACTTTAGGTTTTCTCCGCAGAAACATCCAGACCAAAAATAAGAAGATCATAGAAACAGCATACAAAACACTGGTTAGACCCCAGGTAGAATATGCATCAACTGTTTGGAGCCCTTACACAACATCCTATATCAACAAAGTAGAAAAAGTACAACGTAGAGCAGCAAGATGGGTTCAAAATAATTTTTCTCATTATGACAGTGTCACCTGCATGCAGAAGGATCTTGGCTGGCAAACTCTTCAATATAGACGAGACATCACCAGAGTCACCATGTTTTATAAAATTGTGAATTGTTTTGTTGCAGTACCCATACCAACTTATCTTGAAAGACCAGTTAGGATCACCCGACATATGCACACAAAATCTTTTAGACAGATCCACACAAATGCTTCCTACTTTAAATATTCTTTTTTTCCTTATACAGTGATACTTTGGAACAGCCTACCAGAAACAATCATACAGCAACCTGATATTGCCGCATTCAAGAAGAGCCTTGATTCTTTTCAGATAGTGAGCCGTCCCTGAATAACCAAAATTGTTTTACCAGATCTTTTAATCTAACACTCACAATACTTTTAAAATTTGGCACCCTAACCAATGACTAACAGTTTTTATTCCAGCACAGACGCGCACCTGCCAGTAATACCCGAAAGGGGAGTTAGGCAGTATATATAGATAGATAGATAGGTCACGTAGAAATAACCTGGTCTTCAGAGGTCTTGCAGAACACAAGGGCGAGAACTGCTTCCAAATTATACGAGACGTTATTTTTGATCATCTTGAACTAGATTCGGACAGAATGTACATTTCGAGAGCCCACAGACTAGGAAAATATGACAGAAATAGTACCAAATATCGCCCTATAATAGTGAATTTCCGTGATTTCTGTGATGTTGAAAATATTATGAAAAATGCCCATTTTCTAAAAAGAACCAAAATATCGATAGATTATGATTTCCCGAAAGAAATTCAAGAGGCCCGATCTAGGTTATGGCCACTGTACAATCGTATGAAGGGAGATGATCCAGATGCTAAAATACAAATAGTATATCCTGCAAAGCTTTTGAGAAACGGTCGTTTAGTAAGGGATGAACTGAGTGAATGGTCAACTAGTATCAACAAAAACAGATTAGAATTGGTCGGTAATGTCAGTGCTCAGTTAGATTTGCAATGTGAAACTGAAATCCCGAATAGTAACTTACCAATGTCGCAAGATATCCGGAGCCGTGGTTTAATCCAATCACAAATTCCCAACCAGAATATAAACAATTATGCTTGTTTGAATACACAATTCACAACGAACGTGAACAATGCCCACCAACAAGCAAGCATCATCAGTGGTGACAATAATCAAAACCATCGAGCCATCGACGAACCCGTTGCACATATGCAGACCGAACAGGTGTTTTCTAATTTAAACCCAAATGCTAATCAGTGGAAGAGTAATAGCTTGAGTGACACTGCTGCACTTATTGGCTCGTCGTTGTCGCTGACGAACAATGATCCAGCCTCACAAGAAAATGAGAGCCAGTCGCATACTTTTAAGCCACAACAAACTTTTATAAACAATGAAACGGAAAAGGAAAATAACACACAACCAAACCAGGAAATTCAATCCACAGTTAACACGTCAGTGCAAAATACTCCGTTTTGTTCACAGGAAAACACATCACAAACTAACGAAACAAATAATAAATCTTGTTTATCACCTAGACGTGGACGAGATCGAAATTCCCGTGCACATGCTCGTTCAGAAAAGAGGTCAGAATCAGCACGCCCCTACAAACGAAACGATAGTTTGTCTAAAAATAGAACCTCTGTTTTTCCAGAACCTAAAAATAGACCACCGCACGGAACTCAGGTTTTTCAAGGTGCTATAAATAGAACATTAGTGGACGCGACTGCCTCTTCGGATAAACAGTCGTCTAGTAAATAGGGTCACGCCCAGAAGGTCTCCGGCTACGCTGTGCTCTTTTGAATGTACAGGGTTTGAGTACCAAAAGAACTAATAAACTTTCAACACCCGAACTTGAGAACATCTTCGATTCGCATGATGTAGTGTTATTAACAGAAACTTGGTCAAACGACTATTCTGATCTTTGTGTTAAAAACTTTGAATATTTTGCTTTGCATCGAACCGAAAATAAACACTCAAGTAAAAGATCGTCCGGGGGTATTATTGTATATATACGAAATAATTTTGTCTCAGGCGAGACACTAGTATTTAAAAGTTGCGATGACATTCTATGTATAAAAATTGGCAAACAAGTCCTTGGTTTGTCGGATGATTTGTATTTGTGTTTATTCTATATTATTCCAGAAAACAGCTGCAGACAAGCCTTAGTCGATACGCATACGTATGACAGATTACTTGATTTTATAAGTTCAGTAGATGTAAACATTCAGAATAATCTGAATTTTGTATTGTGTGGCGATTTTAACTCACACACATCGGATCTACCAGATTTCGTCGAGCATGATAATTTTTCAAATATTTGTTCATTACCAGAAGATTACATGATTGATACAAGCTTAAAACGAGTTTCACAAGATAAGGGTCGCCTAAATAGCAATGGTACTTTGTTATTAAATCTATGTAAACAGACTGGTTTTCGAATCTTAAACGGCAGTGCTGGTGCTGACAAAGGTATTGGTCGGTACACTTATATTGGATCCAGAGGTTCGAGTGTTGTTGATTATGTAGTTACATCACAAAACATTATGAGAAATGTAGACAAATTTGTAATTCATGATTCTAATATTTTGTCGGATCATTGTCTCGTCGATTTTGCTTTTGCATTTGAAACAGACATTATAGAACAAAATTCCACTTTTAACCATTATGAACCAGTCACACACATACACATTTGGGATAAAGATAAAGAGGCGCTTTATAAGAATTCGTTGTCTTCACCAATTATTACGGAAAAATTCAACTCTTTATGTACTGATATTGAGTCTAGTAATTGCAAGAGTGATCTTGAGTCGTGCTTAACAAAATTTTCAAACATTTTTGACGAAGTAGTTTCCCCTCTTTTCAAACGTCGATTAAAAGATAATATAACACGGGAACAAACAAAACCGTCTAAAAAATTACATAAGAATAATGAATGGTTTTCTCAAGAATGCAAAAATAAACGCAAAGAATTCTATTTTGCATTAAATCGTTTCAGAAAAAATAAATCAGAAAATGATAGAATCAATATGGCAAACAAACGGTCCGAATATAAAAAATGTGTGTATAATGCGCGATTGCAACATGATAGGGATGAAACGCAAAAATTATTATCTGCTAAGTTTAAAAATGCAAGACTGTATTGGAACATGCTGAAACGAACCTGCGGGATTAAGACCTCTAATATATCCATTGATTGTTTTGAACAGTACTTTAAAAGCGTAAATAATCCCGGTGATCAATTTTTCACTCCGGATGAAGATGTTTTTCATTTTATGGAGAGATACGAAAATAATGAATTTGATATTATGTTTGATGAAATAAACCTGCCTTTCACGCAAGCTGAGTTACTTAAAGGTATTAATCAATTAAAATCCAACAAATCAGCAGGGCCAGATTTGTATTTGAATGATTTTTTTATTCATGGAAAAGATATTCTGATCCCTTATTTATTATCCATGTTTAATAAAATTTTGGAGATTGGTTATTTCCCCGAATCATGGTCGGAGGGATTTGTTGTCCCATTGCATAAAAAGGGTAATATCAACGAAGTAGACAACTACAGGGGCATAACGCTATTAAGCAGTTTAGGGAAATTATTTACCTCCATTCTAAACAATAGATTGTGCACATGGGCAGAAGAATACAGCGTATATATTGAAGCTCAAGCTGGTTTTCGAAGTCAAATGGGCACAGTTGACAATATCTATGTACTACATGGCCTTTTAAATCACGTGATTAATAACGGTAAAAACCTTTATTGTGCTTTTATAGATTTTTCAAAAGCGTTTGATTATGTAACAAGAGACAACCTTTGGCTTAAACTCATAAAACTTGGTATAAGAGGTAAAGTTCTGAATATTATTAGATCAATTTATAATAACGTAGAGTCACGTGTTAAATATTTAAATCAGTTAAGTAATAGTTTTGAATGTATTCTTGGCGTTAGACAAGGCGAGTGTTTGTCACCATTTTTATTCTCCATGTTCCTGAATGATCTTGAAGATATGTACATCCAAAATGGTATCACAGGGGTTGATGTTTTTATGTTTAAATTGTTTATGATTTTGTATGCAGACGACATTGTGATATTTGCAAATAGTCCCGAAGAGCTACAAATCAACTTAGATTTACTTTACAAGTATTGTCAAAGGTGGAAACTATTAGTCAATGCTTCTAAGACGAAAGTTATGATTTTCAGAAAAGGTGGTAGACTTCCCAACGACATACATTTTACATATAATGGCTTTGATATTGAGATTGTTGACAAATTCGTATATCTAGGTTTAGTATTTACTACTGGGGGTTCCTTAGCGGTCGCACAGAACACTCTTGCGGGTCAGTCTTTAAAAGCAATCTATAAGCTGAATAAATATCTATATAAATTCACAAATGTATCTGTCCAACACAAGCTCGAACTATTTGATAAATTAGTTCTTCCTATTTTGAATTATGGTAGTGAGGTATGGGGATTTGTAAATAGTAACTCCATAGAGAGAGTACACCTTCACTTCTGTAAACGCTTACTAGGGGTTAAAAAGACAACTCAAAACGATTTTATATATGGCGAATTAGGAAGAATGCCCCTTATAAATTCACGCTACATATCGATAATAAAATTTTGGTTAAAAATATTACATTCAAAACCTCAAAAGTATATCAACATAATCTACAATACTCTATATCAAGATGTTCAAGAAAAGCCAAATTGTAAGAACTGGTGTTCTCTCCTAAGGGATCTATTGTTCAATTTAGGTTTGCAGACGCATGGATATCTCAGACGGTCGGCGACTCAAAATTATTCATTACACTTATAAAACAAAGGATTCAAGATCAATTCTTGCAAAGCTGGAGAAGTCGTTTAAGTAACTCAAGTCGAGCAACTTTTTATACATCCATAGCTTATTTCGGTTTTCAACCTTATTTAAACATTATTCAAGTTTCAAAATTTCGAAAAAGTTTATGCTGTCTACGCGTTTCTTCTCACAGACTTTGTGTGGAAACGGGAAGATGGAATAAACCCGTTAGTACACCCTTAAATGAACGCACATGCTCTTTCTGCAATAAGTTAGAAGATGAATATCACTTTTTAATGGAATGCGATCAATACACTGATTTAAGAAAAGAAATGTTGCCAAAGTATTATTGGGAAAGACCTAATATGTTTAAATGTGTAGACCTTGTTACATCTAGCAATAAAAACATAATACAAAAGTTAGGGTTCTTTGTGAACAAAGCATTTGAAAAAAGAAATGGTATGTTATATAATAGTAATTAAATTTCATCATTGTATTAAAAACACTGTCATTAATGAATGAAAAAGTAAATTTCATATTTTGCTTTAACAGATAAACAGCACCAATGGCGTTACTACCATTTCACAAATCACGCAAGTTTTCAATACATATTTGAATAATGTCGAAAAGTATCGTTGATGGGCGATTAAAACATCGTAACTACAGCTTTTTCAAGTTGTCGTTGCGATGTGTTGATCAATCATCAATGTTGAAAATAGCAAGATTATCCCATGGGATCAATTGCTTTTTCCTCCATTCGTGCCTAAATGAGCGCATTGGCGTCAATTTGATTGGTATTTACATAACGCATTAAAGTTTTGGGTGATCGCTAATTTGTGAGTAAGAATTTGAAAAATCCTAGTTATGCTCATGAGTACTATTGCCTTTACTTAGGTTGGGTGTTTTAACTACTTCTTTTTACATTAACGTGAGTGAGATTTCTGAACTAATTCACCTCAAATATGTAAACATGTATTGCTTGATTTCAAAATTATAATCTAAGATTTGTTAATTAAACAGTCATTATATGCTTTTCACTATTCCAAATTGATTGGTTTAAATACATATTAATTTCTCTTAAGATCCGCATCTCTATCATGGCGAGCCTAGCTTATTGAAAGTTAGGATCCCTATGATTTTGACGTGAATCTTTGAATATTTGAATTTTTGATTACCTTGGTTCTTTATAACATCGTTTGCTGCTTTGTTCCTGTAAGTCCACAGTCCTTCTTGCCGAGTTTTGATTTCGGGTAAGATGGGCAGTGTGGATGAATTATAATGTAAACTCAAACATAATTGTTATTGTTGTCCGTCATATTGTGTATATGCTGTAATTGTGAATTCCACATGGGTCTAAGACCTTCTGGATACTTATTGAATAAACTATGTTCTATGAATAAACTATATACTCACACACAATGAAAATGAACCGCACGATTTATATTTATTTGTATATTCATTTTAATGTACACTAACTTCAGACTTGAATATCAAATTGTTAGGATCTATAATAGAAAATTCACTACACAATAATACATGTATGGCTGTAACCTCAGACAAGGCTGTAGGTTTCTGCACCTAACTTTTATGAAAAACGTTAGAAACCATAAGTCTTATTTTGCGATATAGGTTCGGAAAGCTTTGCTACCATTTAATTTGGGGTAACATTACCACTTACTCAGTACAATACATTGGTAACCACTTTGTGGAACAGTTGCCGTAGTCCGGACAGATCATTCGAGCCTATGGTGGCGCTCATTGTCTTGAATGTCTACATCTTACCATTAACGCCCCCGATTGACCTAAACATGTCGCTTTAGGTTCAAATCACATGGTATAAATGGCTACTTATATTAAGTTGCATTTCATGAAAAAAAAATGAATACGAGTCTCAGTAAATCCCCCACTGTACTTATGTTGAAATCACCTTAATGCTTTATGCTTCAATAAAAAGCGATCTACAATGTTAAATTTTCATTCTCTTAGAAACCGTACTTTTATTAATTTTTAACGACGAATTTAATGAGTAAGCTAATGAGTAAACATTTTTTGTCAACAAGTTTCTTACGTTGTCGCGATAGTTCAAATAAATTTAATAAAAACTGGAAAGGAAAATAAGATGCATTGATACTTTACATTTGAACATTTTTATCAAAAATCGGATTTTTAGCAGATAGTTTTTTGCTAGAGGAAAAAGAGATCATCATATTCTCGCGCTTATCATTAAGGTACACGTAGTTACCATTCATAAACATAAATATTCTTTAGTTGTATCTTCGAACGTTAACAAAAACTATATACACCTTTATTTATACTAGTTATCAAGAAGGTTTTTTTTTCCATTTTGCAGCCACCTTGACAAGTATACTTATTCTAGTCATCATTCAAGGTATTCATTACACCAGGAAACTTCAAATTAGCACCTTATCAATTGAATTTAGTAAAAAATTTAGATTAATTGTTCAGTAGCAAGTACATGTATATTTTGAGTGTTTGGCTGCCATCTTGACTTATTTCAATCTTTTCCATGATCAAAATGCACCACCATCCAGATTCTTGATAGGCTAGACATTGGCTACTAGAAAATAGTTTACAGTTGAATACCTTGCAAACTTTAAGCATGAAATAAAAAGCTTGTGTTTCCTGACTGCCATCTTCAACTTGAAGGTTTTCAAAGCATTAGATGAGAGGTGTAACTAGTCAGATAATTTGAGGTCATAAACTAGTTTACAAAAGTTTATTTAGAAAACTCGAAAACGCATTTCTAAGATTTTTATATCTCGCTTAAATCGAGAATTACCTGAAAAAAATATATTTCGATTTGGCTGTCATCTTGATTGCCATTCTCATAACTAATGTCATGTTTTGCTTTTATTTGTTACATAGGTCAATAAATTAACAATAAAATGACCACTCAAATCGGTTTCATATATATATATATATATATATATATATATATATATATATATATATATATATATATATATATATATATATATATATATATATATATATATATATATTATATATATATAAAACGAGATAGAGGAAAATACCAACGTAATAACTTTCTAAAACACCGGATCCCTAAGGATGCACGAATACTGAATATTTTGAAATAAATTTGAGATAAATTGTATTCAAACAGTGTAAGTAATTTGGATTATTGCTAAAAGCATGAATAACCCTAGCGCTTTCGAAACTCAATGTTTCTTCATCAGGGGTTCAATGCGATAATCCAAATTACTTACACTGTTTGAATACAATTTATCTCAAATTTTTATATATATATATATATATATATATATATATATATATATATATATATATATATATATATATATATATATATATATATATATATATATATATATATATATATATATATATATATATATATCGATTTTTTCGAAAGGCTCATCGATGACAATATGTCATTGACCAGATTTCTGGTTCGGGAAGGTATTGGCTACAAGAATCAGTCAAGAAAAAACTTTGAACCCTACTTCAATGTTCAGATAAAATATGCCATATTTCTGCCGGAGTACTACTGACATCCCGGTTTTTGGTTGTATGGAAAGTGGTCTGATTTATTTGTCAAATTCAAGTCTTTGTTTCTATAAATGGGATTTGCCGTCGCTTTTAACGTTTCTATTCATATGTCGGCAACTGGAACTGGTATTTATAAATTTTACCATCTTTTATGATATCCGAGTTTAAGCTGATTTCCAACTTAGGTTTGCGATTATCCACCCATTGTAAGGAGATAAAGGTCGGAAAGAATGTGTGCCTCCGACGGGGATCGACCCCGTGACCCCATGATCGAAGACCCTAGTATATGTCTACAGAAATCTTAGATCTATTCAGTCGGGTAAGAAGTCTTTAGCATAACGTAAAATCATAACATACATTAATATCTAGAAAATACTGACATTGGAAAAACTGTTATACGACATTGTTTTAGCTTAGGAGATATAGTTGCAACGATTTCAAAGTCAAACAGCTAATATTGATTATATATTTCATTCGAAATGAAACGGGTCTTCTATTGAAAATTGAAGAGGGTGTGCTATTAGAAGGGAATGCGCTCGTCACGATTAAGGGAATTACGTAAGTCTTAAAGAAGTGGACGGGCCGTAACAGTTTAATTTTCATTAGGAAACCTCGGTCAACATAGTGAAAGTTCATGAGTTCCAAAATGTTGCGGAACTATTACGGGTCCACTACCTTAAATAGGGTGCCAGAATCACAGACAACCTTCTACCAACCTTAATTATTGACTTAGTGCAGTCCTACACAAAATCATCGGCATATCCAAGATTTGGACATTTGGTATTTTTCCCATTTTTATTTTACACTTTTTTTTGCTGACGTGAAAGCCTTTCAAAGTTCATTGCCAAACCAGGATTTTACATAGAAATCTGAGAGAGCGTATCCCAAGGATCATTTCAATGTAGGCATAGTCTGGTTGAATTCTGATAAGTAGTTTCAGAGAAAAACATTATAAGAATATCCAGTGGCGATCGACTGTAGTTTCGATGTTATGATCATTCATAAACGATATTTTTCAACAGATGATTATTTCCTTTAAGCGCTTGCGTAAATTGCGTAATGGGAGTTACGCCCTTGTGCACCGCAACACCGTGATCTTAATCATTCTAGTCAGTTCTCGATTGGTTTTTACTTCAAGTTGTGATAACAGAAAAAATGTTACCGATTTTTTCGATTATTGTTTAAGCTTCCGTGCATTTTCGATAATAAAGCGCAATCTTAAAGCAATTAATTTACTTACAATTAAGCATTTACTTTGCCATATGGCACACGGCCATGGACGGTCTACATGGCAACGGTTTGCGGCTTTTGATCTATGAAATCCTAGGTATTCGCGGGTCAAGATATCATTGTGTGGAATATCATCTTGTATAAACTACACCGTTGTTTTTAATTAACCTTTTTAAAAGCATGGCTTTTTTTTTATTTTACGTTAGTACAGAATTTGTGACAGTTTTCATGATTTGTGGTGAACACTGAGATCTCCCAAATTAACATGTTTTCGTACAGAGGTTCTTGTCCGTTGTAACCGTTCAATGATTAGGATGAGTTAGGTCAACTGTTTTGAGTTGTCGTTTCTTTTGATTGAACTTAGTAATGATGATGCTATTTACATTTTGTTTCGACGTCGGTTCAAAAGTTTCATAACCGTTACCGTGTGAGGAAAATGTGTTCATTACGTCGGCTGTAGTTTTGATGTTTTGGTCGTCCGACCGAATTCTTTGTTCTTTCGTGTTCCAAGATGGAATGCCAAATTGCAATTGTATCTATTTTTTGTCTAGCTCGATTTTGTTCTTATCGATATTTGTTCACAAAGATTTTCATTTAAACATACATATCAACCCCGGATGATTCCGTATTTTAACAACCGAGCATGTTCCGACAGATAACAATCCTAAATTAGTTTGTTACAACAAATTTAATTGGTTCTTTACATGTCGCAAAAAATCTTATTTCTCAGTAAAGGTATTTTAAAACAAGCCATTGGTAAAATAAACGAATTTTATTATAGCAAAAATTCTAGTAAGGGAATCATAAACTAATTCATTGTTAAATTTTCAAGTCAAAACTACATATTTTTTCTTTAAACATACGACATAAATGATTCTATCCAATCAGAATACTTGTAACATACTAGACTTGGTTATGGAATTTGTTTATACATGGCGGCGCGCATATTTCGGATCGTACTTTGATTAATTTTGATTTAAACGTATTTCTTTTCTCATCGTATATCTTAGGTTTTGAGATAACAAATTGAATTGACAGTAAGTATTCTAATGTAAATAAGGGCGAAAAAGATGTGGCCGACATGGGACACGAACCCACGACCACCGGAACACTGGCATGGAGCTATGCCAAATGAGCTAGCCGTCATGAGTATATGGTACCCACTGTCGATCAGTGTGTGTGTATTTTCATTTATTTATTGTCGCTACCGTAGCACATGCACATATGAGAGACGCCCCAGAAGACGTTTAGCTGGGGCCTCGGGGGTTAGTGCAAGGATACATGACTAAATTACTGCTGAGATTCACCATGGTTCTTTTAACGTGCCCGCCTGCTCGATGTAAAGCACTGTCTAACAAGACCTTTGTTTGATGTCTCATCCCAAAGAAAATTGGTTTGTCAGTGTGCCAGCCCAGGAATCTAACCCACATGTATAGAAATGAAGTGGCTTGCCGTAGGGGTCTATACGGCTAGACTGGTAGGCTAAACATATGGATCCATATGGGTAGCCTGTCCTCACTGGATTGGCTAACTGTACCGAAGTTTTACAACCAATTAGAAAGCAGTATTTGATTTCCGATTATCTACCTATCTTTTGGTTCACCTATTGATTGTTCAAATGGTTATTCAATTTATTTTAAAGAACTTCCGTGGTAGATAAAGAAAGAAAATGAAATATGCTTGTTTTAAGTGTCTGTAACAATGATTATCATGGCAAAACTGGTCTATTATCTAAGCTTCTGCAATAATCAACATACCAGTAATTAACCACTGTATTTTATGTCATGTTTCCAAAGTTTGTTTTTTCATACCGTGTAGAAATCAAACAAAGATCAACTAATTCATGATTTTGAAAACCCCATTGGTAATTGATTGATATTCACTAGAGGCCAATAGTAGATATTTTGACCTCATTATTTGATCTACCGGTACAAGTTAATCATAAATGTGTGAAAACCTTGTTTGTGGAAACGACTGTGGGGTGTTTGCAGTAGAGTTACTTCACCACCAAACCTTATAAAAACGGACGTTAATCTGTAAACATGCAAAATCAACGTGTAACGGAAGGTTTGGACATAAAAATAATGTTTGCGGTGTGAAAAATTTACAAGAGCCAGGCGCTAAATATTGTCTATTTTGATGATTGTCGAGTTCAATTGAAGAAATTCATATCAAAATGTGCCAATTAAACATTTGTAGCGTTTTTCTTTCTTTCAAACTTTCTGTTGTGAAAGAATCTTCAGGTAGAGTGGTAAGGCGGACTACGCTATGGCAAAACAGGTAGAAATTGCGATGGGGTCTTTAGTGCTGAGGCCACAAATACTTGGTCCAACCAAACAATTATCTGTCTCTACGCAAGAGACTGAAGTAGAGTCTTGGCTACAGCTCCTCACACTATCTCTACGCAAGAGATAGAGCTGCAGTCACACAGACTCTGGGCCACGGCTATAGCTTCTAAGCAAGAGACTAAGTGATAGCTTCACAGGACTTCGCTTGTCTGATAAGCTACAGCGCAGTGTATGCCACAACCTGAGCTGCACGGCTGTATCTCTTTACGTGCAAGGAAGCGAGGCTTCACTAGCTTTGTAGAAGAGATAAGAGCCTTCTACCTAGGATCCAACAATACACTGCTAAGCAGTTTTATCCACTCGCCTATTTAATTCAAGAACGAGTGACCGAGTCAACAATTTAATGCGGACTGATTTAAACCTTGCGAGACGGCCGTATTTATACTAACTTTAACAAACACCACCTAGCGGCTTCCCGATAAGAGCCGAACAGTCACGGGAATGGCCGATATCTACCTTTTCTACCAAAACGTTTCTCAAACGTTTTTAAACATACGATAATTCAATGATTAAACGTTGTACAATATGGAATGCTGATATCAAATTGAATCTCTTTCAATTACTATTTCAAGACAGCAATTCATGGCTTAAAAATGGATACAAACCGGAAAGTTAATGTAAAGAACATGTTTCCTCTAGCTGTCATATCGGTAAAGAGTTGGGAACTTAACAGGGGAAATAACTTTTCCTAACTAATTTTCAATATATAGACTGGGTCGATTTAACTTCAGCAATTAGACTGGACATTTACAGTTTCTTCAACTCTATTGTGCCCGTTATTCTAGGCTTCCTGGAAAATACATCAGTACTCAATATACAAAACGTTACACATTGCTAAAACTTTTAGTTTTTCAAATGAACACAGTCATGCTAGCTCTGTATTGATTTTCAGACTTCGGTCATTTTAATTTTTTTCGTAATTCAATTTTAAACTACATACAAAATGACGTTTTAAATGTGTAATGTCTGGAGCGCCCCAACGAGTAGAGTACGAAAATGTAAATTTCTTTAATCAGCCTCTCCCCACCAGATTATTTACAATGTAAATCCCCGGTAATAAGAGTTTTGTAGAAGATCATATTTTTAGAGTTTTTAAGGCAGGGAATCAGACTCTGTGTTCAAGGCGACATTGTGACATGTTGATTGCCCAACAAAGAATTTTCTTATCAAGCAAGAAGTATTTTAATATTATTTCGTCGTGTTTTAATTTTGTAATAAAGTATTCAATCTTCTATCATGCATTAAGACAAAAAGGAAATATATCGAAGTAAGCGACAAGAAACATCACATTTATTAATTTTTTCTGTGCTGTATTCAGATAAGTTAAAAACATCCTTGCTGTATTCTGATTGGTTGAAAAACTCCCGTATGGCTAGCGTGTCCAGTGAGGACTGGCTAGCCTTAAGGATCAGACGTTTAGCCTACCAGACTAGCCGTAAGGACCCTTACCGCTAGCCACTTCCGTATAGAAAAACAGAATTAAGCCTGAAATCAGGATTACACTGACTCAGCCAAATTTCACAGAACTACAGAAAAAAAATGCAGATAATTTTGTATTAAATGAAAAGAAATTTGAGGGAGATGTTGAATGAAATGTTTAAATCATGAATTTAATGTGAGATCATAGAATTTCACCAGACAAATTTATAGGCTTAGATGGTGAGGGAAAAAATGAATTAGGCTTTTCCTGACAACTATGGAGTAAGGTACAAACCAAATAAAGTGTTAACATTACATTTATTAAGTATTAATTTAATTAAATCAGTCATTCAAATTATACATGAAAGTTTAGACTGTTTATTTGCGTACTGTTTAAAGAATACAGTAGTAACAGTGTGAAGGTCATAAGTGAAATGAGGTGACTTCAAGTAAACATATGGGATTAAAACATTTCTATAAAACATCCCTTGTATATTACTCGTGATTTTTTAACTTAAGATTCCGTAAAGATAAGTGCTTACAATAGAATAGGGATCACATTTAGCCTCTTTTTGTAAACTAATGTACTTCGGTGAAATTCGGCATGATTCTGTGTAATTCGGATTGCAGATGTAATTTAGTTTTTCTATGCACCCAAACCCACACGGGCGAACTTCAATGGTTTCCAAGTCCGTTGCTCTACCAACAAAATACCACTACAAGTCTCCCCCTTTTAACCAATTGGAGCCCGTCCCAACCGCTCTCAAATGGAAGCATGGGAGGCAAACCCACGACCCCCAGAACACTAGCATGGCCCTCTACCAACTGAGCTAGACAGGTACCTGGCAGGAGTCAACACTAACTCAGGGCTTGTGTTAGCATTTGATATTGAGGAGTCATTGACTCCTCACCTTAGAAATTCTGGGGGTCAAAACTGATTCTGAAGGGGTCAAGATTGCCAAAAAGGCAAATCATAAGTAAAATTTTGCATATTCAAGACTATTTTTACCTGTTTCTTGTGATGATATGAAGTTAGTTATCAAAATTTGTTAAAATCTTAGGTATAAAACCATGTTTTGACCCTTGGTAATATCTCCCAAGGGGGGCAAAATGACTCCCTTGGGAGAAATTTCTAGGGGTCAATTGAAGATATTTTCATTTTTTTTTTTGGGGGGGGGGGGGGTGTGAAAACCCTGGTTTAAGGGTCAAACACAAGCCCTGCTAACTCCTGAGAGTAATGAGTCCATTGGACTCCTAACACATGAAATATATCCCAAAATGAAAGGCTAGGGCCTGTACCCAAATTTGGAAAAAATGCCCTGCAAGGTCAAGGTCATTTATCAAGGTCAGTATTTTGAAAAATGTGCTTTTACAGGCATTTGTGTTTCACAAACACATCTTGTTGTGATCTAAAGTAACATTTCGATGGCTAAGTGAAAAACAGTTGTAACTGCCTATATGTTTATAGGCAGTTACTTCTGTTTTGTGCTGAGCCATCTATATGTTTTCTAAATTAAGCCCCGTCTTGTATGTACCTGTTTGCCAGCAAACTTATCACTTTTCTTTCACAGAGCTTGCAATGGCATAAATACATAAATATTCCTTGAGGTAAGGAAGAGAACAGAATGGCTTCCACAGGACAGGCCATAGGTTCAAGTGAGTTGTTTTGTTGATTTATAGAAAAATAATTTAAGGGAGTGGACCCAAAATAATAATATGGCAACTTTTCGGAACTCATGATCTTTCACAATGTTAACAGATATTTCCTAATTAGATCATTGGGAAACCTAGGTTTACACTGTCATGACTTCAGAAACATTGCACAAACTAAAACGGGTCCACTGCCTTAAGGCCAGTGTGTTTAACAATGCATTTTCATGAAGAATTTCCCCTGTTTGTTGTCTCTACATGTTTATGCTATTCAAATAGCTGATATAGACACCCCATTTAATTGTATTGATTAAGCATTGGGAGAGAGGTAAAAGAAAGGTATGGTTGATAATATTAATGAATAATGGTATCAATGGTATCATTCAAGAAAGGCTTGTAAAAAAATTACTTTTATATATTTATCTTTGTTGGAAGTCACAAGTTTATCTTTTTCTGTTAAAAGACAATTTAACTCATAACAAAGGTGACTTTCCTGAAGAAAATACTGAAATCCAAGTTTCATGCTTGATTTTATGGAAAAAAAACTATAAGTGCGAAGGAATTTAAACAAGCTCAAAAGCCTGTTACAAATAGCTGTGTAAATACTATAGATACAAACTGCAAAATAGGTTAACTACCCAAAAAGGAAAGAAATAAAAGTGGGGGATCAAAACCTCTTAACTCCAGCTTATTCAAGCTGTAGTTACGAGGTTTTGAGCCCCCATGGAACATAATTATTTTAAATTCAGCACAACACAACAGTTAGATAAGTTGGATTGATTTGAAAAAAAAATAAAAATCACTGCGAGAAAAGGAGATAATGCTTGTTTAAAACATACAGTAAAACCCCTCTATTAAGACCACTTGGGGTACTTTTTTAAAGTGGTCTTAATAGCGGGGTGGTCTTATTTCAGAGGTTTGGTCGGATGCGAAACTTTCAACACAAATTATTGCTTATACAGAAGACTAGCCTTTGTAATTTAGTTTATTTTATCATAATTTAAACTTTATCTTGTATTTTTACATTAGATAATTGAATCAATAAAATTCCATTTACACTTTCTCTGCTAAGTTTATAAATGTTATCTCTTTCACTATAGCTCTTTTCTCCATTATGTGTGTTTATTTGATCCGATTTGAAATCCTACATCGGAATAATTGTATCAAAATAAAGGCCATTTATTGTCGAACTGTAGATGTAGTGATTACATTCAGTAAAATCATTTTCCTAAATACGAAACCTTTCAATCATAAGCTTATTTACAATACCGGTCTGCAGATCGCCAAAAACGAATTTCTGTAAGTTGCCCGAATTAGTGGGGTTTGCGACCATTGAAATGAAGAACAAATAATTCCATTCTGTCAAAAATAGATCGTAATAGCGGGGTGCTCGTATTTCCGGGGTGGTCGGAAGGAGGGGTTTTACTGTATTTCCTTTTCTTATATCAGAGCTTTTTTTAACCTTTTGTGTCAAATTTTTGTGATATTTCAAATTGAATGCAATGATGAATCCTGAAAATATATCATACTGTGCTTGTAGGCCTGGTAATGTACACATGCTAATGCAAACCTCAATACTTAATTAATCTTGACGTTATTGATGAAATAAATCTTGAGTTATACATATATTTTTTTCAGCCCATACTTCCCAGGAGTTTCTGGAATCTGGAGGCCAGAAAAGCATGCTGGAGTTGTTGAGTATAACAGATGCTGCAGTGAAAGCTCTGAACAAATCAGTGAGGTCAACATCTTCAGCAGGCAGTCAGGGATCCAAGAAAAGTGTTGTCCATATACCCTTTACATCTGACCCCTTAGTCCAATCCTTACACAGTGATCGGTCAGTGAAGTCTTCAGGTAGTGGTCACTCGGTGAAGTCTACAGGTAGCGGTCACTCTGTCAGATCAACACAGAGTGACCAACTGTCTGGCAGGTCACAAAGAAGTGGTCAATCTTTTCCATCTCATCGCAGCGTCCATTCATCCCAGTCTCAGGAAGATAATGTGGGTGCTAAACCTTCAGTGGTAAGAAATTAATCTTCTGTTTTTTTACCATGGTAAGAAAAGATGCTTTCTAGCAATACAGTCCATCTTGCTTGAGCGGCCACATCTATTAAGGGATCCATTTTTAATTAATTCCGATATTTAAATCAAACAATCTTACGATTGTACAAGTACAATTTCTAGTCTTTGAATTAATGTAATGTCCTATGTTGTTAAAACTCATTAGAGTCACCTCAATGGGTTTGATCAACATAGTGTTATTGAGAAATGCTTAATTACGTAGACATTCATTCAAGATTATGTTCCAAAAACAAAACGTGTACTAAGCAACCATTCTCTTTAACAACCATTTTGTGGTGGTCCCTTAAGTGGTCGCTTAACCCTTGTCATGCTGAGTAAATTTTGGTTAAAAATTTTCATCGATATCAAAGGGCAAAAAGCACTGAAAGTCCCAACCGTAGGTCAATTTTTATTTGAAAAACTAAATCTATTGACATTTCTGGTTTGAAAGTGAGAAACAGATGGTGTAGACTAACATCAGGCTGCACATTTGTGCAGGCTGATGTTTGTCTATAACTCCTGACAAAGCAGGAACATTCCAGGTTCAGCATGACAAGGGTTAAGAAACATTTTACTGTACTCAGAAAAAAATTTAACTCAGAGGCTAGGAGTGCCAAATTTGTACATTCTATCTAACATTATGGTATTACAAATTAGGAACCAAGTAAACAATGCAGGGGTAATCAGACTCCAAGGTCTTAAAATGCTCCACCTGGAATTGTTCTTGTTACGGAAGGGGGTATAAAAAGTTATAAGCCTACATTATTTTCAATCTGATCTTGGTCTTCATCAAGTGTTTGCCCCTTTAATCCATACAAACACAATTGGTTTTTTTTTAGATTAATGGATGAAAAAAAGAAAGGTTATGAAAAACTTATTGGAAAAGATGAAATTGCAATTTACAGAGATTTCTTACACACCTTTCAAGGGCTTTTGATTTATTGCAGTTTTTATAATCCTGTCGAAAGACAGAACATATTATATGATCACCTGTGGCATCTGGGCAGGAAGCTACAGAGTGCAGTGGGCAAGAACAGTAAATCTACCTGGCTTAAATTTTTAGCTATTTCCTTTGGTTTTTTTACGCATTAATGAGTTAGAGAACTACTACCTTAAGTAGAAAGCAATTTTGTGGCGGACAACGGGACTCTTGTTCATGCCTGAAATTTCAGCTGTGTAACTGGCGTATTTTGTGACAATTTGCCACCTTGCTCAAATCTTGTTATTCAGCAAGTATTTTCATTCTCTTTTTCAGCCATTACAAGATGTGAGTCATGACAGTGGAGTTATCAGTAAAACTCATACTCTCAGTGATAACAAGGTCAAACAAAGGGAGGTCACTCACACAGGTTCACCAGAGGGCGCTTCTGATGTTAGCACCTCAGCCAGTGATGTCCTCATACAGTCTACACATGATAAATCTACACATATCAACAATGAAAGTGGGTTACTTGAAAATGTTAGCTCAACCTCGAAATACTCGAAAACCTCATTCGGTGTTGAAAATTTTAACTCCTCAGGGCCGCAGAAGGTGAAAATATTTAAACGAAGGTTGAAGGAGATAAAAGCACCTTTTGACGATGAAGGTTTGAGAGATTCTGCATCGAGTGATGAGAAAGTTCCGTCATCTTTGTTGAGTGAGGATGGAAGGTCAAAAAGGGGGTCAAGGACAAATAGTGAAAGGTCAAGTGAATCTAGAAGTGGGAAATCAGAGACTGATTCACAGAATGGTGGAAATGGAAAACAAATTATAAATGAAAGCCAGTCTATTAAATCAGGAGCAATTGATAGAAATGGGAGCAAAAGTAATGGTAACTATCAAAAAGGTTTTGAAAGTAATAAGTTTCGAGTTGAAAAAGTCAGAAAATCATCTGAAAAAGCAAATGATGATATCAATATGGCTACAAGAAATGGAATCAGTGGTGCTACCTATCAACAGACAAATGTTGCAAGAGAAAATGTGCTAAAATCTGATATGGATAGAGCAACAAATGGGGCCAATGGCAAAAGCAAAGATGAACCTGGTGATGTTAATCATTTTAGGAGCACTCCAAAGTACTTTGTAGCGAGACATACTCCACAGAAAGGTCAAACTAAAGGGACAAATGATGGGGATAAAACAGAAGCCATTCCTGAGAGGAAAAACTTGTTGAAGGATCTTGAAGATAGCATTGAAATTGTTACTGCTCGTGGTAAGTGCTACTGCGGCTGTAAGGTGTGACATTTACTTCTGAGAGTAAGGAGTCCATTGGACTCCTAACACATGAAATCAAGGAGTCAAAGCTCAAAGTAAGGAGTCTGAATTTTCATAATGGAAGAACATTGTAGAAAAGAAGAAATTGCTTGTTACTAGCAAGCAATTTCTTCTTTTTCACATTTTCTTCAAAAGAAGTTTATTTTCTAAAAATATCATGGGATGCAACCAAATGTTTTTTTCAACAACTGTTGTAGTGAAAAGATCTACAGTTTTGGTAAAATGTTAGAAAGGAGCTCTGTGCATTCTCATATGATCCTTGGAGTCCATCCGACTTCTTACTTGCAATTGGAAGGAGTCCCAACTGGTAAACAAGGAGTCTTGGACTCCCTGACCCCCCTAAGTGTCTTGCACTGTGAAAGTGTGAAAAAAGATTATTACCTGCATCTAATAAATTTATAGAAATCTGTCTTTTGCCCACCTTAACTCTTGCCATGCTGATTTGAAACCTTAGCAAACTTGCTTTGAAATCCTGAAAAAATATGGGTGTAGGTCTAGGTGGTATGGACCAAGAGCAGAATGCTTATTTGTGCAGGCTGATATTTGGCTATAGCTCATCCCAAAGCAGGATTACTGACGGCATTTGATTGAAAAAATAAATAAAAATGTCACTGTTTTAAAAAAATATACGGGTGTAGGTGGTATGGACTAAGAGCAGAGTGCACATTTGTGCAGGCTGGTATTTGTCTATAGCTCTTTTCAAAGCGGAGTTTCTAAGGTTCAGCATGACAAGTTTAATATACCACAGTTTTTTTTTACAAAGTCAATGGTTAAGAAATTTAACTTGTACAAATCTGATGTGTTTGGAGGAGACTTAAACTTCGAAGTCTTTCAAATTTAAACAATGTCAGTTGTTATATAAGGTTGATATATGTTCAAGAAAGTACTTACAATGTATTAGTTTAACTTTGAAAAATAACTGGTTACAAAAAAACACTCAGATGTAGATTTATAGTTTAGAAACTCGCTTTATCATATACCAATTATATACCAATGCACTTAAGAAGTTTTAAACTAAAAAAATTTGAAAGTCAGGCGTGTGGAAAAAAGGATTTTCTCCTTGCCCATAGACAGAGGAGAAAATCTTTATTTCCACACCACTGATTTATGTAACATGTTGATGACCTTTGATCTATTTAGAACCATTCAAAGATTTGCCCTTGTACTTACTTGTCCAAGAACAAGTGGAAAAGAAAAATGTACTTGCCTACAATTGGAAATTGTTCCCCAAACCCCCAAATTGGGATGATATACCCAGAAGTTGAAACTTCAAACCCTTAGTTTACAAGCAGCCTTCTTTTTCTCATATATAGCACTTTCCTGTTATACAAAATTTTGGACCTGTCCAAATTCAAAGGTTTTGCAGATGAAAATTTAAAGTGGATTTAATTTGAAAAATAACCATTCAGTAGGGCAGAAAATAGTGTGGAAAAAGAAGAAATTGGCTGTCAGAAGCAATTTTTTCACAATGTTTTCTCAATCATAAAATCACAGGCACATAAAAAGCAGGGATTAAACGGCAAAGGGATAGAAAATGCTGTCAGTATAAAGCTGCTGAGAGCACCTAACTGTAATGCTGAAAGGGGCAGTCTGAGGAATTTGTTTACAAATATTGTTAACTTCCATCTAGTTGAAGATGGTAAAAAGATAGTTTTGTAATTTGAATTTTTTTTTTGTCAGACATACATATTTGCAAGTTTATATTTTAGCGAGAGTAAAATTTGAGGTCCCAGTGCCAAAATACTTGTAAGTGCCTGTATCAGCAAATCAGACCTATCAGCACTGGAATGTCAATTTATTCTTTATTTCCTTATCATAATGTGACCTGTCACGCCAAAAAGGGACCATCTAGGAACTCTTTATACATTTGAAGAAGAGATTAGTTCTAGTACAGGCGAACCAGAGGTCGCATTTTAATTTGTTTTTTCATAGATAGGTAAATTGGCTTTTCCAGATTCAGAAAAAAAGTTAAGTGCAAAAAGTTTTGACCCTTTGTCAGTCTGCAGAGTCTGACTAGGGTCAAACTTTATGCATTTGCCATGGTCCTTTTTGCGCAACAGGTCATATTGAAAAAGAAAATAAATCAACAATAATCATTATTTCACTTTTCAATTGGCTTCTTATATCAGTGAAAATAAAACCCTATTTAAAGTAGATGCAATTATGCATGCACAGCAAGAAAGTTCTGAAATAAGTAGGTTAAGGATGAGGGTTGCATAGATTGTGATAGTCTTTAACCCTTGTCATGCTAAATTTTAACAAATTGTGAGTTGCTGTTTATTTTGAACATAAAATTCAACCATTTTCTGGTTTAAAAACAAAAAGTGCAGACTGATCCTCGCTTTACCTCCAGACAAAGCAGGAATAATCCAGGTTAAACTGTTCAGCATGATAACTTATTGATAAGTTAAACTTGAATGAACTGATTTTATAGTCCTAAATTTTGATCTCTTTACTTTTTACTTCAGCCAAGGATTCAAGCTCCACAAGCTCTCAGCCGGAGATTATTACAGTACCAGAGAGAATTGTGACTGTATCAGCCAAGGATTCAGGTTCTCCAGCCTCGTCCACCAGTGAGGCGGTCACAGGTTCGAGAGTGGCTCCACCTCTGGTCTCATATCATAGTGCTGGGCATAAACTCAGAGATGACAAGGGAACTGGGGATAGTGATAAAGCCAAAAGTTTAGGTATAGTTAACCCTGTCTTAGCTACCCGTATAAAGCAAGCACCTGTCTTTAGCAATCAATTTTGAGCTCAACTATTCATAGAAAAGGGGGGGGCTATTCCGGTCACCAGGGCATCGGTGTTGGTGTAATGTTTGCGTTGGTGTTGGGGTAATGCTTTGGTTAAGGTTTTAATATGCAGCAGTGATAAATCTCTGTTTATACTAAAGCTTTTAATTGGATACTTTGCAAATGCTTCTGTGACTATCAAATCATACTCTAAATGAAAATTCATTACTTTGATATTAAATTTAATGGAATTTTCTAAAGTCGACATTGATTTGCTTTTACTTACCTGCGCTAGGAATAGTCGAGCTTTGATGTCCTCTGAAAAGGTCTTGTTATACCCCCAGCTTCAGTCGAGCCATCTGTCTATCCATCCGTAAACATTTTCTTTTTCGGACTCTTAACTCTAGAACCAAATGAAGTAGAATCATGAAACTCCATGCAAGTGCTGCTTGTGACCCAAGGAAGTGCCCTATCCTTTTTGGTCACAATGGTCAAAGGTCAAGGTCACAGTCAGCCTTTGTTCAATTTTCGTTTCCAGACTCTAACTCAAGAACCAAGTGACCTAGAATCATGAAACTTCATGGAAATGCTGCTTATGACCCAAGAAAGTGCCTTGGGTTACATATGTCAAAGGTCATAGTCATAGTCAAAGGTCAAGTTCATAGTCAAATTTTTGTTAAACTTTTGTTAGACCTTTTCGTTTCCAGACCCTAACTTAAGAACCAAGTGACCTACAACAATCACAGGCATATAATTTGAATTCTCAATATTTGTTACAAACATATTCTATTCTAAAAGCACTTTTACTTTTACAAAGCTGGTGTGGACTAATTAGTCCACTTTGTGACAGTTCTAGTTAAATTTCCTTTAAGCACTTGCCTAAAACAAGTTTAACTGTCGTTAGCTCTCAGAGTCAAAGTCACAAGACCATTGTTTCATTAAGTGATACTTGGATATTAAAGGTCAAACTGCATTTTGCGCTGATGGTCTCAGTTAAAAGCTCTACAGCCTTTAAATCACACAGGGTTGAAAATATTTCACATTCATGGTGGCCATTTAAAAAATCAATTATGATAGGAACATGAATATTGTAACTACAGTTTTTGAAAACTCCCTTTGTACCATGCAGGGTTGAGATATTTTAAGTCAATATTATCTAAAGTACAATGATGATCTCCCTTGATCTCATATATGATATATGTATTCAAGGGGGATCAACATTGTGCTCTTGGTCAATATGATTTGACTGCCTTGGTGGCCTAGTGGTAAGTTCACTCGACCTGTGACCTGGTGGTCTGTGGTTGGATCTCAACTGTTGCCGGGGTGTGTTTATGGGCAAAATACTTAAAAGCCAGCCCCAGTTCACCCAGCTTCAAAAATTGGGTAGCAGTGGACTTTTAACCACTGCCTCTCTCTCAGGGACGTGAAAACATCAGGATTGAGGGTTCGAGAATGATTCTATAAGCTTAAGCTTCAGTTGCAATTGAACCAAAATAAATTAGTATAAACTAAACTAAAATGATTTGATTGGTCAAGAGACTGATGACTATGATTGGTCAGTTTGTCTAACGACTTTAATCTTTCTTTAAACATATTTAGATGAAAGTGACATTATACCGCCTGCTCTTCCAAGACAGTTTAAGAGGACGGATGACCTTGACCTTGATCACCAAGGAGACACCAGTAACCCTAGCAAGACTCTACAGTCAAGGTCACAGTGGTTTTCAAAGGTAAGAGTACAGTTAACAGCATTGTAAAATTTACAAGGTGAATGATTTTGGAATGATTACAGAATGAAATTGATTGAGTGGTAGGAACTAGTTTTCAATGAAACTAAAGGGAAGTAATCCAATATTGCAAATTTTGTTCATCCTGAACAAATTTAGTGATATTTATTACCTCCCTTATTTGAAAATGCTTATAAGGTCTATAAATAGCTTCCTATTTCTTCAAGGACCAATCGGCCACTTACAATTTCAACTATGTCAATGAAATTGCGATTTTTTCTAGCTGTACTTATTTTGAATGTAGTAGTTAATGTTATCTTAATCGATTATGAGCATTTTTGAATGGTTTGAGTGAGTTTTTGGAATGAATGAATGGAGCGCGGAGTAAGCGATATTGATTGGTTTTGATTGAGGCGAATATCAATTTTATGATGTAACTATGTGTAAGCAATCTAGAATTGATCTGATCAGAATGAGACTCAATTTCACAATGTTATTAACTGTATCAACTTTAGTCCTTAATTTTTCTTTCAAGGGTTTACAGAACATTAAAATAATTTAAGATTTTGAGTATGAAGAATATACTTTCTATTTAGAGGTCAACCTGCAAAACGTATAAAAAAAACAACAGCAAAAAATACTCTTAATTTTGCTAGTTACATCAAGAATATTCAAAATTCTAGGCTCATAATGTGCATGATGATAAATCTTATGGGCATTCATCTCTAGATACCAAAATCAGGGTCAGAATAATTTTGCAAGGTCAAACTTGTTTAAAATTTGCTGTTTACACACCCCTTGAAAGATGAGACATATGTGATCACCAATGGTACTAGCAACCTGTGCAAGTCGGTGTCCACTTGTTTGTCTGGAGTATGACTCTATCATCTTATGTTGGATTGACTTGTAATGTTCCTCTCATGATAACATGTGCAGTGCACTAGAACCATATTTCTACCTAGCTTGAGTTATTTCCCTTTGTTGTTTGTGGACATCCAGCAGTGTAACAGGAGTATCTTGTGCTAATTTGTCTCTCGTTTTTTTTTTAAAAACATGAAGTTTTAGTAATCTTATAAGATTACCCTATATGATTAAATGTTATAAGAAACTTTGACCTATTTCAAGTGTTCCTGTGTTCTAACTTTTTTAGTTGTGACCCTTCATGCAAAAAGGGGCAATCTGGGAAGTGCAAAAGTGTTGACCTTGGTTAGACTGCGCAAACTGCGCCTG
Organism: Fragum whitleyi; assembly: GCA_948146395.1. NCBI lineage: Eukaryota > Metazoa > Mollusca > Bivalvia > Cardiida > Cardiidae > Fragum > Fragum whitleyi. The sequence goes on from OX411544.1 coordinate 86,636,208, forward strand.
ACCAGGGTTGAAACTTACCACAAATAACAAATTTCCTAAATATATAATGATTATTCTACCTGTCTAGGGTATTGAACCCTTTGCTGTTTAATTCCTGCTTTTTACATGCCTGTGATTTTATGATTGAGAAAACATTGTGAAAAAAGAAGAAATTGCTTCTGACAAGCAATTTCTTCTTTTTCCACACTATTTTCTACCCTACTGAATTGTTATTTTTCAAATTAAATCCACATTAAATTTTCTTCTGCAAAACCTTTGAATTTGGACAGGTCAAAATTTTGTAAAACAGGAAAGGGTTAAGAATATGTGATCTGGTGGAACTTTGTTGAATCCAATCCTTTTTCCAAATATTTATTTTACTGCAATCCCAGATGGTCCCTGGTCGTGTGATGGGTCACAGTTGTTTTTCCATCAAACATAGTTTCTTTTACTCCAGCAAGCCACAGGTCATGGTTTACTACAAGGTGCTCCAGTAAATGGTCACAATGCTCCGGACAAACAGAAAGATGAAGATATCCATATATCTGACTTTAAACTTACAGAGAAGCAGAGATTGGTGAAGGAAAGTTTTGCTAGAAGGTATTATCTTAGTTATAAATGTCACCCTTCACGTAAAAAGGGACCATCTGGGAACTCTGTAAAATAAATATTTAATTTACTTGAATGGTAGAAAAATTATTCTAGATTCAGAAGATTTGTTATATTGTTTACGTTGACTCACTTTTTTATAGATCTCTTATAAATAAATTAAAAAAATAAATGATTTTTGTAATCTTGCATTGGTTGCAGTAGGCCAAAATGACCTACACATTTTTGAGAATCAAAATGGAATAATTAGGGGTCAAAACCCTGGTTAAAGGGTTAAACATGAACTCTGTGATATGCTGTTTAGAATTTAAGATTTGATAGCAATAAAATCAAGGTCACTGGTCAAGGTCAAACATTGGTTGTTAACCTTGATCTTTTGCAAACATTTTTTTTGTAACAAGGAAATATTCTTTCAGCTTGAGCACATATCCTTTTAGATAATTGGTGGATAGTCATAAACCAGAGTTTGACACTTACTTCTGTGAGTAAGCAGTCCAGTGGACACCCAATTTCAAGGAGTCCAAGCTTAAAGTCCAAATTTTCATGTTATGGAGAACTTTTGTTAAAAAAAAGAAATTGCTTGTTACAAGCAATTTATTATTATTAATTATTATTAATGTATTATTTATTCCTTACCAATTTAAGATGGGTTTCTTTCAAAATTACTAGTAGATGCAGACAAAGGGTATCTGTAAAATAAAAATGAATCTGCTATACTCATTTGTTTGTCAAATATTTTGCATATGATCAATAAGACCATTAGACTTCTAACTTGAAGAATAAAGGAGTGCTATCTGGAAATAAGCAGTCTTGGGACTCCCCTTAGTGTTGAACCCTGCTAATATATGTGAGAGAGCAGCTTGAAGCTTGGAAAGAATGTCAGGGTAGTACTTGTGAGAGAAATATCATAAAGCAATCATTAGGTCTCTAGCTGCATTATATAACTGAACTGTTATAACTCACATCAAACGGTTTTTATTTAAATATAATATCGAGGGGTCAGCGCAACAATAGTGTAAGTGCCTATAAATATATATAGGCACTTACAATAGTATTTGGCAGACCCCTCGATATAACAAGGATAAGATCAAAGTAGAATAAAATGACATCACAGGGTAGTAAGTATTTAATGGGTCAATGAATTTAATGCAGTATTACTGTATTGTCCTGTAAAAAAATAATACAGTAGAAAATTTCTTGTGTGACCACTTATGGGACCACCAAAAAGTGGTCGTTGAAGAGAGCAGTTGCTTTATACACTTTTTGTTTATAAATTAGAAACATAATTTTGATTGAATAGATATAAGCTTTTTTTAATTTCTCAATACTCTAATGTTGTCTAAACTCCATAGAATCGTATCAATGAGACGATTCTATGGAGTTTTAACAACATAGGACTCATTTAAAATAATTTTTAGACAAATAATATTTATTTTTCAAGACATTTTGATTTTAAAGAAGGGGATTTTGAAATCAGTCACTTAATAAAAATGGTCGCTTAATAGTTGTGGTGGCTGGAGCAAGATGGACTGTAGTTTAGATTTACGTGTCATTAGATTTCTTTTAAGATTTAAATTATGAATATATTGAATTATTAGTGTGTAATATATCATTTTCTAACTTGCTGATGTTGTTATTTAGTATGCCAAGCTTTGGTCCGGAGTCTATAAGGTGAAATATTATAACTAACACACAAAGAATAGACAAAGAATATCCCAGTACTCAACATCTTAATATGTATCTTTCAGACATTATAATGATGTAGTATCAGGGATCGACACTAAATCATGAGAATAGGGACTTCATTGGACTCCTAACACATGAAATCAAGGAGTCCAAGCTCAAAGCTTCAAAATGGGAGAAAATTTTGGAAAAGAAGTAATTGTCTGTTATAAGCTATAACTTCTTTTCCACAATGTTGTTCCAAAGGGGAAAATCATTGAGATGTAAGAAAATGTTTTCTTTAACAGTGTAGTGAAAAGATCTTAAGTACTGGCAGGGGTTGAAAAGGAAACTGCCCTATGCATTATTTTTTCAAAATATTCTCGTATGACCCGTGGAGTCCATCAGACTCCTTACTTGCAAATAGAAGGAATCCTAAATGGTAAATAAGGAGTCTTGGACTCCAGGACTCCTGTTAGTGTCGAACCCTGAGTATTGTAGTATCTTTGAATGTCATAATCTTTAATGAAGATTTCTTTGTATATAGTTAGCAATCTAAGTTGCAAAATTTAAAGTTTTCTATCAGTCTAAGTAAAATGGGATATAAAATATATGGTTATATCAATAGAAATACTAATTGTTGTGAGGGAAAAGAAGAAATTAATGATATTTTTCATAATATGACCTACGTCGCAGGAGTGAAATAACCCCATTGAATAATTTTGATATTACATAGGTGTTATTACACTAGTGCAATAACTATGCAACTTAGCTCAGAGCAAATAGCAACGCTGTTTTGTAACTACGAATATGACGTCAATATATATATATCCTGACGGTGTTTTAAGTTTCATGGAAAATTAAAATGTGGAATCTCAAGAATTTCAATGATTTTTCACAAAAAATCAGGTCATCTACTAAACAGCTAATGAAAATTGGAGGAGGACCCACAATTTTGGAAAATTTCTTTCGTTCTTGAAAATTTATACTTTCTAATTATTTGTAATTCAGGAATAAAGACATAGTATATAAATTATTTTTATAGTGAGTTAAGAATTTGAAAATGAGATCAATGGTTAACGTCATTGAAAACATCTTGAACCATTCCTTTTGACATTCAAAGATGCACAGCAAATGAATGCATTATTCTTTCCATTTAATTTGGATCATTGGGAAAAATATAAGTGATATCATATTCTATTCTAGTTATTTGATGCAAAATACTTGTCTACGTAGTGTTAGATCCATTTAACAGGATCAAATTATTGCCACAATTGGTTGAAAGATATACCTTCTTTAAATATTTTATTTTGAGAAAGATCATTGAAAAAGGAGTTGATTGATGGAAAATATTGTAAAGAAGATTATGCATTCATTTATAAGTGGGTAAAAATATAGATATATTTGTATTGTTAGACAAAAAACAGAGAAAGAAAGGAATCAGTTTAGTTTAGTTAATCTTTAATAGTATAGTTGATTTTCAGATTAGAATATATATGACAGATACCTATTTATTATTTTAAGGCAACAAACAGATTTATGAAAAATAAAAGACTTCAGGGGGCCATTTAACTAAACTTCTTAAACATAATTAGTTGTAAGTCAAGATCAGAAAATCCTACCTGGTGTTTTTTATTTATTTTTAGATTCTGCCTTGCAATATATCATTGGAATTGTCTTAAGAAGATGATTTCAATGAGATAATGCATGGCAGAACTCCTCATTTAGTAACTACTTTAGGAGCAAATCTAATTTTTGACTTGCGCAAAAAATGGTCGTAAGATGTTTAGTAAAACAGGCCCCAGATGCTTTCTAACTTTTGCATGTAATGAATACAGAAATATTAAGTCATAAAAAACAAATGGATAGAACAGAAGAAATTTGTTTCCAAAACTTAGCTGGAAAACTTTACCTCCTAATTTAGCATATTCCGTTTCTTCAAAGGTATCTGAGGTACAATGACCATAGTATGAAGTTACAACTGGGCCCTAGGTTATCAATCTTTTCTCATTCTCAGCTGAGAATTTTCTCAAATTTCAACTTGAAATTAAAGCTGTAATTCTGTAATATTAATGTAATTAATGTAATATGAATATAAAAGAAAATATATAAAATTTGTTTTAAATCACAATTTACGAATATCATCTTTTGTACCTACAGTTATTTGATATCCCAAGTTTGAGAAAATTATCAGTTGAGACTGTGCAAAGGTAACCTTGGGTCCAGACCATTATGCACCTAATAAGTTGCAAATGATAAAATATAATGATAAAGATCAAGGTCAAACTTTTAATCCATACCCCTAAGTAATCAAAAAGCAAATTTATTACATGGGTCAATCAAAAATAGATCATAACAAGGCTTTGCTGAGTTCTATCTGTTTAAGATGATTAGTTTTGTAAATTTGTTTTTACCAGTATTTCATGCTTACAAATTTGATAGTCTATTAGTCCCACAAAATTATGCGAATTATTGCCATAAATAGCTCTGAAATTTGAATTTGAAATTTTCTGCCTAACATTAACTTACCTTTTGTAAAATTATATCATCATAAGCAATATAAATTCATTTTCAAGTAAACACAAAAGTAAAGCTATTTACCCTAAGCTCATTTTCATATTTTTCATAATCCATGATTTTTCCCCTGGCAGGACTGAGCCTAAGTAACGGGTTGTTTCACTTAAAGCTAAATAAGCTATTATTTACAACTACTTACTTCAGTAAATAATTGACAATAATTAACTTGAGAAATTAAATTATAGGTTGGTTACCAAACCCTAGTTACTTCAGATAGGACAAGCTGAAGTTTTTAGGCTTTGGTAACTAAACAGTGAAATGTGTTCCATTTCTCTGAGCCTGCAAATCCTTTTGGTTTTAGGGTTAAGGACAGTTCAAATGTAATACGGGGGCTCGTATGAGATTGGCCATTGTGCCATTTACATCCATATTGTCCCGATTTGGTTAGTTCAGAAAGCACATTTCTGCCTAGATTGGCTTATCGTCATCAATATATAATGACTCTTAAGACAGAGTGTGTTATGGGAGACCACTCTCACCACTGTCCTGCATAGCTTCTTTGGTTTAGATACAATGTCTGACACCTGCATCAGGGAAGTTCTTCTTTGGCTCAGTGGTTAGCGCATTTGACTTGTAAACCATTTATTGAATATTGTTGTCGACATGGGTCCGACACAGGCTCAAGTTGGATATTTCAGCTATGCTTCGGTCGAGAACAATTTGTCTGTAACAAATTTTTTAAAACTGTTCAGTTCATTCAAGCCTATTTTAGATACCTTTTTCATTATTTGAATAATTCAAGATCTCAGTGATGTGCATCAGTAGGTATCAAGGTCATGGTGGTGTTTAAAGGTTCAAGTCATCTGTCAAGGTCAACATTTTCAGAAAAAGTGCCTTTAGGAGTGTTTGTGTTTCAAAAACACATCATTCTTGTTTTCAGCAAGAATTGCGTTAAGACTTGTAATATTTGATTAAGATTATTGGCATATACATCTTTGTCTTTCAGAGTCTTCAGCACTTTGATTTGAGTGTATTTTAGTTAACATTTTTAAGGGTTGAATAAATCTTTGGAACAAAGTTGAAGATTTTTGGTGAAATCTTTAAAATCATGACATTAAAGTTTTTAAGGTTTTGATCTTATTCTGTGTTTCAGCTTGTTAGTTTTTAAAAAATATATAAACATATGATGTAATAGAGATGTACAACTATACCACCTATATACCAATTTCCGAACTAAAACTAATTATTTAATTATTTGTAGAGTCACTAACATTTCAGAACTAAAGCTAAACAAATAGCTATATCCCCTACTTGTATAGTGGCAAAAATTTTCTTGAATTGACAGACTTCAATACTTAACCCTTGCCATGTTGAATAAATTTTGGCATAAAATTTTCATCAAAATCAAAGGGCAAAAAGTACTGAAAGTTCCAACTGTAGGTCAATTTTTATTTGAAAAACTAAATCTATTGACAATTTTGGTTTGAAAGTCAGAAACAGGTGATGTAGACTAACATCAGACTGCACATATGTGCAGGCTGATGTTGGTCTATAGCTCCTGCCAAAGCAGGAATATTTGGGGTTCAGCATGACAAGGGTTAAATTGATAATTTAACTTGAGTTGTTCCTTTTAAGATTCAGGAATTCTGATGCTTGAAAAATAGTTTCTATTGCTAAAAAAAGAGAGCATTTTTCTTATTCCATGGAGTTATGAAACCATAAACCTCATCACACTTTTGTGTGAATATGTGAATAGGTGTTTAGTTTCATACCTGAAAATTAAAAAAAAAAAAACAAAAAAACCCTCTCTTTATCTGTTAATTTCAATTGATTATTTTTAAAGTAATGATCTGTATACATTTCTGTACATAATTTAAAATTTCTTATTCTCATCTTTGTCGTTTAATCTTTTTCATACAATTTTTTTAGCGTTCTTTTTTGTTAAAAATTCAATTTTACAAATTATGATAATTAATGCTTTCAGATCAGGAATCAAATACCTAAGCTTTTCATTATGGTGATTCATTGAATTTAAATATATACTGCATGCATCAAATGCACCCAAATAGTCACCTAGATGTAAACAAAAATCAAATAAATGTACTAACCCAGTTTAACCCTTTATCTTTCGAATTCTTCACAGACAAGGTGGTCCAATCAGAAGAGTTGTTCAACCACGCCTTGTCGGCCATGACAGTAAGGCTAGTTCTACCTCCAGTACTGGAGAGCAGAAAGCACAACAACAGCTTGGCCAATCAAATGATCAGGTTCTGACAGCCGCGGCTGCTGCAAGTGCTGCTGTGGCTGCTACACAGCCATTCTTGAAGGTAAAGCTCTGTTAAATTTTCTTGCTCAATTACCTACTTTCTCTCATATATTCTAGAAGGCTTATCATTAATTTTTTATGGCCAATCAAAAATGAACACCAACATCAAAAAACTATAAAGGAAATATTTGAGAAAGATATCAAATCTACCTTAGGTCAGTCTCATTTAGTTTTCAAAAAAGACAGGAAAGGTGGTCAATCTTTTAACCAATTTTTAGCTCCACTGGCCGAAGACCAGCGAGCTATTGTCATGGCAGAGTGCCCATCGAGCGTCCCTGTGTGTGTCCATTTGTGCGTAAACTTTTTCTGTAAACATTTTCTCCTCCCAAACCAATAGGCAGATTTTAAAGAATTTTCGTAAAATAATCCTAGGGTGACCTTCTTCTTCAATTTTTCAAAAAATTTGGATCGACCTCAAAATAAGGGCATGGCAGGGCGGGCATTTTTAGTCCCCTACCGGTGTTCACACCGGTAGGGGACTATAGGTTTGCCCTCCGTCTGTCCGTCCGTCTGTCCGTCCGTCCGTCTGTCCGTCTGTCCGCTCAAATCTGGATCCCGTGATAACTTAATAACTAAGCAAGCGTTTTTGATGAAAGTTGGTATATGACTAGATGGCAATGTGTAGATTATGCACATCATTTTATTTTTGTTTTTTGACTTAAATTGAGGTTGCTATGGTTACAGAAATAGTGAAAATATGGCCAAAAAATGGGATCCTGGGATAAGATAATAACTAAGCAAGCTAGTTTGATGAGACTTGGTATATGACTATATGGCAATGTGTAGATTATGCACATCATTTTATTTTTGTTTTTAGACTAAAGTTGTTGTTGCTATGGTTACGGAAATAGTGAAAATATGGCAAAAAATATTGGATCCTGTGATAAGTTAATAAGTAAGCAAGCTAATTTGGTGAGACTTGGTATATGACTAGATGGCAATGTGTAGATTATGCACATCATTTTATCTTTGTTCTTTGACAAAAAGTGCGGTTGCTATGGTAACGGAAATAGTGAAAATATGGCAAAAAATGGATCCTGCAATAACTTAATAACTAAGCAAGCTAACTTGATGAAATCTGTTTTAAAATGTAAAAAAATTTATAAGCCATGTTAGTCAGGGTGGTGATGCAGCAGTATTAATCACCTCCAGTGAAAGTTCTCATTTCTTACCAACAAGACTGAAGAAAAACAAATTGGATCAGACAAGGTAACTGTTATTGATACTATTTCTTGCATCTGTCTATTGCTTGCATGAATTGTATAGTGGGCACAGCAGAGACAACAACTCATGTAAGTCTTGTTTAACCCTTTCCAAAACAAGACCTGGTTTTGACGTCCCTGATAGAATTGGCTTGGGAAAACATTGAGACAAACAAAGCCGGTAGGGGACTTTTGCCATGTCCGACATGGCTCTTGTTTCACTTGGAAATCTTTAAAAACCTTCTCCTCCCAAACCATTGGGCCAATTTCAATGAAACTTAGCATGGACATTCCTTGGGTGACCCTTTACTTAATTTGTTCAAGAAATTTTGATTGGCCCATAAATATGGGCGTAGCAGGGCGGGGCTTATTTTGAGCTCGAAATCTTTAAACGAAATCTCGGATTTCAATGAAACTATAAAAGAATGTTCCTTGGGTGACCCGTAACTTAAATTGTTCAAGAAATTTTGATTGGCCCATAAATATTGGCATGGCGGGGTGGGGCCTATTTCGAGCCCAAAATCTTTGAACAACATCTGAACCACTGGGTCGATTTCAAAGAATCTTTAGCAGAATGTTCCATGGGTGACTCTTTTCAAAAATTGTCTGCAAAATTTTGATTGGCCCATAAATTTGGGCATGGCAGGGTGGGGCTTATTTTGAATAGATCTCTGTAAATTGACAAAACTAGGCTATCAACCTGCTCTTATTTTGAAGGGGGGGGGAGTATAAATGTTGTACAAACGTCTATTATCTATATTTAGTTGTTACAATACAGCGATTGTCCTATCTAAAACAGGCCAACTATCATTTGGGAAAAGATAATTTGATAAAGTTGATAATTTGCCTCAAAGGATTATTTGTTTGTTCTGTGTCAGCGAAAAATAAAAGTACCTGCAACGTTTGATTTGAAAAACTGGCAGAAATTAAGACACATAAAAATATCCACTTTTACAGTAATAGCACCCGCAAGTAAATAGAGGGTAATCGTTTGTTTCAATGTAAGATTGATTTATATTTCATTGAGTGAACAACAAAAGCTATATTTTCATGTGAAAATAGCTATATTTTCATGTGAAAATATATCTTTTGTTGTTCACTCAATAAAATATTAATCAATCTTACTGGATAAGCAAATAATTATTCTATTTCTTTAATGCAAATATGAGACAAAATATGAAAATTTTAGGACAAATTTTCTTAAAGGGTGTAATTATTCATATGCAACGAACTTCACGATGTCACTGTATTGGCTCCGCTTAGATAACGTCTGATAGAGTGCAATAAACCAAAGTTTTTGATAATTACACTGGAAAGGCAATACGTTTATCAAAATCTAACTATATTTCTCAATGGTCCAACAAAAAGCATTAAAGAAAGTAAATCATACTTTATTCTTTTTTATCTTATAATTATACAAATATCCATGTGATAACATCCTGTATGATATTTTTTATGATATCACAGTTATTTTGAGAACAATGATATAATAAGGTTATTTTTAGAATCTTGCATTTCAGTTAGAAACATTGATGAAAAGAAGACAAATAGAGGTTATAAGATAAACATAATACATACTTAGTGTATTATATAAAAAAGATATATAACTCGGTTGTGAGAATTGAAAATTGTCTCGGTAGAGCCTCAACAATTTTTAATTCTCCCAACCTCGTTAGATATTTTTTTCATATAATACACTAAGTATGTATTATATATTTGTATACCAGGCCCAATATGAGATGGAAGCAAAAATGGCAGAGTTAGTAGAGAAGATAAATGAGTTACAGAAGGTCGGTGGTGTAAAGACAAAGACACAAGTAGAGGAAGATAGGATAGGACAGTTAGAGAGACAGTTAACTGATGTCACTGATAAGAGAATAGAATATATGGAGAAACTACAGGAGCAGCAAATGGCCATGCAGGTATAGAATATCTTACAAGTTTGCATGTCATTGAAATAGATGATTATTGTTTGTTTTTATTTAAGATAAATTTTTTATGCCCTCGTATCGAGAGATCGGGGGCATATTGTTTTACTCATGTCTGTCTATCTGTCCGTCCGTCTGTCTGTCCGTCTGTCCGAAAACTTTACCAGAAAACTTAACCTTTGCCTTTTCTCCAAAAGTATTTGACATACAAAGCTGTACACCAAAGTCAAGGTCATGTGACAAGGTCAAGGTCATCTGACAAGGTCAAGGTCATCTGTCAAGGTCAAACTTTAAAAAAAAAATGCTGTTCCGGGGGCATTCGTGTTTCACAAACACATCTTGTTTCATTGGGTTATCAATAAAAGATGTATTTTCTGATCATTATGATACAGCTTTTGTTGCTCATTCAATGAATATATTAATCAATCTTACACAAAAAACAAACCATTATTCTTTTTCTTTAATGCAAAAATAAGTTTTTACTAAATCATGTCATTTAGTGTATGTTTCCTAAACTTTTTCATAACACTATGTGTTAAATAGGTCCTGCTTTGATAACATCGGATAGGATGAAATGAGGCAAATCTGGGTTTCATCATGTAATTATACTAGTTTGGTGGTTAGATTACCAAGTGAAAATCTACCAATATTTCTTGATAATCCACCAAAAAGCTTGAAAGAAGGCCAAATATTGAGAGGCCGGTCTGACAGTGGATCAAGACTTTATTTAATGCTTTTCCATGTTTTTCAAGGAATAAGTGTAGATTATCATTTTGATAAACTAACTTCCTTACCAAAGAAATTATCAAAAACTTGCTCCCTGCTTTCATTCATTTCATCCTATCTGATGTCAGTTGAGCGGAGCCCAAAAAGTGACCTCATCATGAGCCTTGCATAGCAATAACATGCAAAAGGATGAACTTTAAGAAATATTGGCCTGGAATTTTCATGAACATTAATACATTGAAAAAAATTGAATAATTGTTTGTTTTAAGAGTAAGATTGATTGAAATTTCATTTTATGAACACCCTAAGCTATATTTTCACTTGTGGCTCAGCCACTCATGAAAATGTAGCTCTCATTGTTCACTTAATGAAATTTAAACCAATCTTACACTGCTACAAATGATTATCCTCTATATAATATGGCTTATTACTTAAAGACACTTTAGTAAATATGTAACTAAAGAGCACATGTTTAAAACTGTGACCAGGCTTTGGGACTACATAGGCTGATCTGAGTCTTTATTTTTGATACACATTTGATTTATTGTTTCACATCACATTGAACATGAATGAACAAAGTAAGAATTTGAGTTTTATACTCTCTTTGTATCTTTTTCAGGCAAAACTTTTGTCACTTACCAGAGATGCAAGTTCAAGGTCACAGTCAAGGCCAGCTCCACACAGCCCAGAATCTCACATTTACATTCATAGTGATAGTCAGAAACCGTCCACTACCACCCAGAATAAAGCATTTTCAAAAACCACTGTTCACAGACCAGCACCCAGGGGAGACTACTCAGAAAGGGTCCAGAAGTACTCATCACTGGATCAAGACGAGAGCATGTCACCCCTTCACACTCCGGCACCAAGGTCAAGGGCACCAAAACCTACCCTGTATGATACATCTGACATTGATTATAGGTCAAGGGCACTGTCACCCAAGGCTAGATCTCCAAAAGCAAGGTCACCAAAAGCAAGATCTCCAAAGACTAAAACGAGGTCAAGGTCAAAATCACCGTATAAAGAAAATCAAGGTAATTTTATCTATTCATTGAATTTTGAAAAACGACTAACAATCATTGCTCAGGTATATTTATGCCTCTGCACCTATAAGATCAGAAAGGATAGAAAACGAGAGTATATGGTATATGGGAAATAGACACGATCGTCAGCGAGTGTCTATTTCCCATATACAGCGGCACAGGATTTTCTATCTGACTTAGACCACACTTTTCTAATATTGTCTTTATTCTTTTATTCGAACCCCTATACAATAAAAAGAAGAGTAAAACACGCTGTGATATTACTGTAATTGGGTGTTAATACGCTGAAACAACTTATTATTCTATTGCCATCTTTTATTGCGGATATTATGCATTTTTGCGACAATAGAAAGTCTTTATGCAAAAGGGTTCATTTAATTGCTCTCTGATTGGCCAATTCACTACAAGCGTGGTCTAAATATTATTTTATCCTTGTCCGTCTAACCGCCTGTCTGTCTGTTGGTCTGTCTTCAAAACTTAATAAAAAAACTTAACATTGCCAATTACTTCAAGGCTATTCAAGATTAAATGTTCATATTTCACATGATGATAAATCTCATCAATACATATCTGTAGATACCAAGGGGATAGTCTTATGACAAGGTCAAGGTCATTATTGGTCATGGTCAAAAATTTGATAAAAAAAGAAGACTTTTTGGGGGGCATTTGTGTTTTGAGAGAACATCTTCTTTCAGAAAATAAACATGTTTTCATTAGTTGCTCAGTTTCTTATTGGCCTCATTGGGAGCTTTGATAGATACTTAAATTAGATTTAAATTTTGAGAAGGAAATTTTATGCCTCTGCATGGAAAGATTGTGGGCATATTATATTACTGTTGTCTGTCTGTCCATTGGTCTGTTGGTCCATCAGTTGGTCTGTCTATCTGTATGCAAAACACTTAACATTGCCAATATTTTCAACACTATTCAGGATACGATGCTCTGTCAAGGTTAAATGCCGATTCAGGGGCATTCTTGTTTCACAAACACTTCTTGTTAGCTACATGTATTTAGAATGAAAGCAATATCACAATTAACAGATACATGCTGTCAATCAAAAAATTGATTGACAAATCAAACCTCTCATTTATAATGAGATGGTTAGTGAACCTCAAGTTTTTCTGTCATTTCGTTTCAAACATTTTCATGGATGGGCGACTTAAACTTTGTAACTACAGCTTGAACAAGTTGATTTCTATATATTTTGCAGATGAATAATGTTTCAAAAAGGCAAACAAATAGGGCATGATCTGTGTTTACAAAGTTATTGAAAGTTATTGAAACATTAAGAAAATTGTATCCTGCTTTGCAAGTGTACTGGTGTGAAAGGCTGGGAATTTTCATGAATGATGGAAAAGGCTAACTTGAATTTTTTCTATATGTGTTTCTTTAATGCTTGTTGATGGATTATCGAAAAATAACTGTAGATTATAATTTTATAAACTCACCACCTAACCAGTGAATATAATCAAAACTTATACCCCACTTTCGTTTATTCCTCGCTGTCTGATGTTATCTATGCCAACTTTGATAAGTGTTGCATCATGAATGTTGCAAAGTAATCACATGCATAATGATGGACTTTAAGAAAATTTGTCTGAAGAATTTTCACATTTTGTCTTTTTTTTGCATGAAAGAAATAGAATAATCATTTTGGATTAAGATTGATTGATATTTCATTTCATGAACAACAAAGGTATATTTTCATGAGTGGCTCCACTCAATGCAATTTAAATCGATCTTACACTGAAACAAACATTTTTTCTCTATATATTTGACAGATCATGGAATATTACACCAAATTTTAGCGTCCACACATTCCCCACCTGTGAGAGATGTAGGGCTACAGCCTCCCAGACAGCCTGTACTACAAGAAAGGTAGGCTACTCTAGAGATGTCTTTCATGTTATCAAAATAGAATTATCTCCCTTAAGCTTGTACAGTAGATTCCAAGTAATTGTAAACTCCTTATTGTTTTTCTCCAGTTTTAATGCAGCAAACAGTGTTTTTTCTTAGATTAAAAAGGAGTCTGTTTGTGACCCTTCAAACAAATTTACATGTCTACACTACACAAGCCGAAAAGTATATATATTACATTAAAGGGAGATAAAAATATTGCTTTTTTTTTCAAAATTTGATGAAATTAGCATTGTTGTTTTACTTCCCTTGAATGTTTCCCAAAACTCATTCATCACACTCATTCAAATTCATTCAAAAATCATTCATCTTGTCAATTTCACACTGTTATGAATGGTTTTATCTGGAATGCAATTTAATGAGATCTACCGTACATGGGCAGGGATAATTTTGGAGTGAGATATTGAGAGATTCTCTCAGTTTTCTCCTAGAAATCTCATTAAAACTTGCTTAATGAGAGAAAGATCTCAAAGTAATGTGTAATTTAGACAAGGATTTGGTAAAATTTCTCGCTAAAAAAATTCTTAATTTGTCATTAGAATTGGCTAAATAAGATATTTTTATGCCCCCATATCGAGAGATCGGGAGCATATTGTTTTACTCATGTCCGTCTGTCTGTCCGTCCGTCTGTCTGTCTGTCTGTCTGTCTGTCTGAAAACTTAACCCTTGCCTTTTCTCCAAAAGTATTTGACATACAAAGCTGTACACCAAAGTCAAGGTCATGTGACAAGGTCATCTGTCAAGGTCAAACCAAAAAAAAAAATGCTGTTCCGGGGGCATTCGTGTTTCACAAACACATCTTGTTTCACATGATTTTCTGTGCCTAAATTATCCCTGCATGTGTTGTTTGTGTCAAGGGCGTAACTCCAATAATGCAACTTATGCAGGTGCGTAAGATAGATAATCCTCTGTCAAAAAAATCGTTGACAAATAATCATAACATAAAAACTACAGCTTATTCAAGCTGTAGTTTCGATGTTTTGATTCTTCACCAATGCTCAAATCATAAAAAAGGAGTGGACGGAGGGTATTTATCTTTTGTCAGCCCTCATATCGCCTTTATCCTATATATTCTTTAGTTGTCGCCTTCTGACTGTGTATAACTTTCCAAGTCCTAGATACACCTATGTGTGTGATGTCATAACCTTGTTAGCAGTCTTTTGACTGTCATGTGTAAGTCATTATCAACCCTTTTTGCATTTCAATCCATTCTCAATTAATATCATCCTTAGAAATGAGAAAAAATATATCTGAAATATATGATGAGGAAAGAAGAAATTGCATTATATTCTTTCTTTGAGATGCTTAGTTACTAAAACACTTTAACTCATTATCTGCACAATAATGTAATATCATACTTTGAAGTGCTGAAAAAAGCATTCCTAAGAGCAATTTTGTGAGAAAAGAAGAAAATGCTTCAAACATGATGTTTTCAATTATCCTCTGGCACTTTATTTTCATTTTTCAGCATCTTCTCTCAAATTGAAATAGTCTAAAATTACTTATAGGTATCTTAAGGACTCACTGCAAACTTTAGGCACAATAGTTTTGCACTTACCCTTCAGAATTTTAATATCCTTTATCATAATTTGTTGGCTCATTGCAAAACAGTTGTAACTACCTATAAACATAAAGGTAGTTACAACTGTTTTGCGCTGAGCAATCAGTTTATTGTTCAAGAAAGTGTAGGGATGTCCTGCTTCAAAAATGGGAAAGTCCAGATGTATGACGACTGATAACAAACAACAGGAAATGTGTATTGCCTGTTGTACTTTATCCTACACGATACAGTTTTCCATTTTACGATTTATTGTATAATCAATATTAGTTACAATTATGTGATATGCATGTATGATGCATGATTAACCTATTTCCTGCCAACTGGAATTTTTCATACATTCGTAATCAAATCATGCTTCTTTAATGTTTGTTAAGAAAGAAGATTTTTAAAAACATTTTGGAAAATGAAGAAATAGCTTGTAACTAGCGATTTCTTAATTCACCAATATGTTCTTTAGAGGCAAAAACAAGGAATCATTTAAATGATTGTTGGGGAAATTAACTCCAAATTAAATGAGGAAAAAAAATCGTTTTGATGGATGCTTTGTTTTAGAAAATTAGATGGAAATAAAAGTTAGTGGTCATTGCTTTGTAAAGCTCCTTTGAGCATCTATAAGAATAAATATGGTATTCTTAATTTACATCACTTGTATGTAAGAAAGTTTGAGGATGCCCGGCTTTTTAGACATAGGAAAGTCCAGATGAATGATGACTGATAAAAAACAAGAGGAAACTGTTTTATTGGCTGTTGTACTTGGTCCTACATGATGCAGTTTTCCATTCTACTATTTATTGTACTCGACTTTATCCCTTGTCATGCTGAACCTGGTATATTCCTGCTTTGGCAGGAGCTATAGACAAACATCAGTCTGCACATATGTGCAGTCTGATGTTAGTCTTCACCACCTGTTTCTCCTTTCAATTTTTATCCAAAATTTATTCAGCATGACAAGGGTTAACATCTCTTGTATAAGACAAGGGTTAATAAGAATGGTGCGATATGCATGTGAGATGCATGATAAACCTATTTCTGGCCAAGAGGGCTTTTAACCCTTGTCATGCTGAATATATTTTGGCTTAAAAATTTCATCAAAATCAGAGGGCAAAAAGCACTGAAAGTACCAACTGTAGGTCAATTTTTATTTGAAAAACTAAATCTATTTACAATTCTATTTAGACAGTGAGAAACAGGTGGTGTAGACTAACATCATACTGCACATATGCACATAGGAATATTCTGGGTCTAGTATGACAAGGATTTATACATTCCATGGTAAATCATGCTTGTTTTAGGACAGCTAAGAAAGAAATTGACACACACCCATCATTTTAAGTTAGTTAGCCCATAATAGTTCTGCAAAGTCTCCGAAGAAATGAATTTTAACAGTGTTAACTGAGGTTTCCTAATGATCTTCCCGGGAAATAATGCTGGTTTCTGTTGAACACATGAAAACGTAAGGGTTGTCTAAATAATGAATATAAGCACACAATGTGTAATATAAATGGCAACATTTATCAAACTTCGTCTGGTGCTCAGTGGATTTATTCTGGAAAAACAAGACCTCCCTAAAAATAATTAATGGATAATTTATGGAAAGATTAAATATAGCCTTTATTCCACAGATATTTGTCATAATTGAGACTGTGCTTGACATTTCCAAGAATGTCTTATATGCTTCATTAGTACTATTTTTATAAGAGGAAAAGAAAAATTATTATAATTCTTAGAGGTATGAAACTAAAATCCTTTTCACTCTCTTTCTTTAATTGACCTCTGCTGCATCCAATCTCTTTAGCAGCAGCTGTTTTTAGCTCCACTGGCTGAAAGCCACTGGGGCTATTGTCATGGCGTTGTGTCCGTCGTGCGTGCGTCCGTCCGTCCGTGCGTCTGTGCGTCCGTGCGTCCGGTCGTAAACTTTTTCTTTAAAAATCTTCTCCTCAGAAACTACTGGATGGATTTCAACCAAACTTCACAGGAATGATCCTTGGGTGACCCTCTTTCAAAGTTGTTCAAGAAATTTTGATCCAATGAAAAACATGAATTTAATGGGCGTGGCTAATTTCCAAATATGGTAAAAAGTGACTTTTCTCAGGTTCTAATTGATGGATACCAATAAAATTTTACATGACTGATCCTTGGGTGACCCTTTATCAGTCTACAAAAAATTATTTTGATCAGATGAAAAATATGCATTTTATGGGCGGAGGTCATTTCTCTATATGTTATATAGTGGAAACTTTGCAGATCATTTTCTCAGAAACTAACAGATAGATATCAACCAAATTTTACATGATTGATCCTTGGGTGACCCTTTATTAGTCTACCAAAAATTATTGTGATCAAATGAAAAAAATGTATTTTATGGGCGGAGGTCATTTCTCTATATGTTATATAGTGGAAACTTTGAAAATCATTTTCTCAAAAACTAACTCATAGATATCAACCAAATTTTACATGAATGACCCTTGAGTGACCCTTTATCAGTCTACCAAAATTTATTGTGATCTAATGAAAAATGTATATTTTATTGGCGGAGGTCATTTCTCTATTTGTTATATAGTGGAAACTTTGAAAATCATTTTCTCAGAATGTAATCGATGGATATCAATCAAACTTCATTAGTATGATCCTTAGGTGATCCATTATCATGCAGCCAAAAATTATCGTGATCGGATGAAAATTATGTCTTCTATTGGCGGAGGTCATTTCTCTATATACTATAATAGTGGAAACTTTGAAAATCATTTTAACATAAATAGAACCCAAAATATCTAAAAAATCTAGTCAAAACTTTGATTACATGAATTTCAAGCCTGTGGAGCGACTCAAGCCATTCATGGCTTTCTAGTTTGAGAATTCCCAAGGTACTGAATTTCTTCTAATAAACATGCCCGGGTGTTATACATAACATGGTTTGGGAGTTTTATTTTGTATGAATTTACTGATTAAAAAGAAAAAAATTGATGTCTTTTATATCCTTTTCCTTTAATTTGAGGTGAATTTCCTCTAAACAAACGTATAAATGATTGTTTAGAGAAAATTCACATCAAATTAGAGAAGAAGTGTCAAAAAGCTCAAATTTCAAATTTCTCGGTAAAAAATGTAGGGTGCTACTATTAGAAAGGGCTCTCTTATAAGGGGAAATACAGTATCATCATTACTACAGCATTGGCCTCGTAAATGTCCAAAAACTGGACATTTTGCGATATTTATAGTTTTACTCAAGGCATTCACTTGAAACTTGGCACATGATAACCAAAAGAGCAACCTATTACATCAAGGAAGTAACTGTTGATGTCTTTTGTGTGAAGTTATGCCCCTTTTATTGACTTAGAAATATGTTCCACTATTCAGCACCCAAAAGCTTAGAACACTTTTCATTTCCTAAAAGCAGAATGTAGGTGATGCCTTGTTAAAATTACTTTCATGGATGTCACAGACATCTCTTTGTGTGATGTGTCCCATGTGTTTTCTAAAACCATAAATGGAAAATATCAGTTTATTTCATACTTGAATATTTTGACTTTTAAAAGAATTATAATCTTTTGTGAATCAATTTACAGTAGAGAGACAAATTGATATTTGAGAAAGGAAATTACAAAAAAATGCAAGATTGAAGAAACCGTGTTGACTGAAGTTCTAGTGACATTTAGAAACCAATATTTGAAACATAAACTGGAGGATTTTCTAAGAAATTATCTCCTTTTAAGGCAGAAATGGTTTTCAAAATCCAGGTCAGCTCTTCATTTCACCAATTCCATTTTGTTTAATTTGATAAGGAATTCAGTAATCTCCAAGACACATAATTATGCTTTTTCACAATTTGACCTTTGATATTCTTCTGTTTACCAATTTTACCCCTTATCATGCTGAATAAAAACCTTTGCAAAATAACATTAAATCAAAGTACTAAGAGCACGAGATGCACTTATTTTGAGTCAGTATTTAGTTTGAAAATATTATATTTAAACTTTCCTCAGTTAAAAAAAAAATCAGACTGCACATATGTGCAGGCTGATCTTTGTCTATACCTCCTGCCAAAGTAGGAATATTCCGGGGAACAGCATAACAACAGTTAAAATGCTAAAAGAGTTAAGATCACTCTGTAAGACATTGGTTTGTCATGACCTCAATCCAAAGATTAACCAACTTTTCATCTGTCATCACATTTGATACGAGTAGTGGTAACATCAGCCATTGGTCTTTTTCAAAAGAAAAGTATTTCATCATGTGAGGAGATAGTGGTTGTATTGCAAATGAAAGAAAGCCATATGTATGTGCCTTTGCCAATCCAATGTACCAGTATCTGAAGCACACAAAGATTAAAAAAATACAGACACTAAAACAGACACTCATACATACATACATACATACATACATACATACATACATACATAATACATACATACATACATACATACATACATACATACATACATACATACATACATACATACATACATACATACATACATACATACATACATACATACATACATACATACATACATACATACATACATACATTCATACATACATACATGTACATACAGGTACATACATACAAACATATATACATACACATACACACATACAATCATACACACAAAGATACACTCAAACACACATACACTCAAACACACATACACTCACACACATATACTCAAACATACACTCAAACTTACACTCAAACAAACACTCAAACATACACTCATACATACATACATACATACATTCATTCATACATACACTCGTACATACATACATACATACATACATACATACATACATACATACATACACATTCATACATATATACATACATACATACATACATACATACATACATACATACATACATACATACATACATACATACATTCATACATACATGTACACATTCATACATACATGTACATACAGGTACATACAAACATATATACATACATACACATACACACATACAATCATACACACAAAGATACACTCAAACACATTTACACTCAAACACACATACACTCACACACATACACTCACACACACACACACACACACACACACACACACACACACACACACACACACACACACACACACACACACACACACACACACACACACACACACACACACACACACACACACACACACACACACACACACACACTCACACATACACTCAAACAAACACTCAAACATACACTCAAACATACACTCAAACATACATACATACATACATACATACATACATACATACATACATACATTCATTCATACATACACTCATACATACATACATACATACATACATACATACATACATACATACATACATACATACATACATACATACATACATACATACATACATACATACATACATACATACATACATACATACATACATATGAAGTTTGTACCAACAGAAAGCTCTTGTGGGGAGCAATTAATATAAAGGCTCTTTCACTTACCATTCTTAATATATTGCCAATGTTAAAGTTATTATGCTGAAAATCAGTGACCTTAAGAATATGACCTTGACTGTTGACCTTGACCTGTATCATGTCTTGTCCCAAGTAATTCTTCATGAAATACCATCGAAATTTATGGCCAAAGGTTAATTTATTATTTCACAAAATTTATCCTTAAAAAATGACATTGACCTACAATGATGACCTTGAAATTGGTATCAACAGAAAATTCTTGTCATAGGCATTACACATACGATATATGGAGTCTGTATGTATCACCTACCATTATGGCCACTGCCAATAAAATTTGTGTGTCGGGGGGGGGGGGGGGCAAACAAGTAGGATTCCTGTATTCTTACTTAACTTTGATAAGGTCCTTTAGTTTCATACATCTTTGAATCAAACTGTATTTACAAATAATAAACCAAACACCTACTGTACCCTTTGTGGATTCGCATATCTGAATATCCAACCCATGGCGGGAAATTGTATTCATACATCAGATAATAACCTAGTAACACTGGAATTTTAAAGATTTGTGGTGAAGTTTGGATTACGCTCACAATCGATCGAGGATTACACAGTAGCACCTGTCACGGGCGAAAGTGGAATGTTGACATCATCCGGAGTTATTTATGGGTCTCCAGTTTATCGAGACAATTTGGACGATTGCCTGCCGACAGTGGGAATGCAGTAGAGGAATTTAAATTGTCCATTTTTGTTTTCGAATTTAGAAATGCAGTCAAGCCAATCTGGGTTTCTCACGAGTGTTTATTTCATGATAACATTATTTTAGTTTCAAGATATTTGATGTTCTGTCGCAACTCTGCAAACGGATTTTGAATTTAATAACAAGCGAAGGTTTTGGTCTTCGTATTCATTTACTTAAATAACACCTACGCCTACAAAATTATGAACACATCTCCTTCTCATGAATTATATTCAATATATGTATAAACAATACTTCGAAACGATATAAAGAACGATTAATGCGTGTGTATGTACGGATCCAGAGGTAAATCCATACCCAGATTATATTTTTTTTTGCAAAACATACGATTTCTAAGTTTTGAAAACAGATTTTTAGAATTTCCTATTGTCAATTGGCAAACCAAATATCGTAGATAAAGGTTAATTGAAGCTGTGTTTCTATGTACGACATTTTTCACGCCCTAAGACGTTAAAAACCGTAAAATGGTAAAAAATGATATATTTTCGGTTTGATTTCCCGCCTTTTGTTAAAAATAAATCTGGATCTTTGCCTGATCGTAAGCAAAATACATCGAAATGGTGTTGAAAAAATATGTTCAGTTAGCGGCTTATAGTCTTTATTGCCGGGGAAAATCAAATTTGCCTAATAAAGAAATGAATTGGTTCAGCCCACATAAGATATTACAAAAATTTATTAGATGAAACAGTTTATTCTTAAGCACGCACTGCAGCTTTTGATAAATATTAACATTCTATTTGACATGCAATCTTGACTGAAAACCCATTACATTGCGTCCTGTTTATTACCAAGAGCCAGTCATTTCAGGCAACATTATTGGTCAATATTTCACTAGCTCACGCAATCCGTCTCTCGGTAGGGTTGGAAATGTGGCGCGTCACGAAATCCATCAATTCGTTGTTTTAATAAAGAGGGATAAAGCACGTGAGGTTACATTATCGAGAGAGGATTTATGTGATCCAAATTATGCAAAGTAGCTAAATATCTACAAATATTATGCACTGTCAGATGTAGTATTTAACAAATGTGACCCTTCACGCGAAAAAGGACCGTCTGGGTAGTGCGTAAAGTGTCGACCCTAGTCAGACTGCGCGGTTTGCGCAGACTGACTAGGGTCGAAAGTTTTCGCAATGTGCTTATTTTCTGAATCTAGAATGTTCAATCTACCTTCCATCAAACATAATGTTATAATTGTAACCCAATAAAATAAAGAATTTTTATTCATTTAAATCGCATCACGTGGGGAAAATCATTGCACTTTATTTTTATATAAAATGCAATAGGGAAATCTCTGACCTTCGTTTGCAATTCCTGTGTTGTAGTTAAAAGGGCATTTGCCTAAGCACACAGCTAAAAGATACTGGCGTTTTTTGCCATGTGCTAGGGCAACTGCACTTTATACTCCAATGAACGCAGCGAAAAGGACGCTCATCCCTATAGCGGATATTCAATCAATTTCTCTCTGCCAGCCGATCTAATAATATACTAGCAACTTAAAATTTAGAAAAAAAAATAACGATTTTCTTTAATTTATTTAATTTGGAACATTTGAAAAAATAAAGCAAGCTTACGTCACCAAGTTAACGTTGTTGTTGGCGTTTGCGCTGGTACATGTACAGTTAGTTACATTGTGAAATTGACATTTAACTCAATCAAAACCATTCTAAATCGCTCACTCAGCGCTCCATTCATTAATTCCAGACACTCACTCAAACCATTCAAAAACGCTCCAAACTCACTGAAAATCATATAACAACAACTTCGTTCAAAATGAAAAGAGTTAGGTAAAAAACTGGAATTCACTTATTTAATTGAAATTGTTAGCGTATAATAGGTTCTTGAAGAAATATGGTGCTATCTATCGAACTGCATATTTTATTAAAGGGAGGTAATCAATATTGATAATTTTGTTCAGGAGCAATACTTGATTACCTCCCCTTAAATTCACTCAAAAGTCGCTCCACACATTCATTCAATTTCATTCCTAAATCATTCCATAATAATTCACCTTGTCAATTTCACGATGTTGTTAACTGTATAGGCGTGGAAATGGAGAAGTATTTTTTTGGCTTTCTTTTGATATTACTGAAGCTATTTACTTGAAACTTTGCTTGGCGTGTACGTGTAATCAAAAGTATAATAGAAGTTAAACATTGTGATAAAAAATTGAGGTCTGAAAATTTAACATGTGCTTGCATCTTAAAATCAGCCATGTTCACGCCCTATGGTAGCCTATATGAGTGTGTGACAACCAAGAAACGCAAATATATATTGAAAATCACAAAATATAGCTTGAATTCATAATGAAATATAAATTAAAGTATAGATAAGTTTAAAGAGAGCTTGGATCTATATTCTTTATTAACCCTTTTGCTGTTTAAACCCTGCTTTTTACGTGCCTGCGATTTTATGATTGAGAAAACGTTGAGAAAAAAAGAAGAAATTGCTTCTGTCAAGCAATTTCTTCTTTTTACACACTATTTTCTACCCTACTGAATGGTCATTTTTCAAATTAAATCCACTTTAAATTTTCGTCTGCAAAACCTTTGAATTCGGACAGGTCAAAATTTTGTAAAACAGGAAAGTGTTAAGTAACACAATTTTCAGCTGTTTCTCATGCCTATAATATTCTTTTAAGATATTACATGTTGTATTTTCTTTCCTATTATAGAACCCACGTTTAAGTACATGTATTTACACACGGTATTTAAGCTTATACTCGCTTAATACTAGTCCTTTGTTGATCTTAGCTTTTTTAGGGAAATAATTATACTTTTTGTACCTTAAGGCTAATTGCTAGAAATATCTATTTTTAGATGCGATTCTAGGCGTTGTCTCGTTTTCTCACAAGCTACCATATACGGGCGTTTTCGTTTAGTAGTATCACAAATATACAAAAAATCGCGATATCAAGGCGATTATTTTCCAATGCACTTCTTGTTAAATTGCAATCAGTCACGATAGGTTTTAAGCACTTTGCTACCCTAAAAAACTTTCACACCACGCAACGTACACTTTAATGAAATAAATCTGAGATATTTTTTTTGTGTGTGTGTGTTCTATTTTCCATGCTATGTACAGTTAACTTAATCGTGAAATTGATAATGTTTATGATTTTGGAATGGGGAGATGAGCAAGTTTTGAGTGGTATGAAAGGGGGGATAATCCAATATCGCTAATTTTGTTCAGGATGAACATATTCAAGGATACTTATTACCTCCCTTTTATAAAATATTAATACAAGTACAACTTTATATTTCCTCAAAAACCAACCAGACGCTTACAATTCATGTTATGTCAGTGAAATCGTGTTTTTTCTAGCCATTTTTATTTTAGATGTAGTTGTTATTCTTATCATTTTTGGTGAATTTTGGAGCGTTTTTTAAATGGTTTGAGTGAGTGTTATTAATTAATGAATGGAGCGCTGAGCGGGGATTAGGAAATATTTTTGATCGAGTTAATTGTCAATTTCACGATTTTACTCACTGTAACTGAAAAGTGACCATAAATCTGTTATCCGGGCCAACTCTTTAGTTTTTCTATTAAGAACATTTTCAGATCCGCCCATACTAAAAAAGGCACCTAAAGCTTCGAAAACAATTTAATCTTCTCGTGAATTGTTGTTTTAATTAGTTGCCGAGGCAAAGAAAGGCTGAAAATAAACGTAAACCGATACCATCAGCTTAGGGCAGTTAATTGGAACTGATATCAATTAGTTTAAAAGTATTTCTAACGAATCGGATAGAGCGCTATAATGTCTCATATTTAATGAAATTGCATGTCAGGACGTGTGCGCGTTTTAAACTCTGATCCCTTATTTATTTTATAAGAAAGTACTATAAATAATAGTCGCCGTCATAGCGCAGTTGGTAGGTAGCGTGTTGGACTTCCAATCTAGATGTTAAGGGTTCAATTCCCGACTGCGGCACTCATCCTATCCGACTATTTGTCTTCCACCAAAGGGTTGATAATCGCAAATCTAAGTGGGATAGCAGCTAGAGGCTACGAAAGGATGCGATAGTAGTACTGGTGTTAAAATTACCAGGGATCCATTGTTAGGTGCTCCAGCCGCCGCGATATGACTGAAAAAATGTTGAAAGCGGCATTAAACCCCATTCAATCAAACAAATACTTTAAATAATTTTATATTAAATTTAGCTGCAAAATAAAGACCTCCGGCAAATCAAAATGTTTTATTTTACCTTAAATGAGCCAGTGCGTGACATTTCCAACAATTCCATGCGTGCGTGATGGACAGACGTTGCACAGCCTGTAGAACCACTTGATGAGATAAGAATATTCATTTACCACCCGAAGAGGGGTTTAGACCTTGTCTACCTATATAGGCCTAGTGCACAGCCAAATCTCTGGTCAGACTGCGGCTGCACAGTCTGGTCAGAAGCTTTGCTTTGCTCACATGAGAATTTTTTGTTGGAAATGTCACGCATTGGCTCAAATAACCTTTTCATAATTTTCATTTTATATTAACTCTTCTCATAAGTTTCAAGAGACATTTATGCAGTCAAATTAAAAAATGAAGAGAGTATTTGTTGATTTCATTGAGGTATGAAACTAAAAACATAATCACTGTATGAATACGCGAAGTGCGGACTCCCCTCATATCTTATAGTTTAATATATATCAGCAAAACTGATCAGTATTAATAATTTAGAAGCAGATTTGTAATGGGACTACATTTTGCGGAAGCTTACAAAATAGCTGCGTACTTAAAATTATTTTCATCGAGGAGGAATAAATCCAACTTTTCGGCCAATCAGAATGCACGAATCTTTGTGTACTCAACATTAATTAAATCATAAATGTATGGCAGACTGCATTGATTGATCTCAACCAACACAGACCAGGAGCCCGTTTTACTAAACTTCTTACGAAAAGATAAATCTTGAATCATAATCATAAATCATACTTGATGTTTTCATTCATTTTTAGATTCTGCCTTGCTATATCTCATTGGAATCGTCTTTAAAAGACGATTCCAATGAAATGATGCATGGCATAATTCTATATTTAGTAACTACTGTAAAAGCAAGTTTGGTTTTTGATTTACGAAAAAAAATACCGTAAGATGTTTAGTAAAACAAGCATTTGCAATCTAATCTTAGCCCACGCAGTTTGCCATCTACGTTTTTTGTCGAAAAAATCAAGCAAGACAGATGGAAAAGTCCTGAATATTAAGTGCATAAGTGGTTCGAAAAGACAACTGTATTTGTGCCTTATTATTATATAAATTTAAGTTAAAGTATATATCAGCGTAACAATATACAAACCCCAGGTGGCCATTCCTTTAAACATGAAACTAAATGCAAATGTGCAAGTATATAGTCTTACTTCAATGCAGCTTTGTATTTCATTCACACCTGTGCAATACGTTCATAGGATGTTTCTGATTATATTCTTACCTCACGGAAATCGAAAGCTTAATGAAGATAACTTTATTACCAGTATTAAAGGTTAATGCTACTACTTGCTAAAAAATGTTTCAGTAGAAATTAGGCAGATGTACCTCTTTTTGAAGTACCTACAGCTAAAAACGTCGTGAAATTGACACTCGTCTCAATCATAACCATTCTAAATCGCTTACTCAGCGCTCCATTCATTCATTCCAAACACTCAAACCATTCAAAAACGCTCCAAAATCACTAAAAAGATAATATCAACAACTTCATTGGAAATAAATACATGTTACTAGAAATAATCGCTATTTAACTAAAAAAATGAAATAATGGGCTTCTGATTGGCTCTTGAAAGATAATGAGGATCTTTATATAACGTTTATGCACATTTTGTTAAATAGAGGTAATAAATATCGCTAATTTTGTTCAAGATGAACAAAATTAAGGATATTGGATTGCCTTCCTTTAACTTCTCTCAAAACTCTCTCCGCACATTCATTCAATTTCATTCCAAATCATTCACTTTGTCAATTTCACGATGTTGTTAACTCGCGAGAGAGAAAGAAATGAACACAAGTAGATTAGGATTCATACGAATTCGCTTCTAGCTCTTTTAAGACTTAATCTTTTTGTTTTCTCGACACAATTGCTTTTACTTTTAAGCGACATACTCGATGTGTCTGAAAACCTCATGAAAAATAACAAAACCTGTTTTTTTAGTCGCGAATGGTCAGTGTTTCAGAGAGAAGCAGTAAAAAATCTTTATTTTTCAACATAGGGTTTTTGTTAAAATCATTGAGATACTTTGTTCTAAAATCCTAAATACCCCCTCTATCTGTAACCCTGATTATGCACGGACAGTATAAATTATTGATTCATTGATATTGTCTTTTCCTTGTCAATAATAATGAACATTTTTAGAACATTTTTTAAAAAAGAAAAACACCTATCAACAAGTACATTATTTTCGTGCATACCTCAGAAATATGCCTAAGGCAAACCACTAACCATCACTTCTTTGATTTCGGTAACGTCGGCGTAATTATAGAATGAGAATCGATTAGGAATCCGCACGCGAGCCTACCATATCTATAAAACAAAAATGTGAAAGGAACAAAGGCGGATAATTGCGGAACTGTATAGACGTAGACATAGAGCCGAGACAGTGCTCGTGTGTTTGCGTTTTCCTGTATTTTTGCACGAAACTTCGTGGAGATAAACAAGTGCTAAGACAATATCTGAAAGCACTGCACCGAAAAATAAGAGTTAAGACACGGAATGTGAATTCTTTTTTGGCAATGGTTAAGTCTCCTGTTTTTGTGTAAATGATGAATACATTTTCGATTGACATTGTTCTGAATATTTGAACTTTCCTAGTACTGATATCAGACATAAGTTTTTTTACATTATTAATCTTCGATGCATTCTGAAACCTGGCAAAACTTACCATTGATCTCATTCTTAAAAAAGAAATCCAAGCAAACTGCCAAAATGGCTGGTTGTTAAACTTGCTCAGTTACTTACATATCCAGTTCAACAGCAGATATGCCAAATTAATTACTTGTAGATCTGGGTCGACATTCTTTACAACAGCCCAACAAAAATGACAAAATGGTTACTTGTTTAACTAGCTCGGCATTCTAAATCAATTTTCAGCTCAATTTCGAGTCGACCTGCGTGTTGAGCTGGCATGCTTTAAACTCAACGACAAGCTTAAACAAGCAAACGTTGAATAAGTCGACTTCTTGTTCAGTTGACTTGACATTCTAGCTTTATAGCCAGCTCAACAACAACAACAACAACAACAACAACAACAACAACAAAACTGACAAGACGGCTGCTTGTCTGGCTTACTAAACATTCCAGCTCAACAGCTAGTTTAATAACAGGGCTCGAGGTTATAAAACGTTTCATGTTCAACTGAGAATTTTCTCAAATTAAGAGTTCAAATACATGTATATGCATGAACATATTCATGCAGTTATATAATTAGTATTACAACATGAGAAAAGTTTCACAACCTTGGGCCCTGATATACTTAGAATGTCTAGTCCAATTTTTGTTAAACCAACTCGACATTCTTGCATTATTAACAGCCGTGCAGCTCAAAACCAAAGTTGAAAATATCACTGCTTGTTGAGCTTGAGCGGCTTCGTAGCTCAGTCTGACCAACTATAGAAATACTTTCACTTGCATGTCCTACTTGTTCTTTACCCAGCCCCCATGTTCTAGCTCTACAGCTAACTAAACTACCAAATTGATAAACTTACTGCTTATTATACCCCCACCTACGAAGTAGAGGGGGTAAATTGGTTTCACCATGTCTGTCCGTCCGTCCGTCCATCAATCCGTCCATCCGTCCGTTGACCTTTTCGTTTCCGGACTCTAACTCAAGAACCAAGTGACCTACAATCATGAAACTTTATACAAATGTTCCTTATGACGCAAGGAAGTGCCCTATCGTTTTCGGGTCACATAGGTCAAATGTCAAGGTCAAAGTCAAACTTTGTTCAATTTCGTTTCCGGACTCTAATTCGAGAACCAAGTAACCTACATTCATGACACTTTATGAATTGTTGCTTATGATCCAAGGAAATGCCCTATTTTGGGGTCACGTAGGTCAAAGGTCAAGGTCACAGTCAACCTTTGTTCAATTTTCGTTTCTGAACTCTTACTCAAGAACCAAGTGACCTACATTCATGAAACTTCATGCAAATACCGCATATGACCTCAATATTTGTTACAAACACATCCTGCACTAATTGCACTTGCATTCTGACAAAGTGCTTGTGGGGGGTATAAGTCCGCTCTGCGACAGTTCTAGTTGCTCCAGCCAAGCTCACCCAACAAAACAAAATGTATACTTGCACATGCTTATACCAATGAACTGTAAGCCAGCTCGACATGTAAGCTTTCTTTGGGCTAGATCAACACTCAGATTCGACTTTCAACAGAAATGAATTCACATGCACATACAATTAAGATAGTGGACCCGTTATAGTTCCGCAGTATTTCGGAAGTAATGATTTTCATTAGGAAACCTTGGTCAAAATTGTGAAAGATCAGAAGTTTCGAAATGTTGCGGATCTATTACGGGTCCACTACCTTAATATACGAGCCTTGTCGGCATTTTAGCTCAACCACAAGAACAACAATTAAATTGACAAGAACAGGGTTTGACACTAAGGTGAGTCCGGGAGTCCGAGACTCCCTGTTTACCAGTTGGGACTCCCTCCATTTGCAAATAAGGTGTCCGATGGATTCCAAGGGTCATATGAGTATATTTTGAAAAATAATTCAAAGAGCAGTATCCTTTCTAACTCTTGCCAAAACTGTAGATCTTTTCACTTCAAAAGTTGTTGAAGAAAAAACCATTTGCTTGCATCCTGAAGTGTTTTGAGAAAAAACTCTTCTATGGAATAACATTGTGGAAAAGAAGAAATTGCTTATAATTAGCAATTTCTTATTTTCCACAATGTTCTCCCATTATGAAAATTCGGGCTCCTTTCTTTGAACATGGACTCCTTGATGTCATGTGTTAGGATTCCAATTGACCCATTAATCTCAAGAGTTAGTACCCTGAACAGGACTGCTTGTTGAGCCTTCTCTTCAACCCAGATTTACAGACATATCAACAATAGAAATACTAACATATGCATTATCCATTCATTGCTGAGCCGGCATGCAATTGATGCTTAACAGTCGGCTTCAGCAATAGAAACTGAGAAAAAGACTGCTTTTTCAGCTTGCTCGACATTCAAGATAAACGGCCAGGTCTTGCAAGATGACCGCAAGCTGAACTGGCTTGATATTCTAGCTCAACAGCTAGTCTTTACAACATAAAAATGAAGGCATTTATAATGTATATTCAAATAAATGTTAAGCCAGCCCTTCGTCTAGGATAGCGATGTTGTACTGTTTGCAAATTATCCCCCGCTTTGCACGAGCACTTGCGTGCACAGTGAGGTATAATTTGCAAAAAGTTCGCAGCGTTTTGTCATCCTCAACTTAGGGCAAGTTCGACTACATGCTCATCAAATAGCTTAACAACAAAAATACAGAGGCACGTATTTTCCAATTATTGTAAAACCTCCCCTGCGTCCAGGATGGCAAAAAGCTGAAAACTATTTGCAAATTATTCCCCACTTTGCACGAACATTTACTAATGATGTCACCGTTCATCTTAGATGTAGGTAAATTGATAATACCCCGAGTTTTGATGAACAGCTAGAAATACCTAGACAATTGCAATGAAAGTAAATCTTTTACGTCATGAATAGAAATGCCTTTGTAACATTGCCAAACGTCTGATATATAAACTATCGTGAACAGCAGCCGAACTGTTTTTCCAGGTTCACAGAGTGAAAACAGTATGATGTCGGCTGCATTACGAAAATAGTTATTTTTGGAATCAAACCGTGCCAAGAATGTGAATTTTCTCCGTGGGTAGCGATCATGAGAGAAAGTAGCGCCTCAAATTATATTTAGCCCAAAATTTACGAAAATTTATGAATTTTTCAGCAACTGCCCTCTCCTCGCCAGAACGGCCATCTTTCAGCATCAACGACAAAGTAAAAAGAAAAAAATGTATCTCGAAAACAATCGCCTCTTGTCAAACTGTGCGTTGCTGTCTTACATTTAGTAAGCTAGTTACATCGTGAAATTGACATTCACCTCGATCAAAACTATTCTCAATCGAATGATTTGAGTGAGTGCTTTGAATGAATGAATGGAGCGCTGAGTGAGCGATTTAGAATGATTTTGATCGAGATGAGTGTCAATTTCACGATGTTTTTAACTGGACCACCTAGGGCCTATATTGCGTCACTGAAAAACGGACCTTCGTTGAATATATACCGGTATCATTATTTATTCATTATATGTATATGTATCAATATTTTCCCCCAAATCGTCTGTAATTTTCCTGTCGTTCAGATTCGAATTTAAGTTCATCCTCGTATTTCCAATGTAACTGTTATTATTTTGTATTTCTTCTTGAACAGTTGCTGTTTGTCGATTGTCAATAAATTTTCAATATGACGAATCGTTGTTTGAAATATTCTCAAATCTGAAATTACAAAAATACGGGATGAATCTCAATGGCATCTTTGTTATATGATGGTAATGTCGTTATTGATTCCCATTCAAACTCGTGCCAAAATGTATGGAAAAATACGCATCGTCTGTTGGCTTTCAGCCACCATTGTACGTGTGAACGATCAGGAAATTTGCTGGAATTATTCTGGGTGTGTCTAACCGGAGCCACTATAACAATAACTATTTGCTACATAAAAATGGACTTTTTAGGGACAACAATAATCGCAAATACATAAGTCAGGCTGCACAGAAACATTCTACGACAGTCATCATTTCATGCAAGACTTGTCGCATAATTTCTTTTTCGCGTGGATGTCTTTTCACATCCCAAATGATAAATCGGGGGCATGCTGGTTTATCGCCATATGTCTCTATGTCAGGCTGTCGGGTTTTCTGCCTGTCTTAAAACATACCTGGTCAACTTGGCATCCTATTACTACAGACGTATTTGGGATAAAATGTTCGTATTTGGTATGGACCCACGCCAAAGGTCACTGTTCAGGATATTTCATCGCTTCTCCTCTCGGTCAAACGCAATAAATCTCCAGGGATCGACTGTATAACCTACGAACATTTATTGTTTGCTAGTGACAACGTAAAACAAGTTATAGCGAAACTATTGACTGCTATGTTACAATTCTCTTATGTGCCCTTTGCAATGAAAAAAGGAGTCATAGTAACTATTTTTAAAGGTGGAAAAAAGGACCGTAAAAACCCAGATAACTACAGGGCAATTACCCTGACATCATGCATTCTTAAATTGTTCGAAAAAATACTTCTTAATCGTATGCAAGCTACAATATCGCTTCGTGCACACCGCTTGCAGGGTGGATTCCAGCAGGGTATTGGTTGCTTAATGTCCTCATTCTGTCTACGGGAATGTATTCATTTTGCTAAAGAAAACAAAAGTAAATTATACGTTTGCTTCCTAGACTGTAAACAAGCTTTTGATAGAGTATGGATAAATGGTCTTTTTTACAAACTGATAAAAAGCGATATTGACGCCAAAACTCTTAAATGTTTATTTAGTATGTATCGCGAATTACACAGCTCGGTTCGATTTCGACATTCGACTGGTGACGTCATTTTCCCTATTCAACAGGGTACCAGACAAGGAGGGATAACTAGCCCATTCCTATATTTAGTCTATATTGATGGTCTCATACGTCTTCTTGAAGCATCAGGTTACGGATTCTGTATTGCTAATGTTGACTGTAGCTCACTTAGCGTGGCCGATGATATGATCCTCGTGTCCTTATCAAAATACGGACTGCAAAAAATGATGGATATATGCTATGAATACTCCATTAAATGGCGATTCATGTATAACTCATCAAAGTGTGCAGTCATCGTGTTCAACGAGTCTCGAAATGTAGTCGCTGATCGCACATGGCTCTTGGGCAATAATATCGTAAATGAAGTAAATGATTATACTCATCTAGGAATAATCTGTAATAAGTACATGAAAGTATCCGTAAATATCGACGATTCGTGCCGAAAACTTAAATCAACTTTACTAGGACTCTCCAATATTGGTATCCATGAAAATGGCCTTCTTCCAACTACCTCTTTTAAACTATATAAATCTATTGTCCTCCCAAAAGCCCTTTATGGCTGCGAGTTTTGGTCGGATATTAATAAGACACAGGCAGATAAATTAGAAAAGTCCCATAGGTTTTGCGTTAAATATACTCAAAATTTACCTGCATATACCAGAACTGATATAAGTCTTGGTCTCTCTGGTGTACTTCCATTAGAGTTTGAGATTGATTATAAAAAACTTCTCTTTCTGGGACAACTTTGTCATGTATCAACAGGGCATGTTTCTAAACAGCTATTTAACTATCGGCTTTTTGCCTTTCATCGGCCTAACACATCGGTTAAATTTGGTTTTATTCCCGATGCTATCAGACTCCTTAAAAAGTATTCTCTTGATGATTATTTACGATCTTATATGGTAACCGGGTTATTTCCTAATAAATGTCAATGGAAAAGGCTGTCTCGTAATGCAATTGATGGGTTGGCAAACAATGTCTGGCTAGGTAGAATTCAATCAGATATGCACTTGCCAATTTTTTTTTTTTCAAAACCCCAGTTAAAATTTCACTCTGAACTATGGGAGGCCAGCAGGTCAGTCAATAGTCCTGCAATGATGAATTCGTGTAAAAACTGTATTAAGATAATCGCAAAGTTTTATAGTGACTCATTTACAAACTTTTGTCATTACTGTAATAACACACTTCTCATATCCTCCTGTGAACACGTCCTCTTACAGTGTCCCGCCACTCTCCATCTACGCAATGATCTACTTCAAAGGATAAAAACACATGCAGATGATCTTTCTCTTAGGGTGTTTGAAAATTTAGAAAGTCATAAACAAGTAGTCGCTCTGTTTTCGGGATTTAGAAATATATTTGAAAGCAATGATGTTAACCACAAAATTCTTAGTAACAGCATACTAACTCTTGGAAAATTTTGGAACTTTTTTCTTAAATAAATACTTTCTACTTAATGTCGCGAGGAAAGTCTTAAGATTATAGCTTTTATGTGTATGTATGTGTAAGCGTAAGCGCATATGCGTAATTGAGTGCATGTATATGCATAGATGTGAATGTGGTATGCATGCTTATTTGTGTGTACATGTGTCATATATTTGTGTATGCATGCGCGTATATGTGTATGTATGTGTGCAGTCGTATGTATATGTGTTTGTATGTGTGTATGCACGTGTATGTTTGTATATGTATGTGTTTATGTGTGTAATTGTGTGTACGTATGTGTGTATATGTTTGCATATATATATATATATATATTTATGTATAAATGCTTATTTAGGTCCCGGGTTCGATCCCCGACGGCGGCACTCGTTCTTTCCGACTGTTTGTCTTTCACCAATGGGTTGATAATCGTAGACCTATGTGAAATAGCAGCTGGAGGCTAGGAAAGGATGTGATGGTTGTACTGGTGAGAGAAATACCAGGAAACTATCGTTAGGTGCTCCAGCCGCCGCGATATAACTGAAAAAATGTTGAAAGCGGCGTTAAACTCCATTCAATCAATCAATCAATAAATATGTATTTGTTTGCTTGTGTATGCATTTATTTGTGTTAATATATGTGTATGCATACATGCTTATGCGATTATGTATGCATGTATGTGTGCGCAATTCAATTCCTTGTATTTCGCTTTCGAGACAAGGAAACTCTCTTTTGTCGTATTATATGTTAAAAAACCCGCCTTGCTTTCTACACCCTCGATTTCTACGTGAACTGTGGTAATTGTCTGGTGATGGATCACAGTTCTCGTCTTTCGAATCTGTCCGATGGATGTAGATTTGCAATGTGGCTTATTTGTTTGTCTCCCTGTTTTGTGTTTTGCTGCTCGTTCTGTATATATTTACTTGTTATTTCTTTTCGTAACGTTATTCTGCCCTTCGTTATCATGACATTCGCTTCCTGTCCCTAAAAAGAGCTCTCTAACATAACTCTACAATCTCCAACAATCAGTAATGGATCACCTCTTAAAGACTAATCCATCTTCCTAGAATTTACGCACTAATTTTTCTTACATCAACGAGTTTTTCCATGGTTTAGTAATGATTTCTTCGTTAAAGTGTCATGGTAACGAGGGTCATGTTTCCTGTTTATATGTACATGATTTTGAATTTGTTATTATGTTTGTCATTTCCCTTCTTTACTCAGTCTGTCTCTCTCTCCAAACTTTCTCGGATTGCTAGCTTTCAATTTCAATTTGCTCAAATGTTTTGTTATTATTGTAATGCTCGCCAATTTGGCGGAAAAACAATAAAATAATAATAATAGTCTTACTTCAATGCAGCTTTGTATTTCATTCACACCTGTGCAATACGTTCATAGGATGTTTCTGATTATATTCTTACCTCACGGAAATCGAAAGCTTAATGAAGATAACTTTATTACCAGTATTAAAGGTTAATGCTACTACTTGCTAAAAAATGTTTCAGTAGAAATTAGGCAGATGTACCTCTTTTTGAAGTACCTACAGCTAAAAACGTCGTGAAATTGACACTCGTCTCAATCATAACCATTCTAAATCGCTTACTCAGCGCTCCATTCATTCATTCCAAACACTCAAACCATTCAAAAACGCTCCAAAATCACTAAAAAGATAATATCAACAACTTCATTGGAAATAAATACATGTTACTAGAAATAATCGCTATTTAACTAAAAAAATGAAATAATGGGCTTCTGATTGGCTCTTGAAAGATAATGAGGATCTTTATATAACGTTTATGCACATTTTGTTAAATAGAGGTAATAAATATCGCTAATTTTGTTCAAGATGAACAAAATTAAGGATATTGGATTGCCTTCCTTTAACTTCTCTCAAAACTCTCTCCGCACATTCATTCAATTTCATTCCAAATCATTCACTTTGTCAATTTCACGATGTTGTTAACTCGCGAGAGAGAAAGAAATGAACACAAGTAGATTAGGATTCATACGAATTCGCTTCTAGCTCTTTTAAGACTTAATCTTTTTGTTTTCTCGACACAATTGCTTTTACTTTTAAGCGACATACTCGATGTGTCTGAAAACCTCATGAAAAATAACAAAACCTGTTTTTTTAGTCGCGAATGGTCAGTGTTTCAGAGAGAAGCAGTAAAAAATCTTTATTTTTCAACATAGGGTTTTTGTTAAAATCATTGAGATACTTTGTTCTAAAATCCTAAATACCCCCTCTATCTGTAACCCTGATTATGCACGGACAGTATAAATTATTGATTCATTGATATTGTCTTTTCCTTGTCAATAATAATGAACATTTTTAGAACATTTTTTAAAAAAGAAAAACACCTATCAACAAGTACATTATTTTCGTGCATACCTCAGAAATATGCCTAAGGCAAACCACTAACCATCACTTCTTTGATTTCGGTAACGTCGGCGTAATTATAGAATGAGAATCGATTAGGAATCCGCACGCGAGCCTACCATATCTATAAAACAAAAACGTGAAAGGAACAAAGGCGGATAATTGCGGAACTGTATAGACGTAGACATAGAGCCGAGACAGTGCTCGTGTGTTTGCGTTTTCCTGTATTTTTGCACGAAACTTCGTGGAGATAAACAAGTGCTAAGACAATATCTGAAAGCACTGCACCGAAAAATAAGAGTTAAGACACGGAATGTGAATTCTTTTTTGGCAATGGTTAAGTCTCCTGTTTTTGTGTAAATGATGAATACATTTTCGATTGACATTGTTCTGAATATTTGAACTTTCCTAGTACTGATATCAGACATAAGTTTTTTTACATTATTAATCTTCGATGCATTCTGAAACCTGGCAAAACTTACCATTGATCTCATTCTTAAAAAAGAAATCCAAGCAAACTGCCAAAATGGCTGGTTGTTAAACTTGCTCAGTTACTTACATATCCAGTTCAACAGCAGATATGCCAAATTAATTACTTGTAGATCTGGGTCGACATTCTTTACAACAGCCCAACAAAAATGACAAAATGGTTACTTGTTTAACTAGCTCGGCATTCTAAATCAATTTTCAGCTCAATTTCGAGTCGACCTGCGTGTTGAGCTGGCATGCTTTAAACTCAACGACAAGCTTAAACAAGCAAACGTTGAATAAGTCGACTGCTTGTTCAGTTGACTTGACATTCTAGCTTTATAGCCAGCTCAACAACAACAACAACAACAACAACAACAACAACAACAAAACTGACAAGACGGCTGCTTGTCTGGCTTACTAAACATTCCAGCTCAACAGCTAGTTTAATAACAGGGCTCGAGGTTATAAAACGTTTCATGTTCAACTGAGAATTTTCTCAAATTAAGAGTTCAAATACATGTATATGCATGAACATATTCATGCAGTTATATAATTAGTATTACAACATGAGAAAAGTTTCACAACCTTGGGCCCTGATATACTTAGAATGTCTAGTCCAATTTTTGTTAAACCAACTCGACATTCTTGCATTATTAACAGCCGTGCAGCTCAAAACCAAAGTTGAAAATATCACTGCTTGTTGAGCTTGAGCGGCTTCGTAGCTCAGTCTGACCAACTACAGAAATACTTTCACTTGTATGTCCTACTTGTTCTTTACCCAGCCCCCATGTTCTAGCTCTACAGCTAACTAAACTACCAAATTGATAAACTTACTGCTTATTATACCCCCACCTACGAAGTAGAGGGGGTAAATTGGTTTCACCATGTCTGTCCGTCCGTCCGTCCATCAATCCGTCCATCCGTCCGTTGACCTTTTCGTTTCCGGACTCTAACTCAAGAACCAAGTGACCTACAATCATGAAACTTTATACAAATGTTCCTTATGACGCAAGGAAGTGCCCTATCGTTTTCGGGTCACATAGGTCAAATGTCAAGGTCAAAGTCAAACTTTGTTCAATTTCGTTTCCGGACTCTAATTCGAGAACCAAGTAACCTACATTCATGACACTTTATGAATTGTTGCTTATGATCCAAGGAAATGCCCTATTTTGGGGTCACGTAGGTCAAAGGTCAAGGTCACAGTCAACCTTTGTTCAATTTTCGTTTCTGAACTCTTACTCAAGAACCAAGTGACCTACATTCATGAAACTTCATGCAAATACCGCATATGACCTCAATATTTGTTACAAACACATCCTGCACTAATTGCACTTGCATTCTGACAAAGTGCTTGTGGGGGGTATAAGTCCGCTCTGCGACAGTTCTAGTTGCTCCAGCCAAGCTCACCCAACAAAACAAAATGTATACTTGCACATG
Organism: Fragum whitleyi; assembly: GCA_948146395.1. NCBI lineage: Eukaryota > Metazoa > Mollusca > Bivalvia > Cardiida > Cardiidae > Fragum > Fragum whitleyi. The sequence goes on from OX411544.1 coordinate 86,675,155, forward strand.
CTTATACCAATGAACTGTAAGCCAGCTCGACATGTAAGCTTTCTTTGGGCTAGATCAACACTCAGATTCGACTTTCAACAGAAATGAATTCACATGCACATACAATTAAGATAGTGGACCCGTTATAGTTCCGCAGTATTTCGGAAGTAATGATTTTCATTAGGAAACCTTGGTCAAAATTGTGAAAGATCAGAAGTTTCGAAATGTTGCGGATCTATTACGGGTCCACTACCTTAATATACGAGCCTTGTCGGCATTTTAGCTCAACCACAAGAACAACAATTAAATTGACAAGAGCAGGGTTTGACACTAAGGTGAGTCCGGGAGTCCGAGACTCCCTGTTTACCAGTTGGGACTCCCTCCATTTGCAAATAAGGTGTCCGATGGATTCCAAGGGTCATATGAGTATATTTTGAAAAATAATTCAAAGAGCAGTATCCTTTCTAACTCTTGCCAAAACTGTAGATCTTTTCACTTCAAAAGTTGTTGAAGAAAAAACCATTTGCTTGCATCCTGAAGTGTTTTGAGAAAAAACTCTTCTATGGAATAACATTGTGGAAAAGAAGAAATTGCTTATAATTAGCAATTTCTTATTTTCCACAATGTTCTCCCATTATGAAAATTCGGGCTCCTTTCTTTGAACATGGACTCCTTGATGTCATGTGTTAGGATTCCAATTGACCCATTAATCTCAAGAGTTAGTACCCTGAACAGGACTGCTTGTTGAGCCTTCTCTTCAACCCAGATTTACAGACATATCAACAATAGAAATACTAACATATGCATTATCCATTCATTGCTGAGCCGGCATGCAATTGATGCTTAACAGTCGGCTTCAGCAATAGAAACTGAGAAAAAGACTGCTTTTTCAGCTTGCTCGACATTCAAGATAAACGGCCAGGTCTTGCAAGATGACCGCAAGCTGAACTGGCTTGATATTCTAGCTCAACAGCTAGTCTTTACAACATAAAAATGAAGGCATTTATAATGTATATTCAAATAAATGTTAAGCCAGCCCTTCGTCTAGGATAGCGATGTTGTACTGTTTGCAAATTATCCCCCGCTTTGCACGAGCACTTGCGTGCACAGTGAGGTATAATTTGCAAAAAGTTCGCAGCGTTTTGTCATCCTCAACTTAGGGCAAGTTCGACTACATGCTCATCAAATAGCTTAACAACAAAAATACAGAGGCACGTATTTTCCAATTATTGTAAAACCTCCCCTGCGTCCAGGATGGCAAAAAGCTGAAAACTATTTGCAAATTATTCCCCACTTTGCACGAACATTTACTAATGATGTCACCGTTCATCTTAGATGTAGGTAAATTGATAATACCCCGAGTTTTGATGAACAGCTAGAAATACCTAGACAATTGCAATGAAAGTAAATCTTTTACGTCATGAATAGAAATGCCTTTGTAACATTGCCAAACGTCTGATATATAAACTATCGTGAACAGCAGCCGAACTGTTTTTCCAGGTTCACAGAGTGAAAACAGTATGATGTCGGCTGCATTACGAAAATAGTTATTTTTGGAATCAAACCGTGCCAAGAATGTGAATTTTCTCCGTGGGTAGCGATCATGAGAGAAAGTAGCGCCTCAAATTATATTTAGCCCAAAATTTACGAAAATTTATGAATTTTTCAGCAACTGCCCTCTCCTCGCCAGAACGGCCATCTTTCAGCATCAACGACAAAGTAAAAAGAAAAAAATGTATCTCGAAAACAATCGCCTCTTGTCAAACTGTGCGTTGCTGTCTTACATTTAGTAAGCTAGTTACATCGTGAAATTGACATTCACCTCGATCAAAACTATTCTCAATCGAATGATTTGAGTGAGTGCTTTGAATGAATGAATGGAGCGCTGAGTGAGCGATTTAGAATGATTTTGATCGAGATGAGTGTCAATTTCACGATGTTTTTAACTGGACCACCTAGGGCCTATATTGCGTCACTGAAAAACGGACCTTCGTTGAATATATACCGGTATCATTATTTATTCATTATATGTATATGTATCAATATTTTCCCCCAAATCGTCTGTAATTTTCCTGTCGTTCAGATTCGAATTTAAGTTCATCCTCGTATTTCCAATGTAACTGTTATTATTTTGTATTTCTTCTTGAACAGTTGCTGTTTGTCGATTGTCAATAAATTTTCAATATGACGAATCGTTGTTTGAAATATTCTCAAATCTGAAATTACAAAAATACGGGATGAATCTCAATGGCATCTTTGTTATATGATGGTAATGTCGTTATTGATTCCCATTCAAACTCGTGCCAAAATGTATGGAAAAATACGCATCGTCTGTTGGCTTTCAGCCACCATTGTACGTGTGAACGATCAGGAAATTTGCTGGAATTATTCTGGGTGTGTCTAACCGGAGCCACTATAACAATAACTATTTGCTACATAAAAATGGACTTTTTAGGGACAACAATAATCGCAAATACATAAGTCAGGCTGCACAGAAACATTCTACGACAGTCATCATTTCATGCAAGACTTGTCGCATAATTTCTTTTTCGCGTGGATGTCTTTTCACATCCCAAATGATAAATCGGGGGCATGCTGGTTTATCGCCATATGTCTCTATGTCAGGCTGTCGGGTTTTCTGCCTGTCTTAAAACATACCTGGTCAACTTGGCATCCTATTACTACAGACGTATTTGGGATAAAATGTTCGTATTTGGTATGGAGGCTTCTCATTGATGCGCATCACTTGATATCAAGTTCTATGTCATCAGTCAATGTTAAGGTCATTTATCAAGTCCAAACTTAGAGAAATTGCCGTTTTTGGGACAATGGAGTTATACTAACGCATCTATAGTATATTTCCGCTCGCGTGTGAAATTCTCTTGAGTTCTTAAAAGTTCCTTTACCTGGTCAATGCAGAATTAAACATTGACAGGTGAAGAACCTAATTACAATATTTGTTTAGGCTATGAAAGATTTGAATTCTCGTAAATAGAAATTTGACGGCCAGAAAACTTACATTTCTAAGAAGCTCTTGAGCGTTTTAGCTTTGCAAGCTTTAAAATTTCTTCGAACCATCAATATAATTTTAGGGCTAGTTTCTCGTGAAAAATGGAACGTTTTTAAAACCGACCTCTGGTTGATGTCTTCTGGATCAAATGTCGGTAACATTTTTTTTTACGGAGTTCGTAGATGGCCCTTTTTCGCTTTACTTGTCATATTTTTCTTTTCGCCTAATATTAATTGTTTTATCATTGATTCTTTTTTAAAAAAGGAGAGAGAGAGAGGGAGAGAGACAGAGACAGAGACAGAGAAAAAAAGAGACAGCGAATTTAGTATCCTTAGATTACGTTCTTTGGGCGTAAGGCCTATTTGCACCTTTGCACCTTATGGCTTTAGATACTTTTTGTTTGTACTGATCAAACCCGTTTTTTACCGGGTTTACCGATATAGGTTTCTTTCTCGCCAGACAGGCTGCATATCTCAAAGCATTTATTTTTTGCGTCAGATTTCTCTTTGTTGTCGAATTTCCCTGAAATAGTTTCTCAGAACCGAATTCTCAAGCAGGGAGGTGTTAACCTAGATAAGACGTCTATTTACGTAATGGCATTTGAGGAATGTAGCGAGATGCAGATGGATTACAAACTTATTTTCCAAATCGATCCGTTCCTTTCGAAATGTTGTATCGGGGCCCCAGGTTTTAAAACGTTTTTTTTTTTCTTTCTCAGTTGAGATTTGAACACAGAGGAAAATATTTATAGGTTGTTGTTTGATAACAACCTATGAATGTTATCTTTTATGTTCACACATTTATGTTTATAGTATTAAAAAAGAACTACGTCTTACTCGTATATCAATTTGAAATTTGAGAAAACTTTGAGTTGAGAATGAGAACAAGTTTTATAACCTCGGGCCTTTATTAACTCTTATCTTGCTGAAATTAAATTTTTTCTTAAAAAAATAATCAATTTCGGGGACATTTCGACCGATTTCACTCACGTTTCCACCACAATTATCAGGTGCAAATCATGCAGTGTCTGCTAAGTTCAGACTGCGTGTCTATGCAGGCTGATCTTAGTCTATCTGTCAAAGATTTTTGACAACAGGTAAATGGCGTAAACATCATTATAACATCAAGAATAGAGTTGGCATATTGAAAAGGTTACAACAGTGGTTTCTAATAGGCTTACTTTCCTTTAATCTATGTGAAATTTTAATTTAAAAAAAAGAAATAAACAAAACAATAAAAAAAACACAATATTGAGTCTCATATAATAGAAACACTTTCGCGTATGTCTTTATTTTACCCTCACAGCTGTAGTGAAACAGAACATCGTAAAATTGACCAGATGAACGATTTGGAAAGATTTCAGAATGAAATTGAGCAAGTTTTGAATGAAATCAAAGGGAGGTAATACATTACTGCTAATACCGTTTTAAATGAATAGTTTATTACTTCCCTGTAATACAATCTATGTACTGTTCCATAAATAGATTTTTGTGTCTTCACGAGCCATTGAACCAATCAGACGCTTCCAAATAAACGCCACCAGATCTATCGTATGGAATGCTGAGCTATTTTTTTCAAAAATGGATATTTGAGCGCGGTGATTGTCATTTTTAGCTCCACTGACCGAAGGCCACTGGGGCTATTTTCATGGCGTTGTGTCCGTCGTGCGTCCGGTCGTAAACCTTTTCTTTAAAAATCTTCTCCTCAGAAACTACTGAATGAATTTTAACCAAACTTCACAGGAATGATCCCAGGGTGACCATCTTTCAATGTTGTTCAAGAAATTTTGATCCACTGAAAAACATAGATTTAATGGGCATGGCTAATTTCCAAATATGGTAAAAGGTGAGTTTTCTCAGATTCTTTTTGATGGATATCAATTAGATTTGAATAAATGATCCTTGGGTGACCCATTATCAGTCTACAAAAAATAATTGAATCGGATGAAAAATATGTATTTTATGGACAGAGGTCATTTTTCTATATGTTATATAGTGGACACTTTGATAATCATTTTCTCAGAATGTAAATGATGGATATCAACCCAATTTCACTGGAATGATACTTGAGTGGCCCATTAGCATGCAATCAAAAATTATTGTGATCGGGTGAAAACTATGTCTTTTATGGGCGGAGGTCATTTCTCTATATATTATATACTGGAAAATTTGAAAATCATCCTTTCAGAATGTAATTGATGGATATCAACCAAATTTCACTGGAATGATCCTTGAGTGACCCTTTATCAGTCTACCAAAAGATATTGTGATCAGATGAAAAATATGTATTCTATGGGCGGAGGTCATTTCTCTTCATGTCATATTGTTGAAACTTTGAAAATCATTTTCTTAGAATGTTATTGGTAGATATCAACCAAATTTCACCGGAATGTTCCTTAGGTGAACGTTTATCAGTCTACCAAAAATTATTATAACCGGATGAAAAATATGCATTTTACGGGCGGAGTCATTTCTCAATAAGTTTTATAGTGAAAACTTTGAAAAACATTTTCACAGAATGTAACTGATGGATATCAATCAAACTGCATTGGTATGATCCTTGGATGTGATCGGATGAAAAATATGTATTTTATTGGCGGAGGTCATTTCTCTATATGTTATATAGTGAATACTTTGAAAATCATTTTCACAGGGTTTAATTGATGGATATCATCAAAATTTCATTTGAATAGTCCTTGAGTGACCGTTTATTAGGCTACAAAAATTGTTGTAATCGAATGAAACATATGTATATTATGGGCGGAGGTCATTTCACTATATGTTATATAGTGGAAACTTTGAAAATCATTTTCTCAGAATGTAACTGATGGATATCAATTAAACTTCATTGGTATGATCCTTGGCTTTCTTGTTCGCGATGTTCTTGATCGTATTAACCTTTTCCTGTTTTTCAAAATTCTGGAACTGTCCAAATTCAAAGGTTTTGTAGACGAAAATTTAAAGTTGATTTAATCTGTAAAATAACCATTCAGTAGGGTAGAAAATAGTGTGGAAAAAGAAGAAATTGCTTGTAAGAAGTAATTTCTTCTTTATTCAAAATGTTTTCTCAATCATAAAATCACAGGCAAGTAAAAATCAGGGATTAAACGGGAAAGGGTTAAAGAATTCATCGTTTACAGTTTTAAAAAAGTTAAGAAAAGCAGGAGAATTCAGGCCTATGTAAGATTTTTTACCGGATGTGAATGACGCAACGCACTCAAAATAATAACCTATCCTTTAATTTGATTTCTTTCAGTTTTGCTACCTATTCAGGGCTATAGAACTTTTCTCAGGCTCAACTGAGAATTTTCTCAAATTTTAAATTTAAATTTATGTATGAAAATAAAAGACAATAATAATAATTTGTTATTTATAACAGCTTATTATCCCCCGCCGAAAAAATTTTTCGGGGGGGATATTGTTTTTGCCATGTCCGTCCGTCCGTCCGTCCGTCCTTCCGTCCGTCCGTCCGTCCGTCCGTCCGTCCGACATTCATTTCCGCGCTATTTCTTGAAAACTATAGACCCGATTTCAATGAAACTTGGCACACAGCTTCACTACAATGAGGACATGCGCATATTGTCGGGGTTACCCGGTTCGACGGTCGAATTTAGAGTTACTGCCCCTGACTGTTTAAGCCATATACATACATAGTGATATTCGTTTCCGCGCTATTTCTTGAAAACTATAGACCCGATTTCAATGAAACTTGGCACACAGCTTCACTACAATGAGGACATGCGCATATCGTCAGGGTTACCCGGTTTGACGGTCGAATTTAGAGTTTCTGCCCCTGACTGTTTAAGCCATATACATACATAGTGATATTCGTTTCCGCGCTATTTCTTGAAAACTATAGACCCGATTTCAATGAAACTTGGCAAACAGCTTCACTACAATGATGACATGCGCATATCGTCAGGGTTACCCGGTTCGACGGTCGAATTTAGAGTTACTGCCCCTGACTGTTTAAGCCATATACATACATAGTGATATTCGTTTCCGCGCTATTTCTTGAAAACTATAGACCCGATTTCAATGAAACTTGGCACACAGCTTCACTACAATGATGACATGCGCATATCGTCAGGGTTACCCGGTTCGACGGTTGAATTTAGAGTTACTGCCCCTGACTATTTAAGCCATATACATACATTGTGAAATTCGTTTCCGCGCTATTTCTTGAAAACTATAGACCCGATTTTAATGAAACTTGGCACACAGTTTCACTACAATGAGGACATGCGCATATCGTCGGGGTTACCCGGTTCGACGGTCGAATTTAGAGTTACTGCCCCTGACTGTTTAAGCCATATACATACATAGTGATATTCGTTTCCGCGCTATTTCTTGAAAACTATAGACTGGATTTTAATGAAACTTGGCACACAGCTTCAATACAATGAGGACATGCGCATATCGTCAGGGTTACCCGGTTCGACCGCTGAATTTAAAGTTACTGCCCCCTGACTGTTTAAGCCATATACATACATTGTGATATTCGTTTCCGCGTTATTTCTTGAAAACTATAGGTTTATGTAGATAAAAGATAACCTGTACCTAAGTTTGATATTAACTTCATTGACAATGAAAATTTGTTCGGCGGGGGATATCAATTCAACGAATTTGCTTGTTAATATTAATTTTTATGTTTATACGTTAAAATGAGTAATAAAACGGAATTAAAGCTTTAATCTCAAATCGAAATTTGAGAAAACTTCGAATTGAGAATGAAAAAAGTTTAATAACTTCGGGCCCAGAACGACCATTTCTATTACCAAAATAAGCTAAAGAGATAGAGAGAAAAATGCGAGTAATAGAGCATTACTTGCAAAGAGACTCGTTAGGATAAACACCCTTTCTTTAAGACAGCCTCGATATTACTGAAAAAAAAATGTTGAAAGTGGCGTTAAACTCCATTCAATCAATTCAATCCTTTCTTTAAGAAGGCGCCGCCGTCATAGCGCAGTTGATAGCGCGTCGGACTGTCAAACTAGATGTCACGGGTTCGATCCCCGACGGCGGCACTCATTCTTTCCGACTATTTGTCTCTCACCAATGGGTCGATAATCAAAGACCTATATGAGATTGCAGCTGGAGGCTAGGATAGGATGTAATGGTAGTACTGGCGTGAGAAATACCAGGAATCCATTGTTAGGTGCTCCAGCCGCCGCGATATAACTGAAATAATGTTGAAAGCGGCGTTAAACTCCATTCAATCAATTCAAACCTTTCTTTAAGAAGGCATTTAGTGTCGTTTTCTATATTACTCAAGGTGAAAAATATACCAATACTCGATTTAAAACCTTGGGAATGAGGAAAAGGATAAACGTTGAAATCACTGAATTCTTCACTCCAATTTCTCAAGGGAAAGCATTAGATTTCAAAGTAATTTGGACGTTCATGCAATACTCGCCTCGCATCCAATTTAAATAAAATCGGCTTCACAAACATCTTTAATTTGTCATTTTACCCAGTAATCAATTTTCAATTGTCACATTTCACCGGTAGACAGGCATTCATTTCAAAGACAGGGTTGTAATCTCGTGAAACACGCGATTTGAGTCATGTGACACACCATTTACGAGATGATGTCACGCGATATCCCAATATAAGCAATTCATTGAGGCCAGGTACCATTACCGAATGCATTATGAACTCCGTGGCCGTTAGATAATTATTTTTTTGGATTGCGTGTCGCTCGCAATATAAAACAAAAACTGCTTAATCACATTCCATTGGCAAAGGGCGTACAAACGTCTTATGTTACTTCTCTAATTTTTCCAAAGAAAAAAAATTATACAGAAGTATTTATATAGCTCGATTATTCTTATAAAAGGGGGATAAGAAGTATTTGTTTTAGTTCGATTATTCTAATAAAAGGGGGAAATTCTTGTAAACCGATGACGGTGTTGGCGTCGACGTTATCCATGTCAAGATTTTACGTTCAACAGGTGTATATCTCACCAATGGGTAGATAATCGTAAACCTATGTGAGATAGCAGTCGGAGGCTAGGAAAGGGTGTAATGGTAGTAGAGGTGTAAGAAATACCAGGAATCCATTGTTAGGTGCTCCGGCCGCCGCGATATAACTGCGAAATTGTTGAAAGCGGCGTAAAACCCATTCAAACAAACAAACAAATCAAGTGGTGTATAGGCCTGTATCTGTGTCTACTAATGTTATTGTTCCATGACTTTGCGAGTGTTTCTGTGGCAGTACTGTCAGTCTCCAGACAAAGATTCATTTATTTTGATATTAAATTTATTGTAATCATTTCTGATTTGTGATATATCTGTTATATATATGTATCTACTTATAAGATAGTGCTTCTATGCCCATTCTTCTGTAAAGCGGGTCGTAGTTTTCCAACAGTTTGCACCGTTTCGTCCTACTGAGCGCATGGCTGTTTTTTGTACGTAGATTGGGAAACAAGTTCTAAAAACTTAGATTAATTCCTCTCGATCTGCTTTCCGGACAATGAAGCGGTATTCGACCCGTATGTAGGCCAATGAAAGAAACACGACAGAGCTAGATAGTGGAGGTGTTTTGGACTTCAAATTTAAATATTTCACTAGTCCTTGCTCAAACCCTATATTGTGGGTAATCATTAGAATTGTCTCGACGAGACAATTCCAATGAGTACCCACATCACAGGGTTTCATTGAGAAATAAAGATTTAAAACTAGAGTACCCCCCCTCCCTGGACCTCTGCACGATCGATAGCCGCTCCCGGGAATCGAACTTGGGACCTCTAAATCTAAAGGCCGACGCTCTTACTCTAGGCCATGGACATCACTCCACTATTTCTCAAAAGGTTTCAACTGGCATGTACGAGTTGGTATTCGTTTCATCTTATCTTGACATTTTGGCAACGAAATTGTGGACCAAAAAATATCGTATAATTTTGATCAGCATATTAAATTAAATATCAGAAATAACCTTTATCGGACATTAGTATACTTTGTCTCTCTTTTGAAATTTTGGTTGGACTCTGGCAGTAAAATTATATCCCGATATTTGCATTTTAACTGTAGACTTCATTGGCTTTGGCAAAAGGTTTTAGCTAGCGCTTCCAAAGCACGATCGATTGGGGATCTGTTGTTTTTTAATTGATATTTTGTTATATCTTATAACTATATGAATATTCTTGTGATAACATCCCATATGATATTTTTTATGATATCACATAGTTATTTTTAGAACAATGATATAAAGCGGTTATTTTTAGAAACTTGCATTTCAGTCTACGAAAACAAGACAAATATATGTTATAAGATAAATATAATACATACTTAGTGTATTGTATGACAAATATCTAACTTGGTTGTGAGAATTGATAATTGTCTCGGCAAAGCCTCAACAATGATCAATTCTCCCAACCTCGTTAGATATTTTTTCTCATACATAACACTAAGTACTTATTATATATTTACTTATGACTCTACACTCGTAATCAAAGGGACTTTCTTGGAAGTATGGAAGATATTGACACTAGTCAGTCAGTGCGGATTACCAGGGTCGAAATTTCAGACTTTCTACAAATTTTTATGCCCTAACATCGGTAGATTGGGGCATATTGATTTACTTGTATCATTCTGTCTATATGCCTGCCGGCCAATGATTATTCTGGGATTTCATAACTGTGGGGAATTTCAGCTCAAAATTGAAGGAATTGAGAAATAACTTGTATTCTATACTCTTTGTTCATAGTAAAAAAAACCCCACAAATCTAGAAAATATGGGGGATCTTTGACAAAAGTGGGTCAATCCCCCAATCCCCCTCCCTAGAATAAACACTGTTGTCCGTCCGTCCGTCTGTCTATCTGTGTACAACGCATAATCTGATACCTTAACCTAAAACAAATCCATTTCCATTAACTATTCAAGCTACAATTCTCTTATATGGCACAAACGTTCCTCTCATCAATCCGCATCTTTCAAGGTCAAGGTAATCTGACAGGGTTAATGTCAAATATCAAGGTCAAGGTAATCTGACAGCGTTAATATCAAATAGGTCAAGGTAAACTGACAGCCTTAATATCAAATATCAAGGTCAAGGTAAACTGACAGCGTTAATATCAAGGTCAAGGTAAACTGACAGCGTTAATATCAAATATCAAAGTCAAGGTAATCTGACATGGTTGATATCAAATATCAAGGTCAAGGTAAACTGACAGCCTTAATATCAAATATCAAGGTCAAGGTAAACTGACAGCGTTAATATCAAATATCAAGGTCATGGTAAACTGACAGCGTTAATATCAAATATCAAGGTCAAACTTCGATAGATATTGCCGTTCTTTGGTGCATTTGTGCTTTACGAACACATCGTATCTCAATGTGGAACGGGCCTGTTTACTAAACTTCTTATGAAAAAATGATCTGATCGTAAGACAAAGTCACAAATTGTACCTGGTGTTTTCATATTTTGTATGATTCCGCCTTGCAATATCTTATTGGAATCGTCTTTAGAAGACGATTCCAATGAGATTACGCATGGCAGAATACCATATTTAGTTACAACTGTAGAAGCAACGTAAATTTTTGACTTGCGAAAAAAAAATCCTAAGATATTTAGTAAAACAGGCCTTTGTTTGGTCAAACCAAGTAGTCAATTATTTGTCTTGTGGTAATTTCAGATGGTCCCTTTCGAGAGCTGTTAAAAATGTCTTAACTGACAGTGCATAATATTTGTAGATATTTAGCTACTTTGCATAATTTGGATCACATAAATCCTCTCTCGATAATGTAACCTCACGTGCTTTATCCCTCTTTATTAAAACAACGAATTGATGGATTTCGTGACGCGCCATATTTCCAACTCTACCGAGAGACGGGTTGCGTGAGCTAGTGAAATATTGACCAATAATGTAGCCTGAAATGACTGGCTCTTGGTAATAAACAGGACGCAATGTAATGGGTTTTCAGTCAAGATTGCATGTCAAATAGAATTGTAATATTTATCAAAAAGATGAAGTGCGTGCCCAACAATAAACGGATTCTTTTATAAAAGCTGAATATTTGTTTCAATCTTTAAATGCTACTTGATTGAAAGGTTCTGGAAATAAGTTTTTCCGACCCTATTTAATCGAACTAGCCCCTGTGTCCAATGTGTTAGTGCAGAGAATGTTGGCCCTTATCCAGTTGTTCACATTTTTACTTCTGTGAACAAAGCTTTGGCAGACTGTATACAGAAAAAAAGGAGGAGGTAACTCCAGTCTGAAATCTTAATGAAACCCTATGATGTGGGTACTCATTGGAATTGTCTCGTTGAGACAATTCCATCGAGTACCCACAAGATAGGGTTTTGAGCAAGGACTAGTGAAATATTTACATTTGTAAAACCAAAATACCCCCTCTATCTGTAGCTCTGTATATACTATGATCAGCCTACACAGAAGACATAACAATGCCTGCTTTGTGCTTATATTTGGCGGGAAAACTTGAGTCAGACTGGTTAAGATGTCTCGAAAGTTGGTAACTTGTTCGAAAAGGAAATTCAGATTCGGCAGGATAAGGGTTGAACTCTTTCCAATGTGCGTTGAATATTTATATTCGAACTTAAAGTATTCGAATACATCTTATTTAGCCTAAAGTTGACGCTCAAGGTTATCAAGTCTAAAAACCGATTCTGGGTTATTATTTGATTTATGAAAAAAAAATCAAGAAAAGTTTTTTGGAAAACACATGGTATCATTATTATATGTTGGCATTACCATTCGTACATGTACGACAGACTTGTTAATTTTTAAACAAAATGGTCTTTCAAACGAAAGCATCAAAGCATTAGAATACGGTTGTTGACTTGGCGATTATTTTGTTCACCCGATCTGATCAGTTACGCGAAAAGGGGTCTTCTGTGGGCTTCGTGAAATGAATATTTAACAAGGGAGTTTAACATAGCAGAGGGTTAACTGGGCGAGTATTTGGAAAATAAAGATACACAGAAAAACAATATCGTGTAAGTGTTGAAGTTTAATTAAGTGAGTGATCAAATGTCAATTTTGTCTGTACAGATATAGAAAAATTGACCTTTAATCACTCACTTAAACTTGTATATCTATATAACAGGGTTGACGGAGCAGGTAATAAGACGACATATTTAAACATATCGATGAGTCAGCGCAATACTATTGTAAGTGCCTATATATTTATAGGCACTTACAATAGTTTTGCTACGACCCCAAGAATATTATGCTGTAAAGAACTTCGTAATACTGACATTGTACAGTTAGTTACATCGTGAAATTGACATTCGCCTCAATAAAAATCATTCCAAATTGCTCACTCAGCTCTCCATTCATTCATTCCAAACACTCACCCAAACCATTCAAAAACGCTCAAACCCATTGAAAAAATATGGAATGAACAACGTCTTCCGAATTAAATTTCGATACAGAAAAATCGCGATTTCGCTGACATAATTCAAATTGTAAGTGTCTATTAGGTTCTTGAAGAAATATGAAGCTACCTAAATAACACAATGCAAATTTTATGAAAGGGAGGTAATCAATATCGCTAATTTTGTTCATCCTGAACAAAATTTGCGTCATTGGATTACCACCTCCCATTAAATCCACTCAAAACTCTCTCCACACACTCATTCAATTTCATTCCTGAATAATTCCAAAATCATTCACCTTGTCAATTTCACGATGTTGTTAACTGTATTGGTTTTAGAATGATATCGGAGTGAAATTAAATAAAAAGGTGATTGAGCAATAATTCTCTTGAACGACATATTCTTCAGACCTTTTTGGTAAAGTGGTTCGACGAAAAAGTGTAAGCTAAATATTCAGTTCACATTTTCATTGGTATCGCAGTCATGTTTGTCAATCTAGGGACCGTGTGATTGAATCAAAACGTGATCAATTTCTACTCGTTCTTCGCCGAGACACGCCTCTCATACATAATGTGGATGAACAAGTTTTAACTGTAATGAGTAAGAATTCAGACTCCCCGGCACTGTCTCTTTGCCAACCAGTCTGTTCGATCAACATTTGTTTCTTTGTCAACCATTTTTTTTAAGTTTTCTGGAATCATTTGATTATGTTCAAATAGGAAAAAGACTAATCTCTTAAGTTCATGTACAATTAATTAATACTGCTTGGTTGTTGTTTTTTTGTTTGATTGGGGTTTTACGCCGCTTTCAACATTTTTTTCGGATATATCGCGAAGGCTGGAAAACCTAAAAATGGATTCCTGGTATTTCTAACGCCAGTACTACCATTACATCCCTCATTAAAACAATGTTTTCTAAATATGTACCAATCCATTCTTTGCGGACAATTTCATTTTATTTCTGGACAAGTAGGAATCCAACTCTAACTTGTCCATGTACAAGTGCAGATATAGAGGAAAATCGTTTGTTTCAGTGTAAGATCGATTAACATTTAATTGAGTGAACGACAAAAGCTATATTTTCACGAGTGGCAGAGCTCTGCCACTCGTGAAAATATAGCTTTTGTTGTTCACGAAATGAAATATTGGTCGATCTTACTCGGAAACAAACGATTATTCTATTTCTTTATTGCAAAAATGAGACAAAATGTGAAATTTCTAGAACATATTTTCGTAAAGTGCGTCATTTTGGGCGTGATTTCTATGCAACGTTCATTGTGACATCACTTATTTCGCCCCGCATAGATAACGTCCGATTGGGTGAAATGCACATAAGCAGGATGTAAGTTTTCGATAATTTCATTGGTTTTGCGGTGAGATTATCAAGTGATAATCTACCGTTATTTCTCGATAAACAACCAAAATGCATTAACCTTTTGCTGTTTAATCCCTGCTTTTTACGTGCCTGTGATTTTATGATTGAGAAAACATTGTGAAAAAAGAAGAAATTGCTTCTGACAAGCAATTTCTTCTTTTTCCACACTTTTTTTACCCTACTGAATGTTTTTTTTTCAAATTAAATCCACTTTAAATTTTCGTCTGCAAAACCTTTGAATTTGGACAGGTCCAAAATTTTGTAAAACAGGAAAGGGTTAAAGAAAAAATCGCATTTTCACATCCCTTGAATTGACAAAAACTTCAAATTGATACTATCATCGTCGACGTGTCATACAAATAACCAGCATTTTTTTATAATTGTGTGAACACATATTGCATTTCTTATCAACCTGTCTAATTTTCCCAGCATCTGATTTGTGTTTGAACTCATTAGGAGAAGTAATTAGGCAACACGAAATATTGTCATTTGCATATCTCATATATCATTTCTGTGCATTGAACTTTTCCTTTTTTGCTGAAACCCAGTTAAAAGTCTAAACACAGTAATATTTTACTCGTATCAATTTTATCTGGGGCATGTTATCCGCATGTTGTCCGTCCGTCGTTCTGTCTGTCTGTGTGGCGGAAAGCTTCGCACGAGATTAAATACTCTGTTTCTCAGACTCGTCGGATTTCACATATAAATAGCAATTGTCGTATAACATGTGTTTATGACAAGGTGTGCGCAAAAATCAGTCAAGGTCATCTTTCAAGGTCAAATAAAAAGAAATAACCGCTAAGAGGTCATGAATGTTTTAGAAGCATTCGGATTATCTTTGTTTAAGCGCAAAACAAATATCAGCCTTCATGATGCAAAAATGTTTGCGAACGTTTGGAAATTGTACCATGTGTTGCACGTGTTTACACGTGCAAAGCTAGGTAATATTTCGCGAACGTTTTGCAAAGGTATATTACCTTGAACGCAGGAAAGAGTAATGTTGTAAAAAAGGAAATAAATTACTCTCAAACCTGGCGAAATGGACGCGTTTGACACGGACAAAACAGCTTTCATTTTTTTGTTATGAGCGTTATGCACGGTTCACGAGGTGACATCATGGCGTCACTCTGTCTCGCGATCGAACATAGAATCACTCGTGCATGAAATGAACGTTGATTACGGTCACGTGGACGTTTTGATATCGCCAGGTTACCTGTACGTGAGTAACGACGTGGCTGAAATTTTAATTATGATTTAAAATATATGGTCTATATCTTTTATTTATTTTCAAAATGCATATTTTCACCGTTCCTACTCTTTTCTTTGCCGATGTACTTTTTATGTAAACAGATATTTTCTGTTTGTCCATGAATCGTTTTAACGCGTATAATTCTTTTATTCTATTAACTCTGTTTGACAAATATTAAAAAAAAAAAAGAAGAAAAAAAACGAGCAAAAACAGTGATTTTAGTTACAGAAAAAAACACATATGAACACTTTCTTCGGAACATCTGATTATTGAATTAGATAATGAAACTATTTTACATACATAAAATTTTATTCAGATTTTTTATATTTAAAGCAGCCCTGCGTTCAGGATGACATAACGCAGCAAACAGTTTGCCAATTTTATCCCTCTTTGCACGTGCACTTGTATGCCCATGCGCTTTTCTCAGTCGGACCAGCGTCATAACTCCGCACACTTCATAGATAGATTATTTTAACCGACCACCCCACTCCCTGCACCCGAAAGCTATGTTTCGGGGTATAAAGGAGTCGGCTAGGCGGTCGGACGATCCGTCCAACCGTCTGTAGCCTTTTTCGTGTCCGCTCAATTTCTCAGTATTTATTGGGCCGATGTCTTTTACATATGTGATCAGCATCAACCAGATATGTGCAAGTGAAATTTTGTTACGATCCATTGGCTTTTGGCAGAGTTATGTCCCTTCGAATGGAAATGGCTTTTCATGATTGACAAGCACTTGTAAAAAGGGGGGGGGTAGTCTGCTTTGCGACGGTCTAGTTTTTAAAACTACTTCTTCTGCTGCTCATATTCTTCAGTTCATAAAGCCTTGAGAAACTGAATAAACTAATACAGTTTACAAAATCGTGAAATTTACAAGCTGAGGGATTTTAGAATGATTTTCGAATGCAACGGATTGAGTGGGAGGAGCGACTTTTGAATGATTATCAAGAGAGGTAAAACATAATCGATAATTTCGTCCAAATGGACGAAATAAGCGATTATTTATTGCCTCTCTTTAAAAAAAAAATCATCGTTTATGCCTGTTTTATATCTTTTCTGACTAGTCAGACGCTTTGAAATTCACACCCGATAATAGTAAAGTGCAGTCACATGATCGATTTGAATGATAGGCTGATCTTTATGAACTATTTCGAATCGATTTTGAGTATATTCTGCGCGTTTGTGATTTGGTCTGATCGAGTGTTCGGAATGAATGAAAGAAGCGCTGAGAGAGCGATATTGAATGGTTTTGATCGGATTGAATGTCAATTTCACGATTTAACTAACTGTAGTATTTTCCTTCAGTACACATAGCCTTGTGAGACTGAATAGACTAATGCCAGCCCGCAAGCGAATCTGTGCACTCAGATATAAGTTTACACTGTCTACCTTCTTTAAGCTATTCTGGGAGAGAGAACAAATAAACCAGGCTGGTTTTAATGCCCCACAAAATTGTCAAACTGTTTAGAATAAAATTTAATTTAGGTAGAAAGGAGTTAAAAGTATGAATTTAAACAGGATTACAGACAACTCATATATATCATCACATGTTTTTAAAAAAGAAGGGAATAACAAAATTATCGAAAAATTGCAATTGCAATGCCATTTAACCGAATTTAACGGTAAATAATGAATACATCAAATTCATGTATTATTACTGACAATCAAAACAACTTCCTGAAACGCCGGCAATTTGTCATGAATGATAAATATTGTCCCAGTTGGCCGTCATACATCACGTCCCGTCCTCAGGCGTTACACGACGTAACGGTAAAAACGTTGTTGTCATCTTTTAGAAACTGACAGCTGAGATACACGTCCACGTCCCGGGGCTATTAACGTTATATTTGCATGTACAAATTACATTTTAGCCTATTTTTGTAACTTGGCCAAATCATTGTTGCTTCAAAATAGCTGTAAAGGTATTATTTGGAGACAAAATTACTATACGTAATTTCAAAACATTTTACAGTCAATACTTTAAGAAAGTAATGGCTTTTTGATGAAAAATACCGTTTGCACGACTTATCGGCAACTAATAATAATAATAAAATCTTTATTTCATGAAGGTAGAACATTAAGACATATTTCAAAAGAATAATATGAAAGCAGTCTTTTTTACAGTGTTGCCTTCAATATAAATGAAGTATGGTTCAAATGATAATGATAGAATGATATAAACATGCTTGCAAAATTGAGAACAAGATCAGAATTAGAGAATCTTCGGACAGATACATTCCGTATGTTAAGCGTTTAGTTTATTTCTATCGGGACTTTAGAATTGTTTTAAAAGCAAATGATTTTTAAATTGGCTTACTTAGTAACTGCTCTACAACGAGACAATGTTTTCACAAGCGTAATAGAAGGGCTCAGTACCCAAAGGAGATATTCACTCCACGTAATCTTTATCGTTTATAGACGTTCAACAAAGTTTCATCCCTTTGATGAAACCTTGTTGGCTCAATTTTTTAGGCAGTTGATAGAGTGAATTATTCCAAGCGCCAAAACCATACCACAATTATGGTTCATTGTGTGATGATTTAATTTTAGATAATTCTACCAATTTTCGTGCATTCTAATTGGCAGAAGAATTGGTTTTATTTTTCTGTGAAAGAAATTTTGTGTGTGCAGCTATTTTGAAAACTTCCGCAAACAGTGGTCCTCAAAGAAATCAATTTCAGTATTGTCGTGTCTTTACATTTTCGCTACGCATAATCATTCAGTGTTGATTAGATTTTTAGTTTTATCCCTCCATGAAATCAACAAATATTCTCTTCATCTCTTATTTGACAGAATAATGGCATTTTGCTGCAATGGTAATCGAATAAAACGGGTAATTTTAGTTATTTCTTTAATGCTTTTCGGTGGTTTATCGAGAAATAACGGTAGATTATCACTTGATAATCTCACTGCAAAAGCAGTGAAATTATAAAAAAACTTATACCTTGCTTTTGTGTATTTCATCCTATCTGACGTCATCTATGCGGGGCGAAATAAGTGACGTCACAATGAATGTTGCATAGCAATCACGCGTAAAATGACGCGCTTTAAAAAAATATGTCCTAGAAATTTCACATTTTGTCTCACTTTTGCATTAAAGAAATAGAATAACCGTTTGTTTTTCGTGTAAGATCGATTAATATTTCATTTTGTGAACAACAAAAGCTGTATTTTCACTCGTGGCTCTGCCACTCGTGAAAATATAGCTTTTGTTGTTCACGAAATGAAATATTAATCGATCTTACACTGAAACAAACGATTATCCTCTATGTATAACATAATGCCGATCGACAAGAACAATTTGACAGCTAGTCTAGTCCAAATAAGTTCTAAAGGATGTCTAACAGTCACATCCTCACGTGTGAGGCAATATTTGGCCGTCAGCTGATGCCGTCAAAACATGTCTACTTTACCTCGGGGTAGACACAAACTCGTGGCTGCTTCGTAGCTGCATCACAGCGAGACAATGTTTTCAAATTGTCAAATTTGGGTAGACATGTTGAAATTGTGTATTTAGTTTGACAGCTGTCAAAACAGCATGTCTTTTCAACACAATCTATAGTTCTAGAGAAATGGCATGTTTTCTTCGTCGATTTGCCCTTATTCTGCTGAATTTAAATTTGGTTGAAAACAGAAATGTTAAAGTAGTGGATCCGTAATAGTTCCGCAACGTTTCCGAAGTAATTTACTTTAACTGTGTTAACCGAGGTTTCCTAATGATTTTATCATTAAACCTTGGTCAACATTGTTAAAGATCCTGAATTACGAACAATTACAGGTCTTCTACCTTAATGTTCGGGACATTTCAACCGCATTGGTTCAAGTATATTTGTAGATCACATATTATAAAGCAGTGGTAGATCCAGAGGGGGTTCGGGGGGTTCGAACGAACCGCCTCTGAGGCTCAATTAATTAATCAATTATCATGTATAATTTCAATTATTCGTCTCTTATTGTTCACGAAATATTCCTGTTGGAAACGGAGCTTTGGAAGACAGTATAGACTAAGATCAGTCTGCACAGTTGTGCAGTCTGATCTTAGCATATATTTTCTGCGTTCTATTTGATTTTTGCGATATAAAAATCATGGAGTAGCCTTGTTGATATGTAAAAAAATAGGAAATTTGTTTTAAAATACTTAAATTCAGCAGTATATGGATTAAAATTGTGCAAGGCTGGGGAATAGAATCCCCTTATGTATGCTCGAACCTCTTTTATGGGAATCATCGATCCGCCAATGTAATGATGCAGCAAGCAGGCTGTGTAAAGGCTAAGATGAGATGATCAGAACGTCACTGATAAGAAGAGACCCGACTTATGTATGTTTTTATGCCCCCGTATCGAGAGATCGGGGGCATATTGATTTACTCATGTCCGTCTGTTTGTCCGTCCGTCCGTCTGTCCGAAAACTTAACCCGAAGACTTAACCTTGCCAATATCTTCAAGCCTATTCAAGATACAAAGCTAATATTTGGCATGATGATAGATCTCAATGATCCGCATCCGCTGGTACCAAAGTCAAGGTCATGTGACAAGGTCAAGGTCATCTGTCAAGGTCAAACTTTGAAAAAAATGCCGTTACGGGGGCATTCGTGTTTCACAAACACATCTTGTATAAAAATAGTAAATGCTCTCTTGGGCGAATAAATGCTGACCCTCGGAACAAATCGATCTTCAACAAATTACGTTTTGTGGTTTTAAAGAGTTTTATTTGAAGGCATTTGCTAGTGGTATCACTAGCATTGCTTTCAAGTATTACTCTTAAAAACACAAAGCGTAGTTTTGGTAATTCGAACCTGATATTACCTCATTTTCTCCCGCTCTCACAATTCAATACCTTATTTACATAGTGAGTCAGTGGACACTTTAGAAAATATCCTGGGTGATTTAAGAATGTTTTGTAATGGAAGTGACGTACGCGACCCCCCTTGGATTAGAGGAGAGAAAACGAGGGATTATGGTGTTATCCTTATCGTACAATGACAAATTTTAGCGTCTCTAGAGATTTGGATCGACAAATTTGGTCACTTACCGTAGTTTTGCAAAATTTGAAAACCTTTCCTTATCCTGTTGAATTTGAATTGTATATTTTACAAATTTATCCTTTTTTTTTTTTGGAGGGGGGACATTTCAAACAATCTGGCCCTCAAAAATAAAGTGACAAGAGCCATGTCGGACATGACCATCCCCCGCCATCAAAGCTTGATAGTAAACTGAAGCCTAATCAAAGGGCAATAACTCCAAAATTATGCAAGCAAGAATTGTAGTTCTTATGTACCGCACTTCTCCTCCGTATAAAATATTTCCACGCATAAAGTTTCAAGTTGGGAACTTTTATATTTTAAGAGATGTGCTCCGGACAAGTTTAGTGACGGAATAACGGATGGAGACCAAAAATTGCTATATCCCCTTCGACGACCGACGGGGGGATAAAAAAGCAGTCAGGGTGGAAAACTATAAGACTGTGTGTAAATGCAGGCTGATCTTTGTCTTTACTGTTTTCCTAAGGTCTATTTACCATAGAAATCTGCTGTGACATCCATGGGATGGGTCAAACGTAAACAGCCCTTGGACAATCAATACCTCTGACAATAGATTAGCAGTGATACTGATTTGATCTTTAATGTCGAAATTATACGGTCAAAAGTATTGCCAATCTTGTAGAGCGACAATAAATATATAATACGTACTTAGTGTATTATATGAAAAAAAATATCTTTCGAGGTTTGGAGAATTGATAATTGTCGAGGCTCTGTCGAGACAATTATCAATCCTCACAACAGAGTTAGATATTTTTTTCATACAATACACTAAGTACGTATCATATTTATCTTATAACATCTATTTGTCTTGTTTTTGTGGATGTTTCTCACTGAAATGAAAGTTTCAAAAAAATAAACGCATTATATCTATGTTCTAAAAATCATAAAAAATATCATACGGGATGTTATCACACAGATATTTGTATAGTTATAAGATAAAATTGTCATTGTTTAGGCTCAATTGATGTTTGTGCGCACAGAAGGAAAAAAGGAATCAATTGGCACATATTTCAACGCATCACTTCACGACAATCTATACACCGCTCATCGAGAAAGAAGTCATTTCAAATATCATCGATTAAGGTATTGGACCCGAAAAAGCAAGTCATAAACTTAAACAATTTTAACCAAGGTTTCCTAATTAAATCAATTTACACTGTTAATATTTATGGCTTTCGAAACGTTGCGGGACTATTACGGGTCCACTGCCTTAACAAACCATTTCCCAAGTAATATATCGTATTGTCTAAATGATTTCGAAATGGCATTTCAATTTGACATTTAGACTTGTAATGATGTAGGCGAAAAGTGGGTGAAATATTGAGAGATGTATTAAAAAAAAAGTAAACAAATCTATGCATATTTAAAAACATTTATCAGGCCAAGATAAAAATGGCTATTTATAAAATATTGAATCGTGTTCTTTCATCGAAAAAAGGACAATGCGGGGTCTTCTTTTCAAACAAAGTGAAAAAGGAAAAAAATCAATCAGGGTTAACACTAAGTCGGCACGTGGTAAATGTACGTATAATCTTGTATTTAAAAAAATGTCATACAGTGTGTTAGAAAAACAATTTAGGTTTAGAAAAAAATGGATGAAATTGTCGATTCTGCAGAGCCTGCGCAGTCTGGACTGACAAGGATAAATAGAGGATATCGAATGAGTGGTCATGGAATACCGAATTTATCAAACGAGTCATCTATAAACAGATAAAAACGAGGCTGCGCCGAGTTTTTATCTGTTTATAAATGACGAGTTTAATAAATTCGGTATTGTATGAGCACAAGTCTGATATTCTATTTATGATATGACCAGAATTTGGTGATAAAACGAGAAAATTACCATATTTATCGATTCATGTTATTCCGCGAAACATATAATGCCGTTTGCGAAATGATGTCAGCAGATCCATTATGACGTCATTTTCCTAACAAAAGAACATAACGTTGTTCTTCGTTCTTTGCTCATTTGCATAGCTATTCCACTAGTGTAATAAACACTCGTGTAATATCAAAAATATTCAACGGGGTTCTGTCACTCTGGCGAAGTAGGTCATATTATGAAAAAATTGTCTTCAACATCCGGATTATCAATTTTCGCTTGACGTGTCACACACCTGATCGGGTTACTAGGGTATTAGAATAGATGCTGAACATCCAAATGATGATTAACTAGACAGAAATCTCATAAAATCGTATTCGTCGTCTTTTCATCGTCCAAATGTAGGTGGATTTTCGGTCGTGTTGAGTTAGATTTGACACGTCAGGCAAAAAGGATCCATTCGGTTGCCTCGTTGGCTTTACGAAAAAAAAAGCATTTATATCGGAAAATAGCACATGTTTATTAGGATTGCAGATTATTTTGAAATGATCCTTGATTGAAAAGCTTTAGGTTGCCATAAGTATGTCCATTTTCTAGAGTAAGCTGGTTGCTCAGATGAAATCTTGTGGTTGATCCGATTTGAGAAACGACAGGTAACCTTATATAGGTGTACTAGCTGCCACGATCATAACAGAAAAAAATGCTAAAATGACATCAAACCCCATGCAAAGAAATCATCTACGAATAACGTCACCATGCGAAAATTGCATTTTGAATAGTTGCTTTTGAATATCGTTTATTTATTCTCGATAGACGTACAAGTAAACAAATGTCCGTTCAATGTATAATCGACGATGCAATAACAAAATCCTGTAACTGCAGCTTGATCAAAGCTGTAGTTTCGAGATTTTGAATTACAACGACGATATTATCTCAAATGACTTGCATATGCAGTTTGACATCAGTGCGCCTATTTATTTTTATTTGTTTTAATATGTGACTACTTTCTTTTCAACACAATACATTGCAATACAATACACATCAATACAAATTTTTTATTCACCGCCGTTTTCGGCGAAGGGGATATAGTAATGCTCTCCGTCCGTCATTCCGTCATTCCGGTTCCGTCATTCCGTCCTTCCGTCACTAAACTTGTCCGGAGCATATCTCCTAGAGTATAATAGCTATCAACTTGAAACTTTATGGGTGGATAGATCTCATGAAGGAGAAGTGCAGTGCACAAGAACTACAACTCTTGCTTGCATAATTTTGGAGTTATTGCCCTTTGTTATTTTAAAGACTTAGATTTTGTAGGGGCTTAATTTCTTAAAGTAGAACAACCTCTTAATCTATTAGGCTTCAGTTTACTATCAAGCTTTCTCGGCGGGGGATGGCCATGTCCGACATGGCTCTTGTTGATCTTTGATTTATTCTTAAAACATTATTGCCTGAAACAATTGTCCGCTAACTAGGAGGATCTAGATAATCATCTAGTTGACAATAACGAAATAAGAAGGATGGAAAACAAAGATATCCTCAGTTTGTCTTATCATCTTATTTTCACCTGGGAGAGCCATAGTGTATTCTTACGCAAATAGTTCACATCTTTAAAGCGTAGCTAGGCAGCAAGAACTGTGCCAAGCAACCATCTCTGCGTTCCTTAACCCTTTCCTGTTTTACAAAATTTTGGACCTGTCCAAATTCAAAGGTTTTGCAGACGAAAATTTAAAAGGGATTTAATATGAAAAATAACCATTCAGTAGGGTAGAAAATAGTGTGGAAAAAGAAGAAATTGCTTGTCAGAAGCAATTTCTTCTTTTTTCACAATGTTTTCTCAATCATAAAATCACAGGCACGTAAAATGCAGGGATTAAACAGCAAAGGGTTAATATCGCAATACCCTATATCCGGCATACGTTCCTTTGCTTCGCGGCACCTAATATTCGCCTATAACACCCTATAATTATGTGACAAAAGGTAACCCATCATGCCAATACTTTCCATAAAAGAAATCTTTGATTTAAACCTATAAGAAAAATAAATATGATTCGTATCAAATTCAATTTGAAAGTAAAACTGGCTTCAATTTAAGTTTCAAGTTCCTGTGGATACCTATGAATATTGAACTGGAAATACACAGTAACTTTTTCGGTAGAAAACCAAAATTGAAAAATAAAAATCGTCATGGAGAGGGGAGGAACTTTGGAAAAGATTGAAGAATCTTCTTTCGTAACATTACTTCTAATGTTGAAAAAATAAAATCTGTGGATGAAAGTTTGTGAATAAGAAAGACTTTATCCTTGTCAGATTATTTAAATTTTTTGCTCGCAGGCTAACTAGTAGAACTATTTCTTCTACTCTAATCACGATTTGTTATTAATTGCAATCATATTTGATCCCCTGCTTTTAAATCCCAAAGAAAGGTTATGCTTTGACAGTAATGAAATATTCTCTCCAACAGAACTTTCAGTACTTTGATTCCCTTACAACGGCTTGTTTGACTCGTAATTCACAAAAACGCAAATACAGTGTATTTTTGTTCGAAATTTCTCTTAAAATTGGAGCATTTCTCGACTGCTTCGGGTAGAAAGGGACTGCAAAAAGCATAACCGAGAGTAATGGTGGTAGAACAAAAATCCAGTCCTGATTAATGTATTCTTTTCGCATTCCAGCCGAGTGAAGTGAATTTTAAAACGCTTATCAAATAAAGGGCCCTCTCGTTTGAAGTATTGCATTATAAATAGCTAGTTGCCATGGAAGGAAACACTCGAGTTTCTAAGATACAAACAATGTACAAAGATAGTCTGCCATTTTAGCGCGTAACCAGACGACGTGACGATCCACTTTTTGATCGTCAAAATCATCGGTGTTCTGCTAAAACCTCGTAACTACAGCTTGTTTAAAGCTGTAGTTACGAGGTTTTGGTAGAAAATCGACGAAATTTAGCCAGTTTCTGCTATCTCTTGAGCTTTCAAACCAATGCTATTCTTTTGGAAAATCTCAAAAATTTCGAGAAAGAAAATTCATCGTATCGATAAATTTAAGGATAAGTGTAGTAATACCAATCAAGCATGTACGTGACATTTCCAACAATTTTATCTGAGCGTAAAGGGCAGACATTGAGCGACCTGGACAGACATACAGTATAAAGAAACTATGTCACTGATTGTTTGGAGAAACTGAATATTTTTCTACCGAACGAAAAATGAAGACTCCGGTTAGACTGTGCGACTGCACAAGCTGATCCGATTCTTTACTTGGTGCAGATGTAAAGTTGTTAAAATTGTCATGCACATGCTTATTTGGTATTTGGGTTTTTACTCCGATGCTATTCTCATGAAATGAAATCGGCAAACGATACAAAAAAATACCCTAAATGGCACTCTAGATCTATCTTCTACAATGCGTTTAAACTTTTATAAAAGCGTAATAGTACGATGTGATAGACCCATGAATGATTCGAGCAAGCATTCGATGGCTATGAAATCTACGAAAGCCCTTGTACTCAAAAAAAAAAAAGAAAAAAAAACATAACGAAAAAACCTTGGAGTAGTTACTTGATTCTCTAACACTAGAATTTTATGCATTTTCTCTCCACCCACCATCACAAGAGGTTATATTGATGGGAGATTTCCGTGCCGAAAATAGCTGGTAATCAAGTTATCAAATAACGATATAACTCTGTTTAGTGCGTGTGATCTGATAGCGCATGTTCACTCTGAAGAGTGGTTTAAATGGGCCACGTTATTCGCAGAGATGCAAAATATTGTAAATAACAAAGGTATAAAGCAATTGAGATCGTCTATTGTTTCCAAGCACACAAAATAGAAAAAGAAAAGACAATTGTTTTCCTCAAGATATAACTTATTGCCGCGTATAATACTTAATGATTTTAGATATTTATAAAACAGTTAAAACTTGATTTGCATTGGTCCACAAGGTCTTACAGCCTAGTTACGTCCTTCCCTTGTAAGATCTTTGAGAGTTACCTAATATGTCTTACCCACAGGCAATTCTTTCATATCCAAATTTTGCCTCATAGGTTTTGACAACATCTGTATTATCTATCGAAAAAGGAAAAAAAAAAAAGAGAAAAAATATATTCTGAGGCCATGTTTCTAGCATGCACAATTATTATCAAGTTCAAGTTGATTCTAGTCAGCAAAGTTGACATAAGAATATAATTTACAATCGAACATAATAAAACTTGCACGTGAGCGGTATTAGTAATGATTAATGTGAAATGTTTTGATTTCTAGAGACTAAATTGTGTGTGTGTGGGGGGGGGGGTAAATGTTCAATAAACCGAGTCTCCTGCCCTGCATCAAGCATGAAAAACCCCTACGAGTCGCCAGAGAGGATGCAACTCCCATGATTTGACCGCGGTATTGCGTGCAAAATGGGAAACAACTCCCAAACGCTCGCAAACGTCTCCCAATCCTGGACACAAGTCAGGTTACCTGATACAGACATTGCCCCCTCTGTCCTACACGTTCTGAGCTTGACCACTAATATGCAAGAGATAAAATGGCGCAAGCCGCGAAAGAACAATGGCCAAGTCTGTTCAAGTCTAATTAGCCAAGTCAAATTTCGAATAAGTGGTGTTCGTCTAAGAACCGTTATTTGCAGTAAAACCTCATTTTTGTCGAGACCGTTTGCGATGAGCAGAACACAGTTGTCACATCGAAATCTCGATGTATGTGCGTTAGTGCTTTCGTACGCTTTTGTCCTGACAATTCTTTCTGGATTTAAAGGTGGATTTCAAAATTGTTCGCCATCAAGAGGAGATGTGCAATTTGAAAGAGCTTTTTTAGAAAGTGTCAATGTTGAGGTCACGCCTCAAGGTCAAATGCGGGCTCTTCAGTGTACCACCACCTAGTTCAGGAATCATTATTTCACTGTCAATGTCAGCTAGGTCATTGCCAAAATTGTGCATACACATCCACCATCGATCTTGTTGTATAAAAGGTAGAATTTGTTGTACAAATGGTCGAACTTGTAAACAAAAACATAAATTTTACAAAGCAGGAAAAGAGTAAACGAAGCAAAAATTGATACAAGCGCATGCGTAGTATTTTAAATGGTCTAGTCCATTTCGCTATGAAAGGAATGTAAAGCGATATCACTATATTATATAGCCGTGTGACATATTTGTCTAAGTCGGACGCACATGCCCCCCAGTCGGTATATTTATCTCAACAGCCGACGCGGCTGTAATCAACTCGTGACGTCACGAGCCAGTTGGCAAGTTGACAAGAGGCGGGTCAAACTGTCGTCTGCTGAAATTATTAGCTCTGCACGATCGGTATTTCAGTGGTGGAGTGCTGTTGGAGTAGAACGATTCGCTATGTGTAAACAGTTTTAAGCGGGAATCCGCTGAATGAATTACTAGATATTTATTTACTATGTGAATTACGGTGTTATTGTAATGGATTAGTATTTCTATTTTGATCCTACGCTATATCTTTGGACTTATTAAGACGACGCTGACCTGAACTTTGATAATCTGGATTTTATGTTTGATTAAACAGAAGAAGATATTTGACACGATTTAGCAACAATGTCAATGGCGCATAGATCGCAGAGACAACATTGCTATTTGTGTGACTTACCTCGGATGCCATGGGCTATGATCCAGGATTTCTCCGAGCCCGTGTGTCGGGGATGTGTGAACTACGAAGGAGCAGATCGAATCGAAATTGTTCTGGATTTAGCGAGACAGATGAAACGAGCTACTGGGTTTCAAGAATCGCGAGGCCCTATCAAATCGGGGCCTCATGGTCCCATACCGCCACACCCTAGATCCCACCATGAACATTCTAGCGGTATGGAGCCCCCGAGGAACCCAGGGCGCCCTGGGGACAGATTTGACAGGCCCAGTGGGATGGGGCCAGACTTCAACCCTGTTCCACAGAACTTGATTCAGAACGGCGGACCTCTGTCAAGTCACATGACTAGAGAGGACTCGAAGGGTGACTTACATAGAAGTGCTCACAGTGTACCGATGACCCGTGGTGTACCCTTTCCCCCGGGGTACCACCCCTCTCTACACGGACCAGTGCTGAATGGACCCGTCCACTCTCACCATGGATTACCCTCGGTGAGACCCGGGGTCAAGGACGAAGACGAGAATGTTAACAGTTCCAGTGGGGATGAAATATGGAAGCGTCGTTCCCCTGACGACAAGCGGCCGCCCAACGTCCGTGAGAACCTGGCGATTCTAGCAACAGTGGTACCGTTTGAGACACGATTCAAAAAGGAGCCGAGTGTTTGTGGGCGTGTGATTGGATTTGATGTCCAGTCTAAGCCTGGAAATGAATATGAACTAAAAATATTTACGGAATATCCCATGGGTTCAGGTAACGTTTTCCCGAATATTACCGCTCTGTCAAAACAAATGACGCAAGATGCTCTGAAAGACTCCAATGCACGACAAACCCCATCTCCGGGGCTCAAAAATCTAGAATATGAAATGAAACACGGATCAGGTGACTGGCGAGCATTAGCTGATCTATTGCCTGACAATGTTAGAAATTTTAAAGAGCCATTGAAAAAGGACCTGTTACCAACTCTGTACATTAACACCAGCCTTCCGCCGGTACCTAGTGCTAGCATGTATCGTATACCCATGCGGTCTGCCCTCTCATCTCACAGTCGGTATCAAGATTCCAGTAGGAAGAGAAAGGGGACGCCTGACCCCGAAAACGATCTCAATGAACATTCTAAGCGTCAGTGGTATTCTTCACATCCAATGGCCCCTGGTGGATTTACTCCCAGCAACACAACCCCGCCGGGAGGGAATCACGCTCCTAGTCCACCGAACGGCTCGAACCCGGGACCTTCAGGGCACAACGGACCATCGCCAATGGCGGCACTTATGAACGTTACTGACAATCTACCTGGTGGTTCGCCACCGGGTAGAGAAGTGAATGGAAATAGACACCCAGGTGCGCGACATAATATTCACTCACCCCCGGGCCATTCCCGTGGGCGTCACATTGGTGAGACAGGGATGTCGAACCACGGGGAAGGTGGGCCACCTAACGCGGAATCTCTAAAATGTACAATCTGTCAGGAGAGGTTGGAAGATACACATTTCGTGCAGTGTCCATCTGTGTCTGACCACAAGTTTTGTTTTCCATGTTCGCGAAACAGTATCAAAATGCAAGGTGCCGGTAATGAAGTGTACTGTCCTAGTGGAAAAAAGTGTCCCCTTGTGGGGTCCAACGTGCCCTGGGCTTTCATGCAGGGTGAAATAGCGACGATTCTGGGTGAGGATTATAAGGAGCCCAAAATTAAGAAAGAGAGGGACTCTTAGTTTAGTTGTTTTAAACTTGATTTATATTCAGGGGTGTGGAATTCACATGCACGACTTGTCCGACATGGGCTTTTTTCACTTGCGGGCAAGTGCGTTTTTGAGGTCACTTGTCCATGGACAAGTAAATACCAGAGCAAATCTTGTAACAGTATTGAAAAGATCTGAGGAAAAGTCATCCTAATGTTTGTATCAAATGAAGAAAGCATCGCCTTTAATGAAGAAAATGCTGGGTTACAGCATTTTCTTTGTTAAAAACAATGTTTTCTCAATATAAATTCATTTTTTTCGGGCATGTTCTTTTTAATCCTGGACAAGTAGGAAATGGACTTTTACTTGTCCATGGACAAGTCGAAAAAAGTCGTATATCCACACCCCTGCTCTTGTTTTCTTTTGAAATTTGAGTTTGACTGGGTTTCAGGTCGAGGAAATGATTTTGCTTTCAAGATGAAAATACTTTCCCCTTCAATCAAATGCTATGTTGAATTTACTCATTGGAATCTTCTAATGACGACGATTCCAATGAGAAACTTCAAGATTTGATGAAAAATATCAGATTAAGATTGTAATCATTACCTTACGTCTGGAGCCTTGATTTGATACGAAAAAAGATTTTACAATTTCCTTATTTATGAAAACGATTATCTTAAGTTATAAAAACAACAGTTGTGCTGTTTTACACCAGGAGGTTTTATGGGAAACAGAAGAAAGCATAGATTGTTTTAATTGTTCAAGAAATGTCTCCTTTTCCAAAAATATTTTCAGTCCGCAACCGTCCAAAACGCATTTTCACTAGTAATCGTTTCGACATCCACTCTTCAATTTGCCCCCTACCCCCCTTTACAATTGCATAAGCTAATATTTTACCACCTTCAGGTATTTGTTTCTAAACGAAGCACTATGCTGTGTGTACTCGTTTAGATCTTCTGAACTTTACGATTCCGTTTGATACAACTTTATAGAGTCTGTGTCAGGGTTGTTCAAATATTTTAAAACATAGAGTTAAAAAGAATGCCCTTTTTACATATTTATTGATGGGTCAGTGCGAAACATTGATAAATGCCTATATGATTATAGGCATTTACAACTGTTTCGCGCTAGACCATCGAAATCTCATTTCTGATATTATTAAGTGTAAAACGCCGTCACAAATTGCAGTTGGTATAGGAAGATTTGGAGCGGTGAGCCGTGAAATGTACTTTTAACGGTTAAATGTCCGTGCTATTCATTCAAAATAGATAAAACAGACCTTAAAAAGATACAATTTAACCTTTGAAATGAAACTTAGTGTTTGTCTTAGATCTTAAGGTTTACCTATAAACCTTTGGTAATGGACTCAACGACTAGGTCAGAGCTCAGATTTGAAAATACACCTATAGCGCGTCATGGGTTTAACTAACAATGTGGTCACGTGTTCGATCCCCAAAGACGGCACGCATCCTTTCCGTCATTTGTGCCGCCGTCATAGCGCAGTTGGTAGCGCGTCGGACTGTTAGTCCAGAGGTCACGTGTTCGATCCCCAAAGGCGGCACGCATCCTTTCCGTCATTTGTCTCCCGCCAATGGGTGGATAATCGTAGACCTATTAGAGATGAGCGGCTGATGTCATGGTAGTACTTGTGAGAGAAAATATAGGAGACCATTGTTGGGTGCTCTAGCCGCCGCGATATGGGTGCGGCGTTTAACGCTATTCTAACATTCTAAGTGTGTGGAATTACTCGATGGCACAACGCATCATGTGCACTTTAGATATCAGGTATCTATTTTATATTCATAATCTGGTTTATTTTTGTTAAAAAAATATTGTATGACAGTTTGAATTATTAATGACATGGTTTGCTAGCCAGCTGCATATAATACCCTTTCATTCCCAAAGTCAAGACGACGAAAAATGAAGACATTTGGATTTTTTTTCTAAAAAATAAAAAACGAATTCATGCATTTTTCAGATGATTAATAGTTT
The DNA here is from genome assembly GCA_948146395.1 of Fragum whitleyi. Classification (NCBI taxonomy): domain Eukaryota; kingdom Metazoa; phylum Mollusca; class Bivalvia; order Cardiida; family Cardiidae; genus Fragum; species Fragum whitleyi. Next base: position 86,707,247 of record OX411544.1, read on the forward strand.
GGACCAAATTATAAGAGGTTTCAAAGGACAAAACAGGACATATATAAATCATTTAAAAAAGGGGAAAACATTGACGGAAAAAGAGAAACTTGCCAGATGTACATATAAGAAGGGAAAAGCCAGTCTAAAATCTTTGTATCCCAATAAAACCCTATATTGTTAGTACTCATTGAAATTGTCTGCACGAGACGATTCCCACAAGTACCAACAATACAGGGTTTTTGAAATACTTTCATCCAGAACATTAAATACCCCCCTCTATCTATAGCCCTGGTTACGTACTGTTATTTTTGTCCGTCTGTCTGTTTCTGGAATAAGTCTGTATTAAGGTAGTAGACCCGTAATAGTTTTGAAACATTTCGGAACTCGTGAATTTTCAAAATGTTGACTGAGGTTTCCTAATGAAACTCATTAGGAAACCTCGGTTAACACTATTAAAGTTCATTACTTCCAAAACGTTGTGGAACTATTACGGGTCCACTACCTAAATAGATGGATTAGTGAGAAACAATTGTAAATTTCCTTATAGATAAAGTGAATTACAGATGTTTAGCGTCTAGTCGTTGATATTCTTTTACAGTGGAAGATAAGAAAACGTGCAAATGAATGAAATACGCTGAATTGATTTTCCTAGCTTTTTGTCGTTTCTAAGAGATGCCGATAAGAGTTACTTCTAATAGGTCTTTTACGTCATATTCATCTAACTATAAAAACATTATTCTACGAACAATGAATACGATACTATAAATATCCTCATGAATTACTATTAAGAGAAAGTATTTGTAGAACTTTTTACGCTTCTGTCTTTTATAGACTTATGTAGCAAATTTAGAAGTTTGTACGTCATAAACATACTATATGGAGTGAAAAATTTTCAGTAATAAACATCCCAAATATAGTACGTGTTTGCAATATTTTAGAATAGATTTCCATAATGAAACGTAAGCTGTCGAATCCACTTGTAAAAACTGACCAATTTTGTCGCTGACGTATCAATATCTAAAGTTTCTACGCTAAATCCGTTAACGTTTTCAGATATCTGTTTTTACATTCGTAAAAGACATCTTAGAATAGTATTAACCCTTTCCTGTCCAATCCCTGGTTTTTTACGTCCCTAAGATTGTATAATTGAGAAAATATTGTAGAAAAAAGAGGAAATTGTTTGTGACAAACAATTTCTTCTTTTTCTACAAAATTTTTTACCCTACAGAATCTTATTTTTATTAAACTGATAACTAATGTACTATGACCTACGTGTTGAACCTTCAATTGATACCTTTAAGAATCGGCGTATTGAAACCATTTCATAGAGTTTTCCCATTTATGCCTTATCCCGCTATACGGATTTTTTTCTACAACAAAATTCCGATAAGTAATGAAAATTAATAATAAATTTCAAAAACGAATTTAACCAGCCCTTCATCGTTTTCGGAAAATTTGGACGAAAACAGTAATGCGTTCACGACCGTTTGCACATCATACACTGCTTTGCACGCACATTTGCGTGCAAAGCGGGGTATAATTTGCAAACAGTTTGCGGCGATTTGTTATTCTAAACACAGAGCTGTTTTCTTGCATATTTACCCACATTGATGAAGTAGAAAGCAGACAGTATATCGGATGAGATAAGATAGCACGCCAATGCTGGCTTATCTTAGTCTATACACTTTGCCAAAGCTCTGTACATGTATGCAGCAGATAAAAAACTTATATGCAGGAGAACGGTTTAGAAAAGAATCGATTTTTAGACAACGATTTCTTAGGGTTAACTTGTGTTCTTCATCGATCTTAAAAAACGACTAAAGCTGTGGTTACTTTGACAGACAGCTGCCATTTTGATTTTTGTTTTGCCATTTCTTATGATGAATTTTGTTTTGTTTGTTAAACTTAAGTCGTGATATTTTGTCGTTCTGTTATTTTTTCTGTCTTTTATTTGTATATAATTATTAAATATATAAAATGTTAATCGTGGAAAAAGTGGTTGCCTCTTATGTTTTGAAAACAAAGTGACAAATTGTCACAAGATACAGTTAATAACATCGTAAAATTGAGTTTCACCTCAATCAAAAGCATTCTAAATCGCCCACTCAGCGCCCCATTCACTCATTCCAAACTCTCACCCAAACCATTCAAAACGCTATTGAAAAAAAAAATAGAATCAACAATGTCATTTAAAATAAATTTTGATAGAAAAAAGTCGTGATTTCTCTTAAATAATTCAACTTGTTATCGTCTCATAGGTTCTTGAAGAAATAGGAAGCTATGTATAGGAATTGCATATTTTTTAAAGGGAGGTAATCAATATCGCTAGTTTTGTTCATCCCGAACAAAATTTGCGATATAGGATTACCTCCCATTAAATTCACTCAAAACTCGCTCAACACACTCATTCAATTCCATTCCTTAATCATTCTAAAATCATCCACCTTGTCAATTTCACGATGTTGTTTAATGTAGACCCGTTACACTGCTGGACGGTAAAAATGAAGGACAATATTTGAAAAAAAAGTAAGCTAGGTACGCCACAATATGCCATGGTTGACCACGTAATAAGTCCCCTTTAACAACGGGCGTATAAAAATTGATTGGTTGAATGGGGGTTTACACCGCTTCCAACATTATTTCAGTTATATCGCGGCGGCTGGATAACCAAATAATGGATTCCTGGTATTTCTCACACCAGTACTACCATAACATCCTTTCCTAGCCTCCAGCTGCTATCCCGCATAGGTCTAAGATTTTCGACCAATGGTGGGAGATAAATAGTCGCAACGGACGATTAAAAGGAAACGATAAGACGAAAACATCTTTACCTTTGTAGTCCATTTGCTAATACGAAGCCGATGTGTGATAATTCAAACAATTTCACACGCATGGGTAAGGTAAAGACTATGATCAGCCTGTGCATCTGCACAGTCTGATCATAGTTTTTACGACACGCTCGATGCATAGCTACGGACTCTACAGGTCTCTGGTCACAATCCTGTGTTTTAGATAAAAACGCTTTAGAAGTGGTACCCAATTTTGCACGTGAATACACGTGCAAAATGGGTTCAATGTCTCAAACGTTTCGCGAATATTTTTATCCTGAACGTAGGGCATGTCACGCGGTTTATAGTCCCTATTCACTAACAACCAACTTTTTCATAACCCCTGGAAGTTTGATGTTGTTTTATGAGTTCGGAAAGTTGGCATGAATTATGAATGAACGAGCAAACAATAGTATAACCAAATAAAGCCTGACAAGGAAATATGAATTCATGAATGAAAACGGAATTAAATATGTAAAGCGAAATGTATTGAGTAAGATTTCTTTGTTCAACCGTGCCATAAATGAATCATTTGTATAAATATGATTTATAAATACCGAGTAGAATAAATAAAACCGAGTTACGAGTCACCAGAAATCGGCATTAAGCTGTCGTTTAATAGTCAGAAAAACGGAGTCGACAACATTTTGGAATCTTGAAAATTATTGATACTTTATAAAACCGTGGATATTTTGAAAAATCGTGTTAGCTTAAGAGAAATATTGCATTGCGTTACATTATGGACTTTGTATCGAGTGATTGTACAATTTGTCATAGCGCTTGTCGTAAAAAACGAAAATACGTGATTGACGTTGAATATCAGATAGAACTTACACTCACTGCAATCGCTTATTTTCGGAAAAGTTGCCTTATGACGTACAGTTAACATCATCGAAAAATTGACAAGGTGAATGATTTTGGAATTATTTCCGAATGAAATAGAATAGGTGTGAGGAACGAGTTTTAAATGATTTTCGGGGGAGTGATAAAATCGCTAATTTCGTCCAAATTGACGAAATTAGCGATTTTTTTACCTCTTTTTAATAAATTCTACGTATTTTTTTCTTTTTCAATATCTTCACTGTAAAATCAGACGCTTTAACATCAACAAGAGCCAATAAAATCATGCAATTATTTGATCGATTTGATTGAAATGTTAATGATTTGAACAATTAAGAAGCATTTTGAACTATTTCGGAGCGTTTTTGAGTGATTGAGTTTTTCGAATGAATGATTAGAGCGCTGAGCGAGTGATTTTGAATGGTTTTGATGGAAATGAATGTCAATTTCACGCTGTGATCAACTGTTGGACCACCACAACAGAAGGTGACGGTTTGCCATCGGATACTCGATTGCTGAATGAAAGCATAGGATTTTATAAGAACAATATAAAGATAATGGACCCGCAATAGTTCCGCAAAGTTTCGGAAGTAAAATGAGCTTTAACAGCGCTACCCGAGGTTCATTATGATTTCATTAGGAAACATCAGTAAGCATTGCGAATGAGCACAATTTTTGAAATTTTGCCGAACTATTACGAGACGACAACCTTAAGCCACCTTTTGTGGTGATCCAGCTGTGGCAAAAAGAACGGAAACACATTTATTTGAAGGAGTGTAAAGTTTATTTCAGTTTTTGTCAGCTCATTTGAGATGAAATTTACGTCCTCATGTGAGACATAAACAATGTTCAATGTCAGATAAAGAGACAGTATAAATCACTTCTTCGTCTACAATCATATACTTTGTTAGACTGGGCAAACCTTTAATGTCCAGTCTTTGGGGCAAGATGTCTTGAATTAATAAATGAATTTTGAGAAATTTTACTATACACGAAAATATGAAACTTATGAAATATGAAAGATAGCCATGCAGAATTAATCAATACGCGAAGGAGTTTCATAGTAAACGTGTCAAAAGGTTTCAAGTTTCACACATCTATAGATTCTAAAAATATAACCTATTCTTTACAGTTAGTAACATCGTGAAATTGACATTCGCCTCAATCAAAACCATTCTAAATCGCTCACCCAGCTCTCCATTCATTCATTCCAAACACTCACTCAAACCATTGAAGGACACCCAAACCTGTTGAAAAATATAGAATCAACAACGTCATTCAAAATAAATTTGGATACAGAAAAATCGCGATTTCACTTACATAATTCAAAATGTATGCATCTATTAGGTTCTTGAAGATATATGAAGGTATCTAAATAACTTGTATGCATATTTTATTGAAAGGAGGTAATCAATATAGCTAATTTTGTTCATCCTGAACAAAATTTGCGACATTGGTTTACCTCCCAATAAATTCATTCAAAACTCGCACCACACACTCATTCAATTCCATTCCTAAATCATTCTAAATCATTCACCTTTTCAATTACACGGTGTTAACTGTACGACGATATATAACCCAAAAGAATAAACTGGATTTGCGCATGCTAGAGTGGGAGTCAAGAAATGCTGTACAGCTTAAGTAAGGAATATACAATTTACAAGATCGGGAAATTGACATTCATCGCAATCAAAACCATTCTTAATCGCTCACTCAGCGCTCCATTCATTCTTTCAAAACACGCACTCACGATTTCACTGACTTTTGAATTTTGTAAGCATATGATCAGTTTGTGAAGACACAGAATCTATTCATAAAATCTGTATGCATGTTTTATTAAAGGGAGGTAATATATATACCCACGAGCAATGAAAACGCACCACCTGGTTTTTATGCCCCCGTATCGAGAGATCGGGGGCATATTGTTTTACTCATGTCCGTCTGTCTGTCTGTCCGTCCGTCTGCCCGAAATCTTAACCCGAAAACTTAACCTTTGCCTTTTCTCCAAAAGTATTTGACATACAAAGCTGTACACCAAAGTCAAGGTCATGTGACAAGGTCAAGGTCATGTGACAAGGTCATGGTCATCTGTCAAGGTCAAACTTTAAAAAAAAATGCTGTTCCGGGGGCATTCGTGTTTAACAAACACATCTTGTTTCTTGTATAGTTATTTAATGCACTAAAACTTCAGACATGAATATTACCAATCTAAATAAATTTGTAATGGACCATTTAGTTCTCAAAAAATTTAGAGTAAGCTAAGAAACGGGCGAAAATTTTGGAACTTATGACTTAATAAAAAAGTTAAAAATCATTAGTCTTATATTTGCATAGTAGGTTTGCAAATCCTTTCTGTCGTTCGATTTTGGTAACAAAACCTCTTACTTTGTAAAAAATGCTGGCTATCACTTTCTGGAACGGTTGCCAAAGTCTAGACCCTTGATTCGTGTATAGGCTTACGCTCATTATTTTTTATGTCTTACACCGTACCTTCGGCGTCCCTGATAGACCAAAACCTGTCTCTTGGAGCTCAAATCACTCGAAAACACGGATACCAAAAGGTTATTTACGATTCTTTGATTTTAATTCAAAAATATCTATTGTTCTTAGTTAATCCCATACCATACCTAAGTTGTGCTCACTTTACTGCTTTTTGCTTAAAACAAATGTTAAAACTAAAACTGTATCTTCATTCTCTAAGTTTTAATGATCACCTAACAGACAGCGACGTCTTGTGGTTGATGGTAAGACATGCAATGTCAACATGTTCCTTTATAGGTAGAAAGACGATAAAAAAGGAGACGATTGAAAATAATATAATTAAGGACAGTTTGTGCAAGAGCTTTGGATGATGCGTTTTCATTGCCCTTGAGTATATATCGCTTATTTTGTTCATCTTGAACAAAATTAGCGATATTGGATGGCATAAATGTCATGAATTGTATCAAACTTTAACAAGAGCATATAGGCTGAACTAGAAACCTTGCCCTTCGTTCAGGACGCAAAATCGTTTGCAAACGTTTAAGCGTGGTACCCCACTTTGCACATAAGTTAACGGATACTATTTCTTGAACGTTTTGAGATTTTTATCATCTTGAACTCTAGACAGGGGTTTTCTATTTCAGTGTCTATGATGTATGGGAAGTACCTCTGACGTAAGTGTAGTAATTTTGGGTCATTTTGTAGGTAATTTCGCTTCTGGTAGTTCTTCGGTGAATACGCTTGAAGAAAAGCAAATTCCTCTAATGCTTTCCGATCGTCTGTAAGGAGATTTCGGGCATATTATAATTTAAAAAAAAAAACGCAGTAAAACACTTCATTTTGATATCAAAATATAATATGCCCACCTTTTTCTTGCATGATTTTATTTTATGCAACGTCATCCATAGCGGGATAGTTGATACTCGTGACGTCATATTAACCTACGTGCGAAATACGCGTTTTAATGGCTGCGCCCATATTATTTCCGGTGTCTTTTCCATAGCATCGTCGAGGGTTCCCGATTGCTTACTATGCTTGGTAATTTTCTAGAATCCCACTTTCGCCTTCACAAATTCAGTTTATTGGTTGTTACAGATCTATATAGCGGGGAAAAATGGTAAATTCCCTATGTAATTTGAGAAGCAAACTAGGTCTACAATCGATTCACAGCAATTAACAGTTTGCATAACCCTCTGCCATTTCCGTTACATTGTTTTTATGTTTTTTCAACTGAAATCTTGCCAGACATTGAACAGAAGTTATTTTATATCTTATATGGTTTCTGCACAGAAATATACATTCTTTCTTAGATTAGAGTTAAAATGCATGGTCATTAGCTGTTATATGTCTTCCGGTATTTAGCATAAACAAAAAGGTATATGGATAGTACTTTTTATAATGGATTGGGCGATTTTCAGTTCCCAGTATTTTATAGGCCACTATTCCGTTGAACGGAATGGGTTCCAGCTATCCCTTCTGTAAAACTAAGTTTTCGATCCTGGACAATAAGAAAAAAATCGTTAAAGCCTAGTTTACATTTGCCACGGCCGCCGTACGATATCTCAGCCTGCGATTTTTCTTACGATTTTTTTGACATCGCAGACAGCTACGGTCTGCGGCGTTTGTGTTCACAATGCCGCACGGTGACCGTGCGATTTTTAAAAATATTTGGGGGGAACATACCTTCAGGAGACCGTACGGGTCCCGTGCGATATCGCAGGGTAATCCTGAGATTCCCGTGCGGAGATCGTACGGGTTCCGTACGGATATCGAGAGGATGCCGTGCGGTCATCGCACGATTCTACGGGTTTTATTTTTTGTTTGATAGTTAAGATATCGTGCGATTTCCGCGCGATCATCGCAAGGCTTCCGTACGATGTCCGAACGGCGACCGTGCGGTGTCCGCACAAGGCTACGGGCTTGCGATTTTTAAAGATGTGTATAACATATTTTTAAACGAGATCGCAGGTGTCTGCGGTGCCCGTAAGACCGTGCGATGATCGCACGGACACCGCATGTCACCGCACGGGCATCGCACGATTTTATGCTTACGGCGAGATACGGGCGCCGTACGGGCTCCGTAGGCCTAATGTAAACGAGGCTTAAGGCCTACGTCCAGCGACGAGAACATTTTCCAAGCCCCTGATAAATGCATGGACACGACCATACATTTTGTATGGGCGTATTATTGAAAAAGGTCTGAGGGTAGGGCTAGTGAAAATCTAAAGTATTCGTGACAATCGCCATGTATGACCGCCTATCAGGGGAAAGATGCATGGTACAGTTGTAGCGAAAAATAAAGGATGGCACGCGCCAGATAATACCGCGAGATAAACCGAGATCATAGAAACTTGAAAAGAGCACGTGCGGGTCATGTCTTGCGCGTGCTTTACGTGCCAATAGATGTGCACCCCCTGGGTCATTTAATACTTTTCTTGAAAATGTCTTGTTCTCGAACCATGTGGCCTATGTGATAAATGGTCCATTTTAAGCACGCATCGATTATTGTAGCAAGTTACCGATAAAATTGATATAGTTCTCTTAATCAATCAGCATACTGCTTTACCGGGCAGTTAAACATTCGAACCTAAGGTTCATGTAAAGTGTTTGAAGCCCAATTTTAAGGGCGCTTCAATAGCCAAGAAAAAGCAGTATGTCCAGGTATGTTGTATATCAAAATGAAGCTTTTTATGAGCACAAGCAGTTGAGCAACATAAGACCGCCATAGCTATAGCGGTAAATCCAAAACATTGTGGAAAAGGGTCATTTTGTATTTTTAAGTGATGGACAGACGAACAGATAAGAGGGTATACCTTCAATCTAAAATCTTTCCTTCTACATGAAACCAGACCGCCGTCATAGTGCAGTTGGTAGCGCTTCGGACTGTCAATCTAGAGGTCCCGGGTTCGATCCCCGACGGTGGCACTCATTCTTTCCGACTATTTGTCTCTCACCAATGGGTTGATAATCGTAGACCTATGTGAGATAGCAGCTGGAGGCTAGAAAGGATGTGATGGTAGTACTGGTGAGAAAAATGCCAGGAAACCATTGTCAGGTGCTCCAGCCGCCACGATAAAACTGAAAAAAAAATGTTGAACACGGCGTACAATGTTGAAAGCGGCGTAAAACTCCATTCAACCAATCCATTCAAATGTTTCGGCGAGACGATTCCAATGAGATTCCACAATATAGGTTTTGAGTATGGACTAGTGAACATTTTAAATTTGAAATGAATAAATGCCCCTATATCTGAGATCTGCTAATTCTATTGCAGATAGAACGTTGTGGTTTAGTACAGCAATCCCCGTCGTTTTGTGAGAGCATGAAGGCGTTTGCGTTCTTTCGTCCATGTCCATATCTTTTGTCCGGACCTTAACCTTTAGGCCATAAATTTCAAAATAAAGTGACGTAGTGTTCTACAAAAAGAAATTAGAACTGATAAGTAAAGTGCTTAGTCAGAACATGTTGATGTGTAATATTGACCTTCTTTTATTCTTGATTTGAGAAGTATTAGATTAAAAAGTCTCGAAATAATATGTTGTTGTCCGAGGCATTTCGTGGAGAGCGATGTTTGTTACCTCCCTTTAATATCACGCAATACTCAATTATCGCACTCATTCAGTTTCATTCCAAAAGCATTCATCTTGTCATTTTCTCGATGTTAACTTCGTTTAACTTATTCAGATGCTTGTGAACGCCGTGTATTAACTTTTACAAGAAAATCAAAATATCTTTTTGTCCCGAAGCATGAGCTACCTGTTGAAAGGAAAATCTTTAATTTATTCACATTAAAAAATCATCAGACGAAATATGAGCGTCTCATTTTATACTCCATTCTCGAGATTGCGTTTATTTCGTACATTGATATACAGAAAACTGCACAATATCTTTATTTTTAGATGTGCCATTTGCAAAGGTTAGATAGATACATGCATAAATTATTTTTAAGGACAATGGAAAAGAAACATTCGACTGGCATCAGTCGTTTTTGTTTGAATTTTCAGAAGACATTTTGTTTTATTTCTATCACAAGCCACCTTAATCGAAGCTAATATTAATTAAAGATCATTAAGAAACCTCTGTTAACACTGTTAAAGTTCATTACTTCCCAAACATTGCGAAACTATTACGGGTCTACTACCTTAAAGGATCGACTTGAATCATACGGCTTGCAATGCACAGGCTGACTCGAGTCGAAACTTATCGCTCTTGGCTTGTTTTCTAAATCTAGAAGGATCATTCTACCATCCTGTAAAATAATTTTTGGAATGCGACCTCCGGTTTAACATCGCCGAGCAGTGCAAATTTAATTTTTGCATAACGGGGCAAATTGATATCAAGAGACTGAGAGTATGAACATTCTGAAAAAAAACTATTCAGATTAGTTTTGCCTCTTTTCCGCACAGCATGCCGAGGGCAATCTGGCGAGGATTGCTATCCTTACAGTAAGTAACATCGTGATATTGACGTTCGCCTCGTTTAAATCATTCTAATTCGTTCGCTTTAGCGCTCGATTCGTTGCATTTAAACCACTCACTCTAATCACTTAATAACCCTCCAAAATTGTTCAAAAACGATTGGAAATGGTTTAAGATGATCAACATTTCATTCTTGTCGATTGACTTATTGTGCAATTTTATTATTACAAATACAAATTCATAACAAGTTATACGCATAAATCAGCCGCTGTGAAAAAGGGGACATATTTTTAAAACACAGCGCCGATCGCCGTCAAAATGTTTTGCCAGTTTTGACGTAACAGAAACGTATCCAATAGCATTTGTTGTGTCTATCTAGTGGGGATTTGACAGCGTCTGATTGGCCCGTGAAGACATATACAATAGAAATATAAAAAATGGCATATTTATTAAAGGGAAGTAAAAAATAAATCTCCAAAAGTTAAAATAAAAAAATATAAAATAAAAAAAACTTGCGAAATGGTTGAAAACAATCGACATTTCATTCAAATCGATCAAATATTTCAATGATTTTATTGGTTGGTGTAGGATTTGAACCGCCCTTTTTTGTCCTGAAAGACACACCAACATAAAAGTACGCCTATTTAATAAAGGGGCGTAAAATATCGATAATTTCGGAATTAGCGATATTTTAGTACCTCTTTTGCAATTGTCTTTAAACTAACTCTTCGCACCCATTCAACTTCATTCCAAAACATTCACCATGTCAACTTCACGATGTTGTAAACTGTAGCTCTTCTCAGGTGGTCTCTTGTCACCACCCATATTTTACTTTAATTCAAAAATGGTATATGAAGAACTTTTAAAATTTAATAAGGGAGTGCGAATAGTTTATGTCAAGTCTGTTGGCTAAGTCTCGTTTCGAAAAGGAAAATTGTTAAATTATTCACGTTAAAAAGCTATCAGACGAAATATGAGTATTTCGAATACGGTGTGATTTCATTAAATGCGAAATATAAAATTTCAGTCCGACTATTTACGTTTGTTCATTGACAAAAAAAAAAAAAAAAAAAAAAAACAAACTTGCACATCTTTCTTTTTCCGCCAGACCAAAAGGTGAATACAAGACAACTAAAAATTTAATAGAAATTTTAAGAAGATTCGTCCTTCAATTCAGTTTTATTAAAAAAATGGCACACGTATTTTATTTTTATGAAAAATGATTATCATAATTGGTCCGCGACACACAAAAAAAGGACCATTTGGGAATCCTGAAAAATAGGTACTTGAAAAAAGAGCGTTAAATATAGTAGAGCCCAATCAAGTTTTGCATTTCAAAATAAATAAATAAATAAATAAATAAATAAATGAATAAATAAATAATCGGATACAGGAAGATAGAATTAACGTTTTAGATTCAGAAAATAGGCCAAGCACTATATGTTTCTACCCCTGTCAGTCTGCACTGTCCCACTAGAATTTACACTTTATCCTAGTTTCTTAAAGAAAAGTGTGTCTAGAAATAAATCGGATCAGCATTGTCATCCTGGCAGTCTGATCGTAGTCTTTACAAGCCACGCATTCAGGATGACAAAACGGTGCGAACAGTTTGCCAATTGTAACCCCGCTTTTCACGTGCACTTCTGCAAAGCTGGGAATTATTGGCAAACTTATGGCACCGTTTTATCATCCTGAACGCAGGGCTGGTATTTTTAAATTACTTCTGACTCAAATTGGCAAATACATTAAATATACAGCGGCTGTGAAGGCTGTTCTTGATTTGAATTCATTATCTACACTAGGAACAATAAAATGCTTTGCATCAATTTTGAACTAGATGTGTCATACTATCACGTATTTTCTGTATGTCATAAAATTTGTAAAAATCATAATTAATCATAAACAACGTAACAACATAAAGGTAGTGGACCCGTAAAAGTTCCGCACTGAATTAATGAATTCCAACAGTGTTAACCGAGGTTTCCTAATGATTTCATTAGGAAACCTCGGTCAACATTGTGAAAGATCATGAGTTCCGAAATGTTGAAGGCTATGAAGGATATACTTGCAGAAATTCATTTATAACATCGAGGACCAACGAAAGATCTTGAATCAAAGTTGACCTTAATAGTGCCTTATCACATATATTCAACACCTTCACAAATGCTCGTATTAATCTTATATTGAACACCATAATAACATTAAGTTAATATGCAATATTAAGTTGCACAAAAATGGATAGTTGTCTATTCAGTGTAAAGACATTTACTGTAGTCTTGCCCTGACGTTTCTGTGTATGATATGACGCGAAGGCCCACTCGAGTGTCCTGACTTAAAGTCTATGACCTCGTCGGAAATAGTGTACTTCAATATCTACTTGACGTCCGACAAACATGGCTCTTCAGCCATGGGTTCAGGATGTCAAAGCGGTTCGGGAGCGTTTTGAGATGATGACCCGCTTTGCACGTATACATACGTGCAAAGCGAGGTATCATTTCGAAAGCTCCTCGCTAACGTTTTCAGCAGTTTTGGCAATGGAAGCCTTAACCAACGTAACTTATGCTAAAATAAACATTAGTAACGATGTTTTCGGACTGATTTTCGTCAAATTTTTATTATCAATCACACGAAATACATGACAGCTTATTTTCATCCCAACTTCGGAGGTCTAAATATTAAGATTATTAAGCGAAATTAACAGACAGGGTGCCGCTTAAGAGGAGTCTGTATAATAAATGAAGAAAAGGAATAGTTAACCTTACTGGTTAGATTTTAGCTCAGCATTTGAAATTTAAGTTATGTCTTGGATCAGGAAAATAAAAGTAACAATGAAAATTAAAATTCCACTTTCGTGTTGTCTAAATTGCGAGCGAGGCGGCCATGTTTTAACCTGATCCTGCTGAATTGATTATCATTTTGTCCCGGGTACGATCCCCGGTCGCGTTGACAGAAACGAATAAAATACCGCGAAAAATGGTGCTTACCTATATCCAAACAAAAACATGTTACTGTAAATGAATCATTTCCATGATTAACGTTTGTCTGTTAACTATTATTAGCTTCCTGGCTGAAAGCCACTGGGGCTATTGTCATGGCGTCGTGTCCGTCGTGCGTCCGTCCGTCCGTCCGTGCGTCCGTGCGTCCGGTCGTAAACATTGTCTTTAAAAATCTTCTCCTCAGAAACTACTGGATGAATTTCAACCAAACTTCACAGGAATGATCCTTGGGTGACCCTCTTTCAAAGTTGTTCAAGAAATTTTGATCCGATGAAAAACATGGATTTAATGGGCGTGGCTAATTTCCAAATATGGTAAAAAGTGACTTTTCTCAGGTTCTAAATGATGGATACCAATTATATTTTACATGAATGATCCTTGGGTGACTCTTTATCAGTCTACCAAAAATTATTGTGATCGGATGAAAAATATATATTTTATGGGCGGAGGTCATTTCTCTATATGTTATATAGTGGAAACTTTGAAAATCTTTTTCTCAGAATCTATTTGATAGATATCAACCAAATTTTACATGAATGATCCTTTGGTGATCCTTAATCAGTCTACAAAAAATTATTGTGATTGGATGAAAAACATATATATTATTGGCGGAGGTCATTTCTCTATATGTTATATAGTGGAAACTTTGAAAATCATTTTCTCAGAATCTAACTGATAGATATCAACCAAATTTTACATGAATTAACCTTGGGTGACCCTTTATCAGTCTACCAAAAATTATTGTGATCGGATGAAAAATATGTATATTATGGGCGGAGGTCATTTCTCTATATGTTATATATTGGAAACTTTGAAAATCATTTTCTCAGGATGGAATTGATGGATATCAATCAGATTTCACTGGAATGATCCTTGATTGACCCTTTATCAGTCTACCAAAAATTATTGTGATCGGATGAAAAATTTGTATTTTATGGGCAGAGGTCATTTCTCTATATGTTATATAGTGAAAACTTTGAAAATGGATGGATATCAATCAAACTTCAATAGTATATTCCTTGGGTGACCCATTATCATGCAGCCAAAAATTATTGTCATTGGATGAAAAATATGTTTTTTATTGGCATAGGTCATTTCTCTATATGTTAAATTGTGGAAACTGAAAATCAGTTCAACATCCGTAGAACCCAAAATATCTAAAAATCTAAGCAAAACTTAGATTTTTTATTACAAGAATTTCAAGCCTGTGGAGCGACTCAAGCCATTCATGGCTTTCTAGTAAATATTCATATATCAGGTGTTCGAGTTTCAAAAGTGGTTGTAGCACAAACGTCAAGACGGCGATTCTGCATGTTCTGAAGCTCGTTTTAGCCATGACCTCACATGGTATGTACTTCGAACTTCTTGAAAAGCTCTCGAAATATTTGTGGCTTTTATCTTGGTGCTCAAACCTTTTGACCAAGTCAGACATAAGAGCCGAATGACGTCGACACTCAAAAATAAAGACAATTTGAATCTGTGTACATACCCTGCACATTTATGCCCCCACAAGTGCAGATCAATGACATATTCATTGTCAATCAAAAATGTGCATTAATTCAAAAATATGATGAGTAGACGTGTGTGACCGTCAATGAGATCCATCTACCTTTGAAGTTTCATGATTCTAGCTTACATACATGTACTTATTGAGATATGCTCCGGACAAAAAAAAAGGTCTACGGACGGACCGACCGGCCGATGAACCGAACGACTGACCGACAAGTGCAAAGCAATATACTCCCTCTTCATCGAATGGGGAGTGGGAGAGGGGTGGGGGTGGGGGGGTTAGCTAGTATCAGACTTCACCGCTCACACGCCCATTGTATCTGAGTCGCTAGCCAATGCTTGAAGATGTTGTTGTTTTATAGCCTAAAAGTACCACCAACTCACGGCCTTTGTCAAGTGTAAACTCAGCCTTCCGATTTCCGATACGCATTGTCTTCTTTAGAAAACCCGGGCATTGTAATTAGTGCACATGGGATTGTAAACTCTCGACGTAACGATTGTTTTCAATGAGTTGTTGATTTGTCATATTTGGCTTAATATAGATTTCATTCATATTTTTTGGGCTTGTTTTGTACTTTCAAAGGTCAAATTCCACATGTCATGTATTTTCTCCTTGCTCGTTGATATGCGTGTGTCAAACAAAAGGGGGCATTTGTTCATTTTTGAGATACAATGCGCTGTACTAAGCGATATTAGTTTTGTTTGTTTAAGAGCATAAAAGAAAATGGCCATGTTCTTCTCTACAGTTAAGAACATCGTGAAATTGACAAGATGAATGATTTTGGATTGAGATTGAATGAGTGTGTGGACCCAGTTTTGAGTGAAATTAAATGGAGGTAATCCAGTATCGCTAATTTTGTTCAAGATGAACAAAATTAGCTATAAATACAACCTCTCTTTAATAATATATACCTAATTTTCTATTTATGTGTCTTTATGGACAAATCAGACACTTTGAAATCCACGCAAGCCAACAAAATCGTAGAATAATTTGATCGATTTGAATCAGATAATAACGGCTTGGCCGATTTCGAAATGTTTCCTAAGCATTTTGAGCGTTTTTGATCGATTTGAGCGAGTGTTTGGAATGAATGAAAGGAGCGCTGAGTGAGCAATTTAGAATTTTTTTATCGGAATTTGGGTCAATTTCACTATGTTTTTAACTTGCCATTGACTCTGATATAAGCCAAGAAAGTTCAAAACTGAAAGAAACACAAATACCATATCAATGTTGTGATCATTTTACGCAAATACCATCTCAATGTAAGAATCATTATTAATATGTAACTTATATCTACAGATACAACAGACAAACTCAGTTACGATTCATTGGTTGATGATCTTTGATAAATCAAAATATACTTTTATTGTTTTACAAGCCCATATTATCTCGCATAATTTGACTGAATTATTTATAACGCGGATTTACCACCTATTTATCATACATACCAATGATAAAAGCTTCAGTTACCATACTTTTACACCAATATCAAAGTAAAAGATACATATCTTGTATCAATAAATTACCCCCTTTAGTCGACATTTCGTTCGATGGTCCAGTTTCCGGGAGTCGTGGGTATAGTGATCTGAGATCATGGCGTTCGGCCAACAGCGACACGACTATCAGGTATAGTGGAATTACATCGACCATTCATAAAATAGGTATGCACAATGATATGTGACCGCCACACAAAAAGGGATCATCTGGGTTGTGCGTAAAGTGCCGATCCTAGTCAGACTGCGCGAACTGCGCAGACTGACTAGGGTCGAAACTTTTCGCACTTTGCTTATTTTCTGAAACTTGATTAATCATTCTAACTTACTCTGAAAAAAATTTGGAAATGGGACCCCTGGTTGGCCTATAATAGAACAAATCTCTTTTTTAATTTTTAAATCGTACTGCGAAGCAGTAGATTTATATCTACCGTTTTCCAGAAATCCAGTCTGTTTGACCCACTACATTTTTACCATTATCTTCTGAGCAATGTGTTCAAACCAAACTATGTGTTTTCAAACACCGAAGAAACGGCCTTTTCAGTCACAATCTACAAACTTTGTTTATACCTTATTTACTTTTCGACAAATGGAGAAGAGGCTAATACAAAATTTGATGTAATTTTCGCTTTTAGTAATTACCAGTTAGTATTTTCAGTGTTTATAACAAGATTTTCGGTTGAGTAAAGGAGTTGAAACGTACAATAGGTTAACTGTATAATAAATTTGTAGCACTTACAATATTACTGCTCTGAACTTTCTCGAACGGTCATTTATCAGTTGTAGGGCTGACAACCAATCAAATTCTGTTATGATTATCACTCGGTCAAAACCCCTGCGTAAATTCAGACCACGTGGTATAGATGCAAATGGACATCGTCTGCTCGAAATGTGTCAATTAACTTGTTTATCATTAGTCAATAGTCGTCTGCACTCAAACAGGGAGCGTGGGAAGTTTACTTTTTTTTCGCATGTGTTAACAAATAGAAATAATTTTGTAATTTTGAAATATTTGATTTCAATGAGCACTCTGATCACGCTCCAATCCTATTTTCATTAAATTCAAATTTGAGTATGAAGAAAAATTATTCAACAACAAATAAACCGACAAATACATACGATAAACTGGTATAGGATAGCAGTAAGAGCGATCTATTTTTAGAACAACTCATGAATAATCATAGAGTGCTGCTAGATTTAATCGATTTGTTAGAAACCAAAGATATAAATAGCATAGTTGGCGATTTCACGTGTTTCTTGAGGGAAAATGCATGTACAGTATTTGGGAAAACCCAATGCTTGAAATACAAACATGTTGGTAATCAAAATTGTAAATAGTTTAATGAAAAATGTTTGTTGCTAAACAGGCTTTTAAACTCTATAGAGAGAGGAATAATATTAACAGACAAGCTTTTAGCTTGGCGCGTGCTTATTATAACAACGTAAAAATCTGCTAAGAAATAATTTAGACTAGCAGAGGGCTATCGAATCAGCAAACTTTCAAAATAGGACCCACGAGGTTGGATGAGCTGGCGATGTCCTCGAAAAGATGGAGTGTTAAGACAAAAAACTCACAAATTTAAAGATTTTACCAACTTTTATTGTCCAAATTTGAGCCCTTTTGATTGGCGAACTATTGCACTATCCCAGCCTCTCAATGATGTACGATTTACAGTGCTGACAGCACTTTGATTATGTATGTATAGCTTGATAAAGATGTATATACGATGATTTTGATCGCCTACGATTTGTGCGATCCATCAAACGGGAAAACGGTCCTCTTAGAAAATGCATAATGTATCGATTCTTTTTCATTCTTCGGTGAAGATTGACCGAAATCGAACTTTTCCATTTTTTATGTCCCCACATGGATAGATCTGGGCTATCGACAATTGTCTGTCCGTCCGTCCGTCCCTCTGTCTATCTGTAAAAAACTTTACCTGTAAACTAAACACTTTCCAATAACTTGAAATAAATCAAATTAAAATGCTCACATTTGGCATAAAGTCTCCCCTCATCTTTGAAATAAAGGGTCATCTAACAAAGGTCAAGGGCAACTACAAATGTAAAACTTATACAGTTAAATACATAGTGAAATTGATATGATGAATGTTTTGGCGTGATTTATAAATGAAATTGATTATAGATGTGAAGCGAGTTTTTGAGTGAAATTGACGGGAGGTTATCCAATATTGCTAATTTTGTTCAAGATGAACAAAATTAACAATATTTGTTACCTCCCTTTGATAAAATAAACATTTTTTATGTTATGTGTCTTCGTCGAGCTAATGAAATCGTAGAATAATTTGATTGATTTGAACAAAATGTACTTCATTTTGAACGATTTTGAAATGTTTTCTGATGATTGCTGAGCGCTTTTGCTCGATTTGAGCGAGTATTTAATGTAGCCATGAGCGAATGATTTAGAATGATTTTAATCGGAATGAGTGTCAATTTCGCGATTTTTTTAACTGTAAAGCGTGCCGTTTTGGGGGCACAAGTGGTCTATCGGGATAAATGTCCATTTCAGAATACTAACTCTTATTGGCTTTTGCTGGATTGGATCACTTTAACTTACATGGACATCGAATTTCAAAGACTAACCATTCCTTTTTGTGTTGCAGGTCACAACTGTATCCAAAATTCCCCAGTGATAAAGCTTACAAGTGCTGTGACGTGTAACATAGTTTTGTCCCTTTAAGACCAGTGTTAATATCTCGAATGTCTTACATCATGTTGTCTGGTAAAGGGGTTAAGTTTCCATAACAAGGTTTTACGTGCTTTATCAAATATACTTATCTTGTTGGACACGTCATGGATAAGGCCTATATAGAGGATATTGAAAGAGTGGTCATGAAATACTATACTTATTAAACGAGTCATCTATAAACAGATAAAAACGAGGCTGCGCCGAGTTTTTATCTGTTTATAGATGACGATTTTTTTAAAGTCTGTATTTCATGAGGACAAAATTTATATTCTACTTATAATATGACCCAATTTATGCGACAAATAATAAAAAATCTTGAAATTCAGCATTTCAATTTACCACGAAACTTATAACGCCGTTTAAAACTGACGTCACAATATGTATATTGTATTGTATATGTATAATGTGTATACACATTATGACGTCATTTTCGTGGTTGCAAAATAGCGTTGCTATTTGCTTTAAGCTCATTTGCAAAGTTATTCCATTAGTGTAATAACACACGTGTAATTACAAAAATATTCAACGGGTTTATTTCATTCCCGCAACGTAGGTCATATTATATTTTGAGATATTTTACTACTGCACGAATTAAAGACGAAGCCGATGCTCGACAACCCATAAGACTCAAACTTTGGATATGTCGTCCTATTGGCTAATGGATATGTCGTTCTATTGGATAAACGTAATCCTTTTCTTAATATGGTAGAAGAAACAATTCATATTCACTGAACACACGCAAAACATGGGCGGCGGACCTAGCAAAATTTTCAACAAGTTTGCCTCTTGGTCATTTTGCCTCAGGTTCGATCACAGACTCAGGCGATTACCAAATCCGATATCTGTCTCTCACCCATTGGTGATAATCGTCAAGCTAAGTGGAGTAGGCAGCTGGAGGATTGGAACGAATGTGGATGTAAGAGAAACATTAGAATATTTGGTTATGTGTTCCAACCGCCGCAACATAACGGAAATACGTTTAAAAGTGTTTGCTTTTCTTTCAGGGAAAATGCCAATTAACGGGCGTGTCTCGAACAATGACTATCCAATTCACGAGCCTGCGTCTTTCCACACTACCATGCTTTTCTTTCAGGGAAAATGCCAATTAACGGGCGTGTCTCGAACAATGACTATCCAATTCACGAGCCTGCGTCTTTCCACACTACCACGGACCTGTAAGGTCGTGAAATGTCGTTTTAGGATTTTGACATTTAAGAATATTTTCGGTATAATGTACAACTTTGATCTTGACCATTTTCCCACTTCCACTGTCATGACTTGAATATTTATCTGTCCACGTTGCTAGGTTTCTGTTCATGACACCTATTTGATCCCGTTCTTAACATTATCTTAAAGTTTGTGCCTTTGCGATACAACATCGGCTTAGCGGACCATATCTAACGTTCTCAAAACTCATTTAATATGTATTCATATTTTATTAAATGGAGGTAATAAATATCGCTAATTTTGTTCATCTTGAATAAAGTTATCGATATTGGTTTACCTCCCTAGAATTTCACTCAAAACTCGCTTCACACACTAATTCAAAATCATTCCAAAATCATTCATATTGTCAATTTCACAATGTCCGTAACAGTATTTCAGTTTAACATTGCTTCATTCTTGTATCTTTTGCGAATTTGCAAGTATGACGACAGTTTAGTCGGGTCTATTTTGCTAAACAACTCACGAAAAAGTTAATCGTAAGTCAAAAACACAAATCGTACCCGGTGTTTTTGTTCATTGCAAGATTCTTCCTTGCAATATTTCATTGGAATCATCTTTAGAAGACGATTCCAATAAGATGATGCACGTTATAATTTCAGATTAAGCTACTACAGTAGAGGCATTTTTTTAATTTTTCACTTACGCAAAAATGTGATCGAAGAATTTAAGTAAAAACATGCCCCTGGATTCGTACGATCCTAAGATTGTCAACCATACGCGACTTCGATTGGGCTAGCTGGGCTCGGCAACTCAAGGTGTAAAGTGGTATTAAAAGCTTGCGTTCAAGAGATACTCGATTTTATTGATTAGAATTCAAGAGAACCGAATGCCATGATACTTAGAAAAAACGAATGCCATTCTGTGTGAGGCTAGAATTTTAGTTCGATAAAATATTGAAAATGTTTTGTTTATGATATTGTTGTAACGATGACCAAGTATTTATTAATGAATCGTTATCACGCGATGCAATCGAACCCTTTATTCGTCCATCTAAAAATGGGTAAATTCAAAAATTTCACTTTGGTGTTGATCCGAAGACTTGTGCATTCCGTTACATTGAAAATAAATCATAATCTACGAATAAATATTTCGAGTTTTAAAGCTCTGATATGTTGGTGCGTGGCTCACAGGAGATATGCCTCAAAATAATGAGGTCTTCACTTTTGGCTTAATAATGCTTTACCATTTAGCCGCCGATAGACTGTCAAATTATTTTAAATAAGTGTAAATATAACATGTAATCGCCATCAAATATATTATTGGTACCAAAGATTTAACTCATACATTGTTCAATCTTTAATATCGCCCATACATAATGAGTGAGCCTGTGCGTGACATTTCCAAGAATTTGAATTGTGCGTGAGGTGCAATTATTTGGAGACCCAGACAGCCACAAACTGTAAATATAAAGTGACCTGATGGTGTACAGATACTTGGAGACCTTATCTAGCCACTATGCGTATAGGGAAGACTCTGGTCAGACTGTGCGGATGCACAGGCTGATCAGAATCTTTGCTTTGCGCATATTTTAAAACGTTGGAAATATCATGCGCTTGCTCATATGATATTGTCAGTCTACGTAAGTTGGCGATGTTGAAGATATGTCCATATTTTCGTTCATTATTAGCCTCCGTGATATTGAGCGCGCATTAAAGTAAATTATAGTAACTAATACTAAAAAACGAAACTATTCGTCAGATTTTTTTTTTTTTTTTTTTTTGGTCAGGAATCTTCATGTATACAAACTTTAAAAACACACTTCTTTTTGAAACCGCTTCGCTTGTTCATACAATGTCATAAGAGTTTTTCTTTTATTTCTTGCTGAAAAAAAACCAACTACAACCACTACAGTCAAACAAGTAAAGAAACTAACATGAAAATGTATACACTCGTTTTGAATGAGTATATTTCGAACGAAGTACTTCGTGTGAAGTTATCGCCCACGAGAGCCTCTGTATGGGGTATAGAGCCCTTCTTTGGTATTGGAAACCGAATTATTTCAATTATTGGGTCGCGGTATGAGAAATAAAGTCATACGAATAAATCGCATGAAGGAGTCGACATCCAGTTTATAGTCTACTTCGCGCGCTGTGGGCGAGACATTGTTGTCATTTAGAGTTAGTGTACATGCGTAAGTGCGCATGTCCGTCCGAATTTTTCCGGACTACTATAGACCAGCAATATCAAGAGAGTGATCAAAGATCATTTTTATATTGAAAATGATAGGAGATAACGGTTTCTCGAACCCCACTCTTTCTTGCGGAACTATACTCCATCATTAACCCTTTGTTGTTTAATCCCTGCTTTATACGTGCCTGTAATTTTATGATTGAGAAAACATTGTGAATAAAGAAGAAATTGCTTCTGCCAAGCAATTTCTTCTTTTTCCCACACTATTTTATACCCTACTGATTGGTTATTTTTCAAATTAAATCCACTTTTAATTTTCGTCTGCAAAACCTTTGAATTTGGACAGGTCCAAAATTTTGTAAAACAGGAAAGGGTTAAAGACGGATTTCAAATTAACCCGCCACACTTATTTTCTATCACGAGTTGATATGCCATTGGAAGCAAATTTCCGTATAGCAGTACAATGTCAAGAGCACAGATCAAGATCAAAAGTCAAGGTCTATCTTGTTTGGAGTATACAGTTAGTTACATCATGAAATTGACAGTCAGCTCAACCATAACCATTCTAAATTGCTCACTCAGTGCTCCATCCACTCATTCCAAACACTCACTCAAACCATGCAAAAACGCTAAAACCCATTGAAAAATAGAGAATCAACAACGTCATTCAAAATAAATTTTGATAGAGAAAAATCGCGATTTCACAGACATAATTCAAATTGTTAGCGTCTCGTAGACTTTTGAAGAAATAGGAATCTATGTATAGAACTTGTATGCATTTTTTATTAAAGGGAGGTAATCAATATCGCAAATATGTTCACCCTAGACAAAATTTGCTATATAGGATTACCTCCAATTAATTTCACTCAAACATCGCTCCACTCACTCATTCAATTTCGTTCCTCAATCATTCCAAAATCATTCACCTTGTCAATTTCACGATGTTGTTAACTGTAACGCCAACATTTATGGGTGGATTTTAAATAACTTGGCACTGTTATTATCTATTGTGAGAAGATGTGGAATTAGAAAGAATTCTGTGGATAGATCCAAGGTCAATGGCACAGTTTAAGGTCAAGCGTGATTTCGTGGGCTCGACGCCATCTGTCCTGGGACAACCATCTTACGAAAACATTAATCGTAAGTCAAAATCTTGAGTCGTACCTGGTGTGTTCTTTATTGTTAGATTCTGCCTTGAAATATCTCATCGGAATCGTCTAAAGAAGACGATTCCAGTGAGGTGATGCATGGCAGAATTCCATATTTAGTTACTACTATAGAAGCAACTTAAATTTTTGACTTACGCAAAATAAAGGATCGTAAGATGTTTAGTAAAACGGGCCCCTGGTGATTAAGAGGCCATTATGTAACAAAATCAAAGTGCCAAACTGAAGTTTGCGAGTATCGATACTGTTTAAATTATCCTGGATAACTCTTCATTCTCCTCTGTCGGTTTCCCTTCTCTTTCAGTTCCGGTTCAAATCCTACTCATTTTGCCCTTGTCATTCGTTTAGATATGGGTTAAATCCTACTCATTTTGCCCTTGTCATTCGTTTAGATATGGGTTAAGGTAGCGGACCCGAAATAGTTCCACAACGTTTTCGGAAATCATGAACTTTAACAGTGTTAACCGAAGTTTCCTAATGATTTCTTTAGGAAACGTCGGTTTACATCGTGTAAGATCACGAGTTCGTAATATTGGAAACCTAATACGGGTCCACTACCTCAAGGCAAAGTTTGAACCCGAATATTGTTTTTTTTCTGAGCGGGGAGGGGGGGGGGGGGCATTTAGGTCACGTCAATAAAAAAATAAGATAAATTGTTATGAATGATGCGGGGACGTTTAGGAAAATCAACACGCTTCGAAAGACACTGTTTAATAACAAGACCAATATCAAAATGTGTTTTTGATTTAAAAAAGAAGTTATTCTCAAGAACTATTACTATTTTTGCGAGTATTTTTGGGAAAATGTAAAATGGCGCAGCAAAATTTTGACTGTTTATCGTTGATGCCTCGGTTTCACAAAGGTGTCATTATTGTTGAGTGTTTGTTTACGTGCCATTTCTTTTTCCAAAAGATACCCAAGATTAGTCCGCCGTCACCTTTGATCCGTTGATTACGACCAGGCACGCGATGTACTCACACCCACTGGGGAAGTCAAGGCCATGTGAAGTTAATATTGTTGATCTTCAGTGAATAGGAGGTTGGTACCTTGTCTTATAATTGCCTGTGTCGTCGATGGGCGACAAAATTATCTTAAAAACAGCTTGAATATGCTGTATTTACGATAAATTGGTCGCTCAATAATATTTCATTAGTCTGCAATAGTCAACCCTTTGCTGTTTAATCCCTGCTTTTTACGTGCCTGTGATTTTATGATTGAGAAAACTGTGAAAAAAGAAGAAATTGCTTCCGACAAGCAATTTCTTCTTTTTCAACACTATATTATGCCCCCGTATCGAGAGATCGGGGGCATATTGTTTTACTCATGTCCGTCTTTCTGTCTGTCTGTCCGCCTGTCCGTCCGTCTGTCGGAAAACTTAACCTTGCCAATATCTTAATGCCTATTAAAGATACAAAGCTAATATTTGGCATGATGATAGATCTCAATGATCTGCATCCGCTGGTACCAAAGTCAAGGTCATGTGACAAGGTTAAGGTCATCTGTCAAGGTCAAACTTTGAAAACTTAACCCGAAAACTTAACCTTGCCAATATCTTCAAGCCTATTCAAGATACAAAGCTAATATTTGGCATGATGATAGATCTCAATGATCCGCATCCGCTGGTACCAAAGTCAAGGTCATGTGACAAGGTCAAGGTCATCTGTCAAGACCAATTTTGAAAAAAAATGCCGTTACGGGGGCATTTGTGTTTCACAAACACATCTTGTTTTTCAAATTAAATCCGCTTTAAATTTTCGTCTGCAAAACCTTTGAATTTGGACAGGTCCAAAATTTTGTAAAACAGGAAAGGGTTAAATAGAGCTGGCATTGTTGAAATCAGTTCACATGACCCGTTAAAAAACTTAAGCACCAACCTTTAGTTTCCTTGTAATTCTCACACCCGTACGATCATTTCACCCAGCTGTTATCCCATTTTGGTTTTCGTTTATTAACCGCTTGGTGGCAGACAAATGTTAGCGAGGACGAGTGCCGCCGCTGGGGATTGGACTCAATACATTCCGTGATTTAGGATCGAACGATCTATATTTAGAAATCAAAGTGTTTTGACTCTGGCTGAAAAATGTAGCTTCGTTTTACCCTTACTTTACTGTACACGACAAAATTACACTAAATTCGTATGTTTTCTGTTTTCTAAATTTCTGGAATACTTTCCTTTTTTTTTCAAACTTTTGGACCTGTCCTAATTCAAAGGTTTTGCAGACGAAAGATTAAAATGGATTTAATTTGAAAAATAACCATTCAGTAGGGTAGAAAATAGTGTAGAAAAAGAAGAAATTGCTTATCAGAAGCAATTTCTTCTTTTTTCACAATGTTTTCTCAATCCTAAAATCACAGGCACGTAAAAAGCAGGGATTAAACAGCAAAGGGTTTAAGTAAACTTACGAAAGATTAAAATTTTCTTTGAAGAACATTTGACGCCAGATTGTCGAAAAGTATCCGTTGATTCTTGTAGTGTTGCGTGTTAAACGGAAGTTAGTAAATAACTTACATAAGCACTTCTATCTTTAATTGACTATGCAGAAGACTACAACCTTGAAGACTCGTCGAAATTGGAGGTATTGGCAGACGGTAAAGTTAAGAATATGTAACAATTAGGCTTGAACAAAAAGGCGGAAAACTATACACAAAACAAATAAAATCAGTGAAAATTAGCTTAGTTATTTTCACTAACAATCTTTAATCAAATGTTGTAAATGTTGGAGACGGTTTATGGTAAACAATATGCAGTTTTTACGACATGTAAGGTGCCACAAGACGTTCTGACCTTTCATGTTGTAGATGGATACCTGTGTTTTATTACGACATCGTCTAGTTGGCTTGTCGTCATCTTAGATTACAGCACGCGATTTAAACACCAGTCACAGATTAAATCTGATGACGAGACTATATTTGCTTTTTTTTCTTTTATTTTTAACTCACCTGATCAATGTGAGCTTTTAAATAAAATACCTTTTAGACATTTTGTCTGTTGTCCGCCGGAAGTCGTTAACAATTCTTAAACATCTACTCCTTAGTAACCAATTGGCCTAGTTTCAACCAAACTTGTTCGTGATAATCTGATTGACCCAAAAAATGGACTTGGCATGTTTTCCCCTGAACACTTTTAAACTTCTTCTCAGTAGCCAATGAGCAGTTTCAACTAAACTTGGTAGAAATGCTCCTTGAGTGACCCTTCTCAATTTTTTTCTGTGAAATTTTGATTTTTGATTGCCCTAAAGCCCCCTCCCCCCTTTTGGGCTATGCAGGACAGGGCAGTTTTTGAATCTGATAACTTTAAACGTCCGTTCCTCACTTAACAATGGGCAGATTTCAAGCAAACTTGGCAAAAATGTTCCTTGGTGGGAACCTTTTTAAGATTGTACGTGAATTTTTGATTGACACCCAAATATGGGAGTGACAGGGCGGTGCAGTTTTTCTCCTCAGTGATTGTTGAGCAGATTTCAACAATAGGCAGAAATGTTCCTTGGGCGACCCTTCTCACAGCTAGTTAATGGTTCACCCAAAGATTTGTGAAATCTTGTTCGGCCCATTTATATGGTTTTAGCAGGTTTGGGCACTTTCTCACTGTGAAATCTGTGGACATAATCGCCTTCCAAACCAAAAGACTATTTAAACGAAACTTTGCCAGAATGAATCTTCGGCAATCCTTTTCAAAACAATTTCATGACATTCTGATTTGGACCATAAATACGGGTTTGGCAGAGTTGGGCCTATTTTCACTTTGAAATCTTTGAATAATCCATGTTCCTCAACAACTTGGCAAATTTGAAAGAAAGATTGCCAGAAAGTTACTTGAGCGAGATCCACTGGACAAAAAGAATTTAGATGAGTGGTTCAGGGCCAATCTGGTCCTCTTTTTTCTAAACTTTTTTGTAGTTTTTGTTTTTATGGAACATGCAATGACGTCGAGAGTTGGGATAAATAGGATTTCGAAAGATTGATTCGCCCATCAAACCATTCGTCCTCTTTTAATATTCCTTTCAACCCCAGCTCGAAAATGAACAGCCCATTTTACTTGTTACGTGCACTTTTATGATCAACATTTATCCCATTCCAGCACTCAGGGCGATATATAAATTTGTCAGCGTCGTTTTTTTTACCATTTCCCTACATGGCATTGTAATTGATTTCTGACCATTTATGGAAATATGATCAGCTGCCCTGTGTTAAGGAAGTAAAAGCGTTTCGCGAGCGCTTTGAGAGAATACCCCGCTTTGCACGTGCACATACGTGCAAAGCGTGGTATCATTTCGAAAGCGCTTTGCTAACGTTTTCATCCTGAACGCAGGGCAGCTTCACCTGCCCTGAATTACGACTTATGGTTCTTCAACTTACAGTTAATAACATCATGACATTTTCAAGACGAATGATTGTGGAATGAAAGTAAATGAGTGTATGGAGCGAGTTTTGAGTGAAATTAAAGGGAGGTAATCCAAAATCGCTTTTTTGTTCAGGATGAACAAAATTAGCGATATTCATTACCTCCCTTTAATTGAATATGAATACAAGTTCTATAAATAGCTTCATACTTCCTAAGAAACCAATCAGTCGCTTACAATTACAATTGCAATTAAGACAGTGAAATCGCGATTGGTTTCTAGCTAAATTCATTTTGAATGAAGTTGTCGATTTTTAGCTCGGCTGTTTTCGGAGAAAACCCGAGGTATTGCTATAGCCTCCGTGCCGTCGTTGTCGTCGTCGTTGTCGACGTCGTGCGAAAACTTTGACATTTTGTTATATCTCTGGTTCTACTGAAGGCATTCACTTGAAACTTGGCACACATGTTCACCATCAAAAGAGCAACCTATACTATCAAGGGGGATAACTCTAGATGCATTTTGTGCAAATAATGCCCCCTTTTCGACTTAGTTTTCTTTCCCACCATCCAGCACTCGACAGCCGAGCGTAGGCACCCGTAGGCGGTGCTCTTGTTTATATTTAGTCATTTTAGTGCGTTTTTAATGAGTGAGTGTTTGGAATGAATTAATTGAGCGATGTGTGAGCGAATTAGAATGGTTTAGATTGAGGTGAATGTCAATTTCACGATGTTATTAACTGTATCTTACAAAAAGCCGCATGAGTCACATGTTGACACTTTCGGCATCTTTTTATGAGATTTTTCTTTCAAATTCATACAGCCATCCACATTTTATAGACCATGACCGTTTTACTCAAGTGGTTTTAAAGCTGGTTATATTACGTTATGGTTATGACAAATAAAAATCATTATGGAAAAATGTTTGAGCCTGTGCGCGAGATTTCAAATAATTTCAAAAGTGCGCAAAGCAATGACTGGCCAGCCTATGCTATGCACAGGCTGACCAAAGACTTAACTATGCACTTAGTAGATAGGCAAGGTCTCAAAGTATCTTTAGTCAGTCGGACAATATTCTAATTGCACTGTAGGAGTTTCTAGGTTGTTAAATTTTTTAACCTTTCACACATGTCTAATTGTTGGAAATGCCAGGGACATGCTGAAATATACATATGCAAACGCATCGATAAGATCGGGGCAAATTCTTTGACCGGTGTCCTTCTTTTTGAAGATCGAAACTGATTTTTGAAAAAAACAAGAAAGCATCGTCTATTGATCCTTGTCTTTAGTTGAGCGCTGGACAGTGCATGAATAATCTACGTAAAAAGCGGGGTAGCATTCTAAACGTTCGTAAAACTTGTTTGCATCCTGAACCCGAGAGTGGTTTGCGTGCGTAAATTTTACTGTTCAAAACGATCGCATGTTGAAGCAACATTCTTTTAATTAATTGGTCTGTCTTTATGCATAGAATTTGGATCATTTTTCTCGAGCAACGCCGAACTGGGATTGGGTTAGCTGTGCATGATAAATTTTCTTGTATTATATCCAGAGAAAATGTAGAAATATTCAAGATTAATCTAAATAGACGTGAAAGTAAAATAGAATTGAAATTAATCTAATCGTATATTCTATTCTATCAGTTCTTTCTCCAGAAAAAATCTGACTAAATATCGTCGCTTTGCAATGTTTGTTGTCTAACAAAGACATTACAAAACAAACAATTTTAGATTAATCCAATTTTAAAGGATTTGCAGAAGTAAATTCAGTTTGCGTTCAAATTGAAAATAGACTGCAAAATATTATTTCTTCGTCCAGATATAAAATTATTATGTTTAAGGCCAAATAATTAAGACAGCAAAATGAAAGACCTCGACCGGATAAAAGTGTAACGCGGGAGACGACGTTTTTACATTATTTTTATACGTTTAGAAGGCAAAATATCCTATACATTATTTAACATGATACGGATCTTACCAAGTAATCATGTAGAATGGTATTTCATACAAAGTTTGGTGTATATATCATTAATTTCCGACGAAAAATAAGGATTTTATCGCAAAAACAAGCTAACAATATCGACGTTTTTGTAAGGTGTCACCAGTATCTTGCGTATCTTGCGTAACGTCACATGAAAACATTGAGAAAAATGGAGAAATTGCAGGAAACCATTGTTAGCTGCTCCAGTCGCCGAGATATAACTGAAAAAAATGTTGAAAACGGCGTAAAACTAAATGAATCAATCAATTCATTGAGTGAATATGGTCTCAAACATTTCCATTTGATGATGAGTAAAGTGTAGGGTAGGGCCAAGACAAATGGGAATTCCATGCCAATATTCAGTTTGGATCACCTAGCGACGCAAAATGGAGACGGCCTAGTCTCAAATGAGTTCGTTTCCAGGCGATTGAACCACTAGATATGCTTGTATTGCCATAACAAAATGGGGATGTGTTTGCCTATTTGTGATATTTAACGACCCTTTCAACAATACATTCAATATTGCTCGAGCAGCCACCTCTATCAAGCGACCACCTCTATTAAGCGACCACCATGAAAATTTCCTTCGCCTAAAAAGTGGACATTCTTAAAGGAGATGATGTTTATCATTGAATCCTATAGCGTTAGAACCCATAGAATCGTCTAAATGAGACGATTCAAAGGGATTCGAACGTCATAGGATTCATTAAGAATAATGTGACTATATTTATATGCTTTCAAATAACACGTCTTATTCACCAATCATTCAATATTGTATTTAGCGAATATTTCCATAATAATGATAATAATAATAATTATAATAGCTTTATTTAGAGAAATGTAACATGTTAAGATATATACATATATGCACAAATCTTAATTTTTATTGGTCTCTAAGTGGTCGCTTGATGCAAGTTTTACTGTATTTAAATTATGTATAACACAGAGGTCGGAGCACCTAACTGTGGATTCCTGTTATTTCTCGCACCGATATTTGAATGTTATTCTATCCGATTTTACCATATTCCTTGAAGGTGAACGCTTGATGAGAGACAAAAAAATGGTGGTTAGAGATTCATTTGTCCTCACGTTAACCCGTGTCGTTCTTAATCAGGGTTATTCCTAACTTTGCGGAAGGTATAGACAAAGACCAGTCCGCAGGTATGTGTTGTCTGATCATAACTTTATACAACCTGTGTTTTTGTTGGTGATGATGTTTGAGAAAAGTTTGAAAAAATATATTTTTTCAAAATAAATGAGCCTATGCGTTACATTTTCAACAATTTCAAAAGTGCGCCAAGCAAAGACTTTACAAGTCTTTACTCTGCGCTTTGTAGATAGATAGGGTCTCAAAGTATCTTAAGACCGTCAGCTATTTAATTGCACGATGTGACTGTCTATGCTACTCAATGTTTCAACTTCACGCACATATCAAATTGTTAGAAATGTCACGCACATGCTTAGATACTGACTCATAGATGTCTAGCACTTTGATTTCGCCGCAGTGTGCGTAAATATTAATCAGCATGGCAATGGTTAGCTCTCATACTTATTGGAGTTTTTCTTTATTACGTGATAAAATTTCCCACCTCCTACGCATGTACCGAGGTCGTTTTATGTAATTTATCTGTCTTGATAATTTACCGCAAATGGTTGAGTAATAATTGAACAATAATTATTCAGGATTTGGGTCATCTGTCAAAATGTGGTAATATCCCACGTGCACATTACTCGACATGCATTTATTCTTTTATATAGCATGTTCATGCGCGGATCGAGTGATGAGGACCACGGGTCCGGACCTACACTGAAGTCTTCGCGATTATATAGTCATTAAGATAAGGAAAATCCACAAATCGAAGCAGAAACATCACATTGTCTAATCTTGATTGAGTGAACATCCCTATAAAACGACTACGTGTACTTTCATTATTAAGTGACAATAATCACTAGCCCCTTTACAAAGCAAAATATCTTCTTTTTTTTCAACTTATCGTTACTGAAACCTTTGATTGGAACTCAAAAAGACGATTCAAATAAGACGCGATTCATTGAACATTTTGTAATTTCTCGATAAACCACCGAAACACATCGAAGAAATTAAGTTTCGATTTTAATTGAAGCATCGTTATCGATTTATTGAATACAACAAACAAGAAAACCCTTTTTAAGTTATCAAAATATTATTCTGTTGCATTTAAGAAGAGAAACAAATATTTTATGCACTCAAACTAAACTTAATATGAAGAGATAATAGTGTTTATAATATACTCTCATGTTCTTGTTTGCCACGAATATATTTTATGTATATCACTACCATTTTCATAGCATGTTGATTTAAATGTTTGTATTTTGACCAATGAGCTTGTAATAGCTTTATGTCTAATAAAGAATCTGTATCTGTATCCATAACAGTGATATTTGCAAGTTTGGCCTACTTGGGAACAGTCATTGATAATGATGCCTTTAATGGGCGCTATAAGCGTAGGACGTGCGGACTAATCGAGCTGAAAATTGAATCGTGTGTCACCTTAGCAATTATTTAAATCGTTCGGCTCATTCAATTTGTGGCGTTGTTATAATTGAATTGCGATTAGACATGGCGCAATTAACCCATATACTCAATAGCCCGAAAGTGAACTACAGGTACATTAATTCAACTTTCGGAAATTTGTCAAATGATTTAGCCCTGATCCTCTCGAATGTTGCTGTATACAATTTTCTTTTAAACTGAGAACGATTAGACCCATATCCCGAAACACATCCCAAAAGTTCAATTTTATGTTCCATTATTGAATGTATTCGGAATTGCTTATGAAAAATAATTATTTAAATTATATTTTTTCTCCTGGAATAATCAAGAAATTATGCTTGTTTTGAGCACGATGAAAAATCTCAACAAATTTCTTGTTAACGTTCCGTTATCAAGAAATTTGTTAGATTTTTCATCATGTTCAAAATGAGCTGCTTTAGGCTAGGAAAGGAATGGTAGAACTGGTGATGTGAGAAATACCAGGAGTCCATCGTTAGGTGCTCCGGCCGCGATATAACTGAAAGTTTGTTGAAAGCTCCGTTAAACCCCGTTCAGACAAAAAAGCAAACAAATCAAAATGAACTAAAATCTTGACCCGTATTCATGCTCGGAGCTGTCGGAACATTCTTGGCTGTATTGCCTTTTACTCTTTGTTGCAATTTACCATCCCTTCTTTCAGAATGAAAAAAATGTGCAAAGTGTTTAAAAAATATACCCTGTTTTATACGTAATTTCACGTGCAAAGCGGGATACAATTTGCTAACGATTTGTCCGTTTTGTCATACCGAACGCTGGGCTTGATATGATGTGGAACAGAAAACTCAAATTCTGCTTCTGTTCTCTTGAACAGGGATCGTAACTGAGAGTGCATTGTACCATTGGTCTCAATTTAATGCCTACTTAGAAACAAAATGATGAAGAAAATTGTCACAATTAGCGTAGGAAGTGTATAGAATAATCTGACCAGAAAATTGAATCGTTTCACACATTTACTATCGATGATGTCTCGTTATTTGTAATTTGCACGAACAATGACCACCATGATAAGCACCATGCTTTTCATAATATTTCAAGGATCCTACGGACTTTTCAGAATCTGTTTTTTACTGCCTGACACTGCAATTCTATTTAACATTGTACTGTAATTCGGGTTTTCTTACCAAAACTTTTATTTTCGATTAATAGCGAATTCTATTTGACATTTTACTGTAATTCGAGTTTTTAACAATAGTTTTATTTTCTCTAAATTATCGCTAATATTCGCGACTTAAATAAAACGCGAAAGCAAAAAATTTGCGTATTTTTTCCTGAAATAAATGCTTCCCAGTGCTATAAGCAATCGGGAACCATCGGCTAATCTACGGAATAGAATAAGGCCGCAGCCATGAAATTGCGTCGTTCCGTAAGTGCCTATGAAGCTTTTGTGCTCGGACGTGATATGCAAAACTATCGCTAATATATAAACTACCAAAAACAACTGCAAGTCATGACGCGCGAAAATGAATTATGGGAACAATTCTGGGTGAACATAATTGCTTTATATTCAAGTTTAAGAATAAAGAAAAAAAAGTACATTATAATTATTATTACTTATCTACTTTTCTATACAATGTGATTTTCGTTTAAACTTATAGACCCAATTATATTAGTGCGTGCAGTCAAAAACCACTTTCATACCCCGCCAAATATCAATTTGAGATTAAAGCCATAATCTGTTTTAATACTCATTTTATCAAATTAACATAAGAGATAATATTAATTAGTTGTTAAAAATAACAACTTATTAATATTATCTGTTATTTTCATACATTTATTTAAATTTAAAATTTGAGAAAATTCTCAGTTGATCCTGAGAAAAGCTTCATACCCTCGGGCCAGGTTAGATTTTCTCCCATAAAGAACCGAACTCATAAAGAAACTTTCGTTTAACCTTGATTATGTAATTTATCCATCTAGCAGAATCGTCAGTAGATTTATCGGAGTCAGCAACCACATAAATAAACTCAGGGGAAAATGAGATCATTGACGTCATATGCGTAACGAAATCAGATTAGATTTTTACATGGATATGGCTTGGCTGTCTGCACTTATTCTGAATATGAAAAAACTTAGTATTTTTCTAAACCATTTCAAAACTATTCAAGTTGAAAGTTTAAATAAGAATGGGCTTTTGTACCTCCTAAAGATACAATAGGATGGGTTTTTGACCCCTTTATATTAGTCGGGGGTTTTTGTGTGTGTGTGTTTTTTTTTTGTTTTTTTTTGTTTTTTTGTTTTTACCTTTTTCACATTATACGTAAGGGCATTACTAACATTACGCATAATAATAACGAGTGTAATTCAAAACAATATCTCCTGTCGAAACACAAGTAAATTGATTGTAAATGGATGTCATATAATACGCCTATGATAAATGAAAGACTGGTGCCGTGGATGAAATGTTGAGTATGTACTGGTTGGAGAAACAACTGAAAGTTATGGGTTCACCAGTGGGTGAGATACGAGCCCTGTGCGTGACATTTCCAACAATTTGACGTGCGAATTGCAAACTTTTAGCAGCTTAGACTGCCACATAATGCAATTGATATAATGCCTGTCTGTCTTAAGATACTTCGAGGCCTTTTTTCTATCTAAAAAGCGCGAAGTAAAGACTCTGGACAGACTGTGCATATGCACAGGCTGGCCAAAGACTTTGCTTGCTGCACATTTGAAATTGTTGGAAATGTCACGCACAGGCTCGTTGAATAGGTGTAAAAGCTTGATACCAACAAATCTTCTTATCTCTGAAGTGAATATGAATAAGTCATTGTTTAGTGTCAGGTTTTCGTTGAAGATGGACCGTTTCAAAAGATGATCAAATCTTGAAACACCGATACGAGGCACGTAATGTTATTGAAATCTTTTCAATTTAAATCCGCGGAAATATTGTGTAAACTTAAATCAGGTTGTTGAAGTCGGCAAGTTGGCCGGGTAACGGCACGTAACGATACTTAACGCTGTATGAACACTCTTTGATTACTCAAAATGTTTTGAGGTTGCACCGTCACTTTTTCGTCGTTTAAATGTTCATTTTCGTGACGCACCTGTTATTTGATTTTCCCTCGTCGAACCTTTACCAATATACCTTTGTGTCTGATCTTTTCCGCCTGTTTACAGTTAACAACATCGTGAAATTGACAATATGAATAGTTTTGGAATGATTTTTGAATGAAATTGAATGATAGTGTGGAGCGAGTTTTGAGTAAAATTAATGGAGGTAAACCGATATAGCTTACTTTTTTTTAAGATAAACAAAATTAGCCATATTTATTACATCCCTTTAATAAAATAAACGTAATTTTCTGTTTGTGTGTCTTCATGGACCAGACATTTAAACATCCACACAAGCGCATAAAGCGGGGAATTATAAGATCAATTTAAATAAATGTTGAAAGTCTTGGTCTATTTCGACAAGGGTTTTAAAGATTTTTGAACGTTTTTTGATCGATTTGAGTGAATGTTTGTAGTGAATGAATGGATCGCTGAGTAAGCGATTTAGAATAATTTTGATAGGAATGATTGTCAATTTAATGATGTAATTAATTGTATTAGCTTGGTTGTTTTCGCGGAGTTCTCCAGTATAGCTTTGGTGTTGTCGTCGTCGTGGACGCTTTGCGAAATCTTTTTGTGATATCTCTGGCATTCACCTGCGACTGTCACACCATTCAAAACGATCCACAATCGTTCAGAAACACTTCAAAGTCGTTCAAAATGATCAATATTTCTTTAGCGATCAAATAATTCAATAATTTGATGGATAGGTGTGAATTTTTAAAGCTTCTGATTAGTCCTCAAATGTACAAATAGAAAAGTACGTAGATTTTTTTTAAACAGGGATAATGGAATATCGGTAATTTTGCCCAAATGGGTGAAATCGGCGATAGTGTATTAACTTCTTATACTTTCATTTAAAACTCGCCCTTCCCCCTCATTCAATCTCATTCGGAAATCATTTAAAAAGCATTCACCTTATCAAATAAAGATGTTATTATTAGCATGATTTTTAATTTCATGTTGTTGTTAACTTCTATCTAGATTTCCGTTTGGATTAAACCTTAAAAAGCAATTAACAACATCGTGAAATTGATAAGGTGAATGATTTTGGAATGAAATTGAATGGGAGGGGCGTGTTTTGAATGAAATTTAAGAAAGGCAGTTCCGGGTGAACAAAATTAGCAATATTTATTACATCCCTTTAATGAAATATGCACACAAGTTCTATAAATATCATATTTCTTCAAGAACCAATCAGACGCACATAATTTTAATAATTTAAGTTAAATCGGGGTTATTTCGAGATGATATTTATTTCTAAATGAAGTTGTTGATCTTATCTCTTTAGTGATTTTGGAGCGTTTTTGAATGGTTTGAGTGAGCGTTTGGAATGAATGAATGTAGAGCTTAGTGAGCAATTAAGAATGGTTTTGATCTAAATGAGTGTCGATTTCACGATTTCCTTTTACTGTACACATGCAGTTTACTTCAGTTTATTAATATTTTCTCTCACACAACATGATATGTAATAACAAACGCAAAACAACATAAATATGTCCAACCTAATTATATTTGATTACATATTTACCTAATTCCTACAGTTTCTGCATTGAAGTTATTTTCGTTCCTTACTTATGACAAATTTTGTGATTCTCCATTTATAAAGGGGCAAATGTCATTGAGTTTTTTAATATAATATCTTTTCGTCTGTTGATTTGAGGTTTAATACCGCTTTCAACAGTACTTCGCGCACATGGTGGTAGCTGGAGCACCTAATCATTGATTTCTGTAATTTCTACCACAACTACTTTTTTTACCCAACATTCTGTCCGAGCCTTCAGCCGCTAATGCAAAGTAGGTGTTTGCAACCATTATAAATGGTTTGGTCTCTTCAAAATTAT
This sequence comes from Fragum whitleyi, assembly GCA_948146395.1. Lineage (NCBI taxonomy): Eukaryota > Metazoa > Mollusca > Bivalvia > Cardiida > Cardiidae > Fragum > Fragum whitleyi. The sequence goes on from OX411544.1 coordinate 86,744,808, forward strand.
TATCATAAGAGTCTAACGGGTATTTCTTTCAAAAATTACGATCATTTATCGAGATTCTCGATCACAGGATAACTTCACATGAGGACCAGTGAAATTACCAAAAGAATTAACTCGGCTTCCGTTAATTTCACTCCGTTAACGCTGCGAATTTCTCTGAATCGTTGTTATTTCAACCATATTTTTAAAAATTATGCTACTTTTCAGAGTCAAAGTAAAAAAAAACAATGACTTTACATTTTCAGCTAAGACATAACCACACCCGACAAGGTGGATCAACGGATAAGGTGGAACCTATCAAATTTGGAGTAGAATAGTTTAAAAGTCAATTAGTTCATTGCGACTAAGCATGGCGTGAGACTTGCCCCTTGATCGTGCGGCGAGGCAGTAATACAACCCCGTTAATAAGCTGTCAAGGAGCTAATGTATGCTAGTCATGTTTAACAAATACTCATTAACATGATGGAGACGTGTAACTCGTTACCTCATTGGAATAATTTTCTAGCATTTACAGTTAAAAACATCGTGAAATTGACATTCATCTCAATCAAAACCATTCTAAATCGCTCACTCAGCACTCCATTCATTCATTCCAAACACTCACTAAAACCTTTAAAAACGCTCAAAATAACTAAAAAATGTAAGATCAACAACTACCTTCTAAACGAATAAAACAAGAACCAAATCGCGATTTCACTGACATGATTGAAATTTTATGCGTCAGATTGGTTCTTGAAAAATATGCAGCTATTTATAGACCTTTATGCATATTTCATCGAAGGGAGGTAATACATTTCGCTAATTTTGTTAATTCTGAACAAAATTAGCGAAATTGGATTACCTCTCTTTAACTGCACCCAAAACTCGCTACTCTCACTCATTCAACATCATTCCTTAATCATTCCAAAATCATTCACCATGTCAATTTCACGATGTTATTTACTGTAACTCATGACCTCATTAGACTAGTTTTAAAACACTTATCCACTGTTGCGTTCTGGATGCAGAAACGAGTGTAAACGCCCATAAATGGTTTCTAAAACTACACAGAATGCAATTTCTTTAAAAACGTTTCACCAACTGTTCCATCTTTAAAGCGAATTAATTTATGTCTAACCGAAAACGCACATGTACTGACATGTATGGCTATTTTGATTAGGGAATGCATTTTACGCGGTTTGCATGTACAAACAGAACAACGAAAAAATGTGAATTTGATTTTACTGGACACATTTGTTTCTTATTTATTCGATAACCAACCATACATTCAGTATTAAAACGTTCGCAGAGCTATAGAATGAAGGGGTATTTTGGTTTTCAAATTTGAATAATTCATAATAACTAACTTAAACCCTATGTTGTTGAGACTTATTTGAAACGTCTCGTCGGGACGATTCAAATGAGTACCCACAACATAGGATTTCACTTGGAAATAAAAATTTTAGTCTGGCTTTACCCCGCTCTTATCTGGACCCCTGCGTTTGACAAATTTTAACCCGCTTATCACGTATATTCACGTGCAAAGAGGGCGACAATTTTCAACGTTCGCAAACTGTTTTGTTGTGAATATTGAAGATGATTTTTGACAGACGTAACGCACGACAGATAAATTATGTTGGTTATATTATTTAGAAAACTCATGAATTTTGAGAAATCGCGTTTAGTGTCTTGAAACTCCTATGGGTTTCTGCCTGCGAACGAACTAAGTGAACGAAAAGAAAGATGTGTATTGTAGATGTATTCACAAATGATGGTAAACAACTAACTTTCCTCGATTTAGTCATTCTATTAGATACTTGTGTCGTGCGGCGTAGAAGTGCAAATCAAAATCTGTTTATTTTGCGAGAATTTATTACCATTCTTTAAGACCCCCTCAATGAGTCTTCTTCCTTCACAATATTCCGAGAAATAACAATCTAAAAATAAAGAGAATTACAAAATACGATGTAATTGTAAGTTCGACGAAATACAATGTGGTTCGTTTCCTACAAATGAACGACCCTTTCAACAATACATTCAATATTGCTCGAGCAGCCACCTCTATTAAGCGACCACCATGAAAATTTCCTTCGCCTAAAAAGTGGACATTCTTAAAGGAGATGATGTTTATCATTGAATCCTATAGCGTTAGAACCCATAGAATCGTCTAAATGAGACGATTCAAAGGGATTCGAACGTCATAGGATTCATTAAGAATAATGTGACTATATTTATATGCTTTCAAATAACACGTCTTATTCACCAATCATTCAATATTGTATTTAGCGAATATTTCCATAATAATGATAATAATAATAATTATAATAGCTTTATTTAGAGAAATGTAACATGTTAAGATATATACATATATGCACAAATCTTAATTTTTATTGGTCTCTAAGTGGTCGCTTGATGCAAGTTTTACTGTATTTAAATTATGTATAACACAGAGGTCGGAGCACCTAACTGTGGATTCCTGTTATTTCTCGCACCGATATTTGAATGTTATTCTATCCGATTTTACCATATTCCTTGAAGGTGAACGCTTGATGAGAGACAAAAAAATGGTGGTTAGAGATTCATTTGTCCTCACGTTAACCCGTGTCGTTCTTAATCAGGGTTATTCCTAACTTTGCGGAAGGTATAGACAAAGACCAGTCCGCAGGTATGTGTTGTCTGATCATAACTTTATACAACCTGTGTTTTTGTTGGTGATGATGTTTGAGAAAAGTTTGAAAAAATATATTTTTTCAAAATAAATGAGCCTATGCGTTACATTTTCAACAATTTCAAAAGTGCGCCAAGCAAAGACTTTACAAGTCTTTACTCTGCGCTTTGTAGATAGATAGGGTCTCAAAGTATCTTAAGACCGTCAGCTATTTAATTGCACGATGTGACTGTCTATGCTACTCAATGTTTCAACTTCACGCACATATCAAATTGTTAGAAATGTCACGCACATGCTTAGATACTGACTCATAGATGTCTAGCACTTTGATTTCGCCGCAGTGTGCGTAAATATTAATCAGCATGGCAATGGTTAGCTCTCATACTTATTGGAGTTTTTCTTTATTACGTGATAAAATTTCCCACCTCCTACGCATGTACCGAGGTCGTTTTATGTAATTTATCTGTCTTGATAATTTACCGCAAATGGTTGAGTAATAATTGAACAATAATTATTCAGGATTTGGGTCATCTGTCAAAATGTGGTAATATCCCACGTGCACATTACTCGACATGCATTTATTCTTTTATATAGCATGTTCATGCGCGGATCGAGTGATGAGGACCACGGGTCCGGACCTACACTGAAGTCTTCGCGATTATATAGTCATTAAGATAAGGAAAATCCACAAATCGAAGCAGAAACATCACATTGTCTAATCTTGATTGAGTGAACATCCCTATAAAACGACTACGTGTACTTTCATTATTAAGTGACAATAATCACTAGCCCCTTTACAAAGCAAAATATCTTCTTTTTTTTCAACTTATCGTTACTGAAACCTTTGATTGGAACTCAAAAAGACGATTCAAATAAGACGCGATTCATTGAACATTTTGTAATTTCTCGATAAACCACCGAAACACATCGAAGAAATTAAGTTTCGATTTTAATTGAAGCATCGTTATCGATTTATTGAATACAACAAACAAGAAAACCCTTTTTAAGTTATCAAAATATTATTCTGTTGCATTTAAGAAGAGAAACAAATATTTTATGCACTCAAACTAAACTTAATATGAAGAGATAATAGTGTTTATAATATACTCTCATGTTCTTGTTTGCCACGAATATATTTTATGTATATCACTACCATTTTCATAGCATGTTGATTTAAATGTTTGTATTTTGACCAATGAGCTTGTAATAGCTTTATGTCTAATAAAGAATCTGTATCTGTATCCATAACAGTGATATTTGCAAGTTTGGCCTACTTGGGAACAGTCATTGATAATGATGCCTTTAATGGGCGCTATAAGCGTAGGACGTGCGGACTAATCGAGCTGAAAATTGAATCGTGTGTCACCTTAGCAATTATTTAAATCGTTCGGCTCATTCAATTTGTGGCGTTGTTATAATTGAATTGCGATTAGACATGGCGCAATTAACCCATATACTCAATAGCCCGAAAGTGAACTACAGGTACATTAATTCAACTTTCGGAAATTTGTCAAATGATTTAGCCCTGATCCTCTCGAATGTTGCTGTATACAATTTTCTTTTAAACTGAGAACGATTAGACCCATATCCCGAAACACATCCCAAAAGTTCAATTTTATGTTCCATTATTGAATGTATTCGGAATTGCTTATGAAAAATAATTATTTAAATTATATTTTTTCTCCTGGAATAATCAAGAAATTATGCTTGTTTTGAGCACGATGAAAAATCTCAACAAATTTCTTGTTAACGTTCCGTTATCAAGAAATTTGTTAGATTTTTCATCATGTTCAAAATGAGCTGCTTTAGGCTAGGAAAGGAATGGTAGAACTGGTGATGTGAGAAATACCAGGAGTCCATCGTTAGGTGCTCCGGCCGCGATATAACTGAAAGTTTGTTGAAAGCTCCGTTAAACCCCGTTCAGACAAAAAAGCAAACAAATCAAAATGAACTAAAATCTTGACCCGTATTCATGCTCGGAGCTGTCGGAACATTCTTGGCTGTATTGCCTTTTACTCTTTGTTGCAATTTACCATCCCTTCTTTCAGAATGAAAAAAATGTGCAAAGTGTTTAAAAAATATACCCTGTTTTATACGTAATTTCACGTGCAAAGCGGGATACAATTTGCTAACGATTTGTCCGTTTTGTCATACCGAACGCTGGGCTTGATATGATGTGGAACAGAAAACTCAAATTCTGCTTCTGTTCTCTTGAACAGGGATCGTAACTGAGAGTGCATTGTACCATTGGTCTCAATTTAATGCCTACTTAGAAACAAAATGATGAAGAAAATTGTCACAATTAGCGTAGGAAGTGTATAGAATAATCTGACCAGAAAATTGAATCGTTTCACACATTTACTATCGATGATGTCTCGTTATTTGTAATTTGCACGAACAATGACCACCATGATAAGCACCATGCTTTTCATAATATTTCAAGGATCCTACGGACTTTTCAGAATCTGTTTTTTACTGCCTGACACTGCAATTCTATTTAACATTGTACTGTAATTCGGGTTTTCTTACCAAAACTTTTATTTTCGATTAATAGCGAATTCTATTTGACATTTTACTGTAATTCGAGTTTTTAACAATAGTTTTATTTTCTCTAAATTATCGCTAATATTCGCGACTTAAATAAAACGCGAAAGCAAAAAATTTGCGTATTTTTTCCTGAAATAAATGCTTCCCAGTGCTATAAGCAATCGGGAACCATCGGCTAATCTACGGAATAGAATAAGGCCGCAGCCATGAAATTGCGTCGTTCCGTAAGTGCCTATGAAGCTTTTGTGCTCGGACGTGATATGCAAAACTATCGCTAATATATAAACTACCAAAAACAACTGCAAGTCATGACGCGCGAAAATGAATTATGGGAACAATTCTGGGTGAACATAATTGCTTTATATTCAAGTTTAAGAATAAAGAAAAAAAGTACATTATAATTATTATTACTTATCTACTTTTCTATACAATGTGATTTTCGTTTAAACTTATAGACCCAATTATATTAGTGCGTGCAGTCAAAAACCACTTTCATACCCCGCCAAATATCAATTTGAGATTAAAGCCATAATCTGTTTTAATACTCATTTTATCAAATTAACATAAGAGATAATATTAATTAGTTGTTAAAAATAACAACTTATTAATATTATCTGTTATTTTCATACATTTATTTAAATTTAAAATTTGAGAAAATTCTCAGTTGATCCTGAGAAAAGCTTCATACCCTCGGGCCAGGTTAGATTTTCTCCCATAAAGAACCGAACTCATAAAGAAACTTTCGTTTAACCTTGATTATGTAATTTATCCATCTAGCAGAATCGTCAGTAGATTTATCGGAGTCAGCAACCACATAAATAAACTCAGGGGAAAATGAGATCATTGACGTCATATGCGTAACGAAATCAGATTAGATTTTTACATGGATATGGCTTGGCTGTCTGCACTTATTCTGAATATGAAAAAACTTAGTATTTTTCTAAACCATTTCAAAACTATTCAAGTTGAAAGTTTAAATAAGAATGGGCTTTTGTACCTCCTAAAGATACAATAGGATGGGTTTTTGACCCCTTTATATTAGTCGGGGGTTTTTGTGTGTGTGTGTTTTTTTTTTTTTTTTTTTTTTTTGTTTTTACCTTTTTCACATTATACGTAAGGGCATTACTAACATTACGCATAATAATAACGAGTGTAATTCAAAACAATATCTCCTGTCGAAACACAAGTAAATTGATTGTAAATGGATGTCATATAATACGCCTATGATAAATGAAAGACTGGTGCCGTGGATGAAATGTTGAGTATGTACTGGTTGGAGAAACAACTGAAAGTTATGGGTTCACCAGTGGGTGAGATACGAGCCCTGTGCGTGACATTTCCAACAATTTGACGTGCGAATTGCAAACTTTTAGCAGCTTAGACTGCCACATAATGCAATTGATATAATGCCTGTCTGTCTTAAGATACTTCGAGGCCTTTTTTCTATCTAAAAAGCGCGAAGTAAAGACTCTGGACAGACTGTGCATATGCACAGGCTGGCCAAAGACTTTGCTTGCTGCACATTTGAAATTGTTGGAAATGTCACGCACAGGCTCGTTGAATAGGTGTAAAAGCTTGATACCAACAAATCTTCTTATCTCTGAAGTGAATATGAATAAGTCATTGTTTAGTGTCAGGTTTTCGTTGAAGATGGACCGTTTCAAAAGATGATCAAATCTTGAAACACCGATACGAGGCACGTAATGTTATTGAAATCTTTTCAATTTAAATCCGCGGAAATATTGTGTAAACTTAAATCAGGTTGTTGAAGTCGGCAAGTTGGCCGGGTAACGGCACGTAACGATACTTAACGCTGTATGAACACTCTTTGATTACTCAAAATGTTTTGAGGTTGCACCGTCACTTTTTCGTCGTTTAAATGTTCATTTTCGTGACGCACCTGTTATTTGATTTTCCCTCGTCGAACCTTTACCAATATACCTTTGTGTCTGATCTTTTCCGCCTGTTTACAGTTAACAACATCGTGAAATTGACAATATGAATAGTTTTGGAATGATTTTTGAATGAAATTGAATGATAGTGTGGAGCGAGTTTTGAGTAAAATTAATGGAGGTAAACCGATATAGCTTACTTTTTTTAAGATAAACAAAATTAGCCATATTTATTACATCCCTTTAATAAAATAAACGTAATTTTCTGTTTGTGTGTCTTCATGGACCAGACATTTAAACATCCACACAAGCGCATAAAGCGGGGAATTATAAGATCAATTTAAATAAATGTTGAAAGTCTTGGTCTATTTCGACAAGGGTTTTAAAGATTTTTGAACGTTTTTTGATCGATTTGAGTGAATGTTTGTAGTGAATGAATGGATCGCTGAGTAAGCGATTTAGAATAATTTTGATAGGAATGATTGTCAATTTAATGATGTAATTAATTGTATTAGCTTGGTTGTTTTCGCGGAGTTCTCCAGTATAGCTTTGGTGTTGTCGTCGTCGTGGACGCTTTGCGAAATCTTTTTGTGATATCTCTGGCATTCACCTGCGACTGTCACACCATTCAAAACGATCCACAATCGTTCAGAAACACTTCAAAGTCGTTCAAAATGATCAATATTTCTTTAGCGATCAAATAATTCAATAATTTGATGGATAGGTGTGAATTTTTAAAGCTTCTGATTAGTCCTCAAATGTACAAATAGAAAAGTACGTAGATTTTTTTTAAACAGGGATAATGGAATATCGGTAATTTTGCCCAAATGGGTGAAATCGGCGATAGTGTATTAACTTCTTATACTTTCATTTAAAACTCGCCCTTCCCCCTCATTCAATCTCATTCGGAAATCATTTAAAAAGCATTCACCTTATCAAATAAAGATGTTATTATTAGCATGATTTTTAATTTCATGTTGTTGTTAACTTCTATCTAGATTTCCGTTTGGATTAAACCTTAAAAAGCAATTAACAACATCGTGAAATTGATAAGGTGAATGATTTTGGAATGAAATTGAATGGGAGGGGCGTGTTTTGAATGAAATTTAAGAAAGGCAGTTCCGGGTGAACAAAATTAGCAATATTTATTACATCCCTTTAATGAAATATGCACACAAGTTCTATAAATATCATATTTCTTCAAGAACCAATCAGACGCACATAATTTTAATAATTTAAGTTAAATCGGGGTTATTTCGAGATGATATTTATTTCTAAATGAAGTTGTTGATCTTATCTCTTTAGTGATTTTGGAGCGTTTTTGAATGGTTTGAGTGAGCGTTTGGAATGAATGAATGTAGAGCTTAGTGAGCGATTAAGAATGGTTTTGATCTAAATGAGTGTCGATTTCACGATTTCCTTTTACTGTACACATGCAGTTTACTTCAGTTTATTAATATTTTCTCTCACACAACATGATATGTAATAACAAACGCAAAACAACATAAATATGTCCAACCTAATTATATTTGATTACATATTTACCTAATTCCTACAGTTTCTGCATTGAAGTTATTTTCGTTCCTTACTTATGACAAATTTTGTGATTCTCCATTTATAAAGGGGCAAATGTCATTGAGTTTTTTAATATAATATCTTTTCGTCTGTTGATTTGAGGTTTAATACCGCTTTCAACAGTACTTCGCGCACATGGTGGTAGCTGGAGCACCTAATCATTGATTTCTGTAATTTCTACCACAACTACTTTTTTTACCCAACATTCTGTCCGAGCCTTCAGCCGCTAATGCAAAGTAGGTGTTTGCAACCATTATAAATGGTTTGGTCTCTTCAAAATTATTATCATAAGAGTCTAACGGGTATTTCTTTCAAAAATTACGATCATTTATCGAGATTCTCGATCACAGGATAACTTCACATGAGGACCAGTGAAATTACCAAAAGAATTAACTCGGCTTCCGTTAATTTCACTCCGTTAACGCTGCGAATTTCTCTGAATCGTTGTTATTTCAACCATATTTTTAAAAATTATGCTACTTTTCAGAGTCAAAGTAAAAAAAAACAATGACTTTACATTTTCAGCTAAGACATAACCACACCCGACAAGGTGGATCAACGGATAAGGTGGAACCTATCAAATTTGGAGTAGAATAGTTTAAAAGTCAATTAGTTCATTGCGACTAAGCATGGCGTGAGACTTGCCCCTTGATCGTGCGGCGAGGCAGTAATACAACCCCGTTAATAAGCTGTCAAGGAGCTAATGTATGCTAGTCATGTTTAACAAATACTCATTAACATGATGGAGACGTGTAACTCGTTACCTCATTGGAATAATTTTCTAGCATTTACAGTTAAAAACATCGTGAAATTGACATTCATCTCAATCAAAACCATTCTAAATCGCTCACTCAGCACTCCATTCATTCATTCCAAACACTCACTAAAACCTTTAAAAACGCTCAAAATAACTAAAAAATGTAAGATCAACAACTACCTTCTAAACGAATAAAACAAGAACCAAATCGCGATTTCACTGACATGATTGAAATTTTATGCGTCAGATTGGTTCTTGAAAAATATGCAGCTATTTATAGACCTTTATGCATATTTCATCGAAGGGAGGTAATACATTTCGCTAATTTTGTTAATTCTGAACAAAATTAGCGAAATTGGATTACCTCTCTTTAACTGCACCCAAAACTCGCTACTCTCACTCATTCAACATCATTCCTTAATCATTCCAAAATCATTCACCATGTCAATTTCACGATGTTATTTACTGTAACTCATGACCTCATTAGACTAGTTTTAAAACACTTATCCACTGTTGCGTTCTGGATGCAGAAACGAGTGTAAACGCCCATAAATGGTTTCTAAAACTACACAGAATGCAATTTCTTTAAAAACGTTTCACCAACTGTTCCATCTTTAAAGCGAATTAATTTATGTCTAACCGAAAACGCACATGTACTGACATGTATGGCTATTTTGATTAGGGAATGCATTTTACGCGGTTTGCATGTACAAACAGAACAACGAAAAAATGTGAATTTGATTTTACTGGACACATTTGTTTCTTATTTATTCGATAACCAACCATACATTCAGTATTAAAACGTTCGCAGAGCTATAGAATGAAGGGGTATTTTGGTTTTCAAATTTGAATAATTCATAATAACTAACTTAAACCCTATGTTGTTGAGACTTATTTGAAACGTCTCGTCGGGACGATTCAAATGAGTACCCACAACATAGGATTTCACTTGGAAATAAAAATTTTAGTCTGGCTTTACCCCGCTCTTATCTGGACCCCTGCGTTTGACAAATTTTAACCCGCTTATCACGTATATTCACGTGCAAAGAGGGCGACAATTTTCAACGTTCGCAAACTGTTTTGTTGTGAATATTGAAGATGATTTTTGACAGACGTAACGCACGACAGATAAATTATGTTGGTTATATTATTTAGAAAACTCATGAATTTTGAGAAATCGCGTTTAGTGTCTTGAAACTCCTATGGGTTTCTGCCTGCGAACGAACTAAGTGAACGAAAAGAAAGATGTGTATTGTAGATGTATTCACAAATGATGGTAAACAACTAACTTTCCTCGATTTAGTCATTCTATTAGATACTTGTGTCGTGCGGCGTAGAAGTGCAAATCAAAATCTGTTTATTTTGCGAGAATTTATTACCATTCTTTAAGACCCCCTCAATGAGTCTTCTTCCTTCACAATATTCCGAGAAATAACAATCTAAAAATAAAGAGAATTACAAAATACGATGTAATTGTAAGTTCGACGAAATACAATGTGGTTCGTTTCCTACAAATGAAGCCAAACGGGGGTTTAGGAATTCACTCCATTCTGTGATAGCAAAACAAGTTAAGGCGTTGCCGCGGCACTTAATGTTTTTTTTTGTTTTTTATTTTATCAAAATAAATGGTAACCTTCATATCATGGGTTCGATCCCCCAACAATTGATGGATAATCGTAGACCTGGGTGGAACAGCTGCTTGGGGTGAGGAGAGTTTGAAATGGTGGTATACGGGCGCGAGAAATACTGGGAATCGATTGTTAGGTGCTCTAGCCGCCGCGATGTGACGGAACAGCTGTTAAAAGCAGCGTTAATCCTATTGAACATTACCCGTAGAATCATCGGATCCTTGATTAAATCTATTATATAACCATATAGCGTTTGGAATTATGATACTGTTATTTAATGAGCCAGTGCTTGACGTTTTAAACAATTTCTTAAGAGCGTGACGGTAAGACTCAGATCAGCCTGTGCATCTGCACAGTCTGATCTGAGCCTACACTACGCGCTCAACTGGTAGCCACGGACTCAAAGAATGTTCTCGATCTGAGAATGTTTATAATGTAATGCCTAACTTCCAGTGTGCTCAATGTCTCTCAACCACACAGGAGTTAGATTGTTGAAAAAGTCACAAACATGTGGGCTCAAATATTATTTTGGAAAATATGAATGTTTTTTGGACCAGATTTGATTACTTTTTCGAACATCAGCTTAGCAACCTTTAATTAATAAGGAGCGGATTTAGTTCAGTGAAAACCAAATGGAATCCATTGGCTTGGGTCTTGGGCTCGACCCTTAGTTTCGCAGGTCTTCCGAAGAGGCCCCGTTTTAACAGCTTTGTTTTAAAGAGGGACGTTAAATACTAACCAGCCTTTATTTATTGCCGAACCCTACGAATATTTAACAGTAAAAGAATAAACAACACACATGTGCGGCATCTCATTAAATTATAATTTCTATAATTTCCTTCTATTTCTAAAGACCCCCTCAAAGATTCTATTTACTATTTCACTTATTTACGTCATTACCTTTAAATAAAAATAACAACATCGAAAATAAACAAATAACTTCCAGACGTTCTACGTTGATAATGAATATCTGAGAACTTGATGAAAAACAAATGTTTAAAAAGGTGATTTGAACCTGTGCGCGACAATTTCAACAATTTCACAGATGCGCGTTGTACAATCATAAAATCAAAGACAACGATACAATGCACAAAAAAATGCTGACCTCCAGAAGAGGGTTAAACTTTATCTATCTTGTAAAGCGCATAGTGAAGACTCTGGCCAGACTGTGCGGATGCACAGGCTGGCTAAAGGCTTCGCTTTGGGCACAAATGAAATCGTTGGAAATGACACGCATAGGTTCATTTGATTGTTTGTTTGTTTGAATGGGTTTTACGCCGCTTTCAACAATTTCGCAGTTATATCGCGGAGGTCGTAGCACCTAACAATGTATTCCTGGTATTTCTTTCACCTGTACTACCATTACACCCTTTCCTAGCCTCCGACTGCTATCTCACATAGGTTTCCGATTATCTACCCATTGGTGAGAGACAAACATCGGAAAGGATATTTGCCGCCACCAGGGATCGAACCCAAGGTTCATTTGATTTGTCCACTGCAGCCAGATAAGCTTGGTGATGCCCTGGGTTCTCTGTTTTTTGGTCGGTTGGCATCGTGACGCTGAGTTCATGCTGGCTGTTTAGGGACGAACGGTTTCTCTTTTTACATTGTTAGTGAATGTGGAATATGAATTGAGCCAGTGCGTGACATTTCCAACAATTTGAAATGTGCATGAGGGGCAAACATTCAGGAGCGTTAACAGCCACAAATTGTGAATAAAGAGTTACCTGATTGTCTAAATGTTCTTTGAGACCTTATCTGATTGTCTAAATGTTCTTTGAGACCTTATCTATCTACAAAATGCATAGTAAAGACTCTGGTCTGACTGTGCGGATGCACAGGCTGGTCAGAGTCTTCTTGCTATGTACATATATGAAATTGTTATAAATCTCATGCACTGGCTCAATTTATGTTTAATTTTGACGTGCGGTGAGCAAGACACGATGACGGCTTGGTTTTGATGCGTTAGTGTATCCGTCTGTCTGTCCGCCCGTCAGTCCGTCCGAATTTGTCTGTCAGTCAGTTTGTCCGATTTTGTACGGACATTAACTCCTGCATTAATTGATGAATTTCAAAATAATTTTGCAGAATTGTTTTCTATCATGCTATTTGAAAGACATATTCAGATAGCCCCGATATCAAGGTCACAGTTTTTTTGTTTTTTTTTACTCGAGGATAACACGATAAAGGGTCGAATGACTTATTTCCATCGTGGTCCTAACTAATTACAGATCTTATCCTGCACATAGAGAGAGGGGCGATGGGTTTTCACCACTGCTACCCACTTTTACAGCTGGGTGGACTGGGGTCCTGTCTGTGAAGTGTTCTGCCCAAATACACTACCCGCCTTCGTTGGGGCTCGAGCCCGCAACCACCAAGTTACGAGTCGAGCACGCTAACCACTCGGCCAACGAGCCAGTCATTTCAAGGTTAAATGTTAAAAAAAAACGTATATTAACAAAAAATATTTTGGGGCTTTGTGGCAGTTGTCCCGTGACAACCATCTACTTATTCAAACATGACATGTATACACGAACTTAAATTTCATATGAGCGATTTCATAAAGATGAATATTTCTTTAATGCTTTTCGGTGGTTTATCGAGAAATAACGGTAGATTATCACTTGATAATCTCACCACAAAAGCAGTGAAATTATCAAAAACTTATACCCTGCTTTGATGCATTTCATCCTATCTGACGTCATCTATGCGGGGCAAAATACGTGACGTCACAATGAACGTTGCATAGCAATCACGTGCAAAATGACGCGCTTTACGAAAATATGTCATAGAAATTTTACTTTTTATCTCATTTTTGCATTAAAGAAATAGAATAATCGTTTGTTTTTCGTGTAAGATCGATTAATATTTCATTTCGTGAACAACAAAAGTTATATTTTCACTCGTGGCTCTGCCACTCGTGAAAATATAGCTTTCGTTGTTCACTCATGAAATATAAATCGATTTTACACTGAAACAAACAATTATCCTCTATATATCTAACTTGAAATAAGTGTAACCAGACCATCAAAATTCCCCCCACGTTGTACTTACGATCAGTCAAACTCTCATCTTAAGTTCTATTTGTATGGAAGTCACGGAGGCGGAAATTAACGATAAATCTTTATGAATTCACGTCAGACCTCTATGCTTTCTTCTAGGCTTACATATGGGATGCGATATGCATTTTATTGGCGATTTGTTATTTGTTGTCGTCGATTATCAAACACCGAGCTAGTCTTCATCGTGGCGCAGTTGGTAGCGCTTCGGACTGGCAATCTAGAGGTCCCGGGTTCGATCCCCGACGGCGACACTTATTCTTTCCGACTATTTGTCTCTCACAAATGGGTTGATGATTATAGACCTATGTGAGATAGTAGCTGGAGGCCAGGAAAGGTGTGTGGTGGTTGTACTGGTGAGAGAAAAAACAGGAAAACATTGTTAGGTGCTCCAGCCTTTGCGATATAACTGAAAAAAAATGTTGAAAGCGGGGTTAAACTCCATTAAAAAAATCAGTCGTCTTCAGCGTGAGAAATCCTTCTCATGTTGTTCATGATATATTCCTGCTGGACACAAAGCTTTGATAGACTGCATAGACTAAGATCAGCCTGCACAGACGTGCAGTCTGACCCCAGACTACACTTCCTACTTTCTACTGGATCATAAAGGGATACAGAGCTTTTTTCTAGAAATTGGGAAGGGACAGACTGTTCATTTTGGGAAATTTAAGTGTGGTTTTCAGAAGCATTGGGAATATAAGTTTAATAAAAGAAAGTACTTCAAGTAAGATTCATGCCTCATTTTCAAGATTTCACGAAGAAAAAATATATTTAAGGAAATATTACTATTACTATAAGAAATATTGAAGAAAACAAATTTTTTAAAAAAAAATACTAAATGAAATTAAACAAATAACTTGTAATTTTGGGAAATTTTTCTGCAACAAGTGGGAAAAGGGCCCGTTTTGAATTGGGAAGTGGCCTTTTATAGGCTCCTAATAAAGAATAAAAAGCCCTAGGATAGATTTTAATCTGTAAAAGAAAATAAACGACAAATTAATAGATGTGTGATTTCTATATTCTATCGAAGTTTCTCTAATGACTACCAACAACACGAGGTTTTGTTATGCCCCCGATAGGGAGGCATCATAAATTTGACTTGTCCGTCCGTCCGTCTGTCCGTCTGTCCGTCCGTCATTCCGTCCAAAAACTTTAACATTGGCCATAACTTCTAAATCAAAGCGGTGTCGGGGGCATTGTCATCTTACAGTGACAGCTCTTGTTTTGAAATATATTTTTTAAATTGATATATTCCATGATTATAGCTAGATAATCGTAAACCTATGTGAGATAGCAGTCGGAGGCTAGGAAAGGGTGTAATGGTAGTACAGGTGAAAGAAATACCAGGAATCCATTGTTAGGTGCTCCGACCGCCGCGATATAACTGCAAAATTGTTGAAAGCGGCGTAAAACCCATTCAAACAAACAATCCATGATTATAGCCCTGGCAGGGCGGACCACAAGTAACGGGTCTTTTTATTGAAGGTTAAGGTAAATCAGCTTTTATTTACAACTACTTACTTCTATAAAAAGTCGACAAAAATAAGTTGAGACCTTAAATGATAGGTTGTTTACCAAATCTCGTAACTTCAGCATGGCTAAGCTTAGGTTTCGAGGCTTTGTTAACCAAACGATGAAATGAGTTCGCTTTCACCGAGCAAGTAAATCCTGAACCCAAAATATTGAACGGCTAAGCCACACCTTCCAGTTGAATAATAGCACAGAATACAATTGGTTACACCAATAATTTGTCAACTTTTCATACCGTAGCGAATAATGTATTGAAAAGTTCTTAGATTTCAACTCTACTACGTGACCCAATTCTAAGTACAATATAAAAACATACATCATATTTTGAAATAAGAGAATAATTTGCCACAGCTTGCCTTTTAGATCGATTAGTTATTTTAGAAATAAATGTTCTGAATAATTCTCCGCCCAATGTGAGTGTCTACGCTCGGCATTTTGGTGCTGGAAAAGAGAATCAAATCGATTCGAAAAGAGGCACATTTCGCCCAAAACAATTCGTTCAGAGTTACAGTAAACATCATCGTGAAATTGATAAGGTGAATAATTTTGGAATGAAATTGAATGAGAGTGAGGAACGAGATTTGAGTAAAATCAAATCAAGGATATTCAATATCGATAATTTGGGTCAATTGAAATTGTTGAAAATTTCACGCACAGGCTCATTTGTTTTCTTCAATCAGTAAGGCTCTTGTCTTTCACGCGATAATTAAAACAGAAAGAAGGATAAGGTTAGGCTGCATATTTTACATGCGAAATCGGTTAATCAGATATGTATCATAATAAATGTTTAAAAATGATTAAATAATGTCCATGTTCCATATTTCCGAAGAAATTTATTAAGATTGACACAAGAATTTCAAAGTTACTTGGAAAAAACTAAATGCCTTCTGTAAAGTGCGTATTTGACATCCCGGTATACTAGCAACATCTCTTCGTTTCCCGGTAATGGTTGATCCGGGACTGATAACATACGGGAAGTGAATGAATGTCGGGAGTGCGGAGATCCGGTATACCATGCCAACAAAATCAAGGATGTATTGATTGATTGAATGGAGTTTAACGCCGCTTTCAACACTTTTCAAGTTATATCGCGGCGGCTGGAGCACCTACAAATAATTTCCTAGTATTTCTCTCACCAGTATCACAACCACATCATTTCCTAGCCTCCAGCTGCTATCTCACATTGGTCTACGATTATCAACCCATTTGTGAGAGACAAATAGTCGGAAAGAATGAGTGCCGCCGTCGGGGATTGAACCCGGGACCTGTAGATTGACAGTCCGAAGCGCTACCAACTGCGCTATCACGGCGGCTCACCAAGGATGAAACTTTAAAATACAACATTTATTTTAGTGGTACATTGTTCGTTTGATTGGCATGGGAAACCGGATTTGCGTCCCAAACCTCCATTATGTATGTTGTCTATCCCATGAACAGTGACAGCCGGCAATTGGAATAGCACAGTATCAACTATCGTCAGCCTGTACCTACCGAAATGGTGTGGCCGTCTTGCTCTATTTAAAATGTCAAAATGCGATCTTTGTTTGTCCTATGCTGGATCCGATTTGTTCAAATATCTTTGATTCGGAATTCACTTTCTGCACAACCGAGATGTCTCTATCGCGCGCAGACAGCTCGGTAGGTATTGCAATGAGCTCTTAATCCAGTGTGGTCATGAGTTTGATCCTCGGCTAGACTGAATTTCGTCTGGCATTTTACAACAAATCGTTATGAAAAAGTGAAATACCAGATTGTCTGAATGAGGTGACAGAGCTGAAGTATGATATGGAATGTTGCGGTTGTATATGGTGTTAGTCGTTGAAAGTGGCGTTAAATCCCACGTTTGAGTGTTGAGTTCAATGGTGACCGTGAAATCCTTTTACTACTTTATTGGTGATACTATTTCCTTCTGACGTATGAGATGAAATATTGCGGTTGTATATAGTGTTAGACGTTTAAAGTGGCGTTAAATCCCATACAAATGTTGGGTTCTAAGGCAAACATGTCTTTACCACTCGATTTGTGAATCTATTCCCCTCTACCGAAATTCGGGAAGCTAGAAAAAAAGGGATACGCTTATCACTCCTGCGTTCTGGAAGACAAAACGGTGCAAACTGTTTGCCAATTATACCCCGCTTTGCACGCAAGTGCACGTGCAAAGCGGGGTATAATTGGCAAACAGTTTGCACTGTTTTCTCATACTGAACGCAGGGCTGTCTGCCAAATCACGTGTCAGGTCATCACCGGTGTAAAATAAATGAGCGACAAAATAAATTAATGAATGAAGTACAACTGCCATAGTTTTTAGCATTTTTCATTCATAACATCTGTATCCTTTGTATTAAAAATTCAGAAGTGGTGATAAATTGGCACAGGTGCACGTATGAACAATTTTTAACGAAATGAATCCTATTACGTCATGGAAATGATTAATTAAGACAGTTTATATAAACGTCTCTTTCTACATTGAGTTAGTTGCAGACTCCAACCCTACCATGAAGTTGAAATTTTGATTTGGTTAAGATAGGGTAAAAGCGGCTTTTAACAGTCTTTAAGTAACATCGCGGCGACTTGGACACCTAACAATGGATTCCTGGCATTACTCGCACCATTTTCCATGAAATATTTTCCAAACCTTCAGCCTCATATCAATTAATTTGTTATTCTAGAAAATCTTTTTACCTTACCCGATCTACCACATTACAGGGATTACAAAACGCACGTGAACGTTCGAAAACGGTTCTAAGCTTTACACGCAAGCAAAGGCGTAATTTGGGCTTGTTTGTTCTTGAGATTTTAATAAATAAGCTTTGTTTTATGATTTGAAGGTCGCTTATTACTTTCCGCGTCGGCCTTTTTTTAAATCACCTTCTACAACAATCAAAACGAAAACAGATTTCAACAATACTTGGCGACTAAAGGAATGCTTTTAAGATAATTGTCGAAAACGAAGAGGAAAAAATGTTTGGTAGACGTCATAGGACCCTCAATATACTACAACCATAGTGCAACCTTAGATGTAATTCCGTGGTTTATTGACAAAAATGTCAGATCTGCAGCTCGAATGAGCTGTAGATACGACATTTGGGTCGAGTGTGTTTAATACATTTATTTAATCGTCGCTTTACTGTAGCATATGCCCATATGAGCGCCGGTCCCAGAAGCCGGTTAGATGTTACGAGGAGGTACTAAGGGATAAACGACGAAACTATTGCTGAGGTCCGCCAAGCTCGTGTTCAATTCGAAGCATTGTCAAAGGGGGAGGGGGCTCGATTCAGCGTCCCATCTGAAAGACAATTTGATTGTCACTGTTCAAGCCTGGAAATCGAACCCATGCTTTCGACCTTCATTTGTTTTGAATTCGTGTGCTCTACAGACTGAGCTAATGGGGCTGGTGCATTTTGGTCGACCGCCAATAATTAGTTGATACCTGCCATCGAAGTCTCAATGTTTAATTAACACAGTGGTAATGACTTAAAAACGACAATTCCATTCCAAACCCATGAAAGTGTTGCCGGTTAGATGAAAAATTCATTGGCAGTGCAAAGTAAGCCAAGGAATGCTATAAACATCAAATCATGTTTATTTCGGGATCAGGCTGCCAAGCTACCAAACTATGTCACGGAATTAAAGAATTTTGAATTGAAATAAATTAAGTTTAAATAAATCTATCTTAGTTTATCAGCAAGAGCGTTGAACAGGAAGATACAGACGTGTGTTGAGACTGCGAAAACATTTGCCAACATTAGAAATTTTATACCCGGCTTTTGCACGTTAGTACACACATTTCGTTAGGTATCTTAGTTATGAGCATTGCTTGGACTTAATAGAAAATAAATATGACAATCGCCTTTTAACGCAATTCAGGATTTCAGCCCACATTCTACAAATTCAAACAAGACGATACGTGTGTGCAATATTTCTATTTGTGGTGAGGTAGAGGATGAATTTCATTTCTTGTTGGTTTGCAGTAAATATAGATTTGTTAGAAAAATATATATTGACAATTTTGCATAAACTTTATATCCTACCTTCTTTGACTGACAAAATTATTTTAGAGAATTTAGTCTGTTACCTTAAATGTGCATATATCATTAGAAAAAATGATTGATTTCCACAAATTATGAAAAGTATAGAAATTGTACTCTCAATATATGAGTTTTTGGGCACATACATTGTTTTGTATGGTACTGTACTTTGTAGATTCTTTCAATACTTATTCTTGTTTGTTCATTCACTTCATACCCTTGACCTTTGTATTGGATATTCATGTATCGATGAGAAATATTTTTGTTTAAGTCCGAAATAAAATATATGTTCTATTCTGTTCTAAAGTTGTAGTTCACCTCAAATGAAACAGTGGTTACTCACGAAGTAGGTCCCTAGTTAGCTGTAACTGAAAAAATGTTGAAAGCGGCGTTAACCCCGTTCAAAAAACAAACAAACATACAAACAAAACTCGTTAACAAGGTATAATAATATACTATCCTTGCGCTAAGATCGTTGTAACGCCCTTAATATTCAGAGTCCGAGGTAATAAAACTTCTCTCATTCTCATCTCAAAATTTTCTCAAATTTCAACTTGAGATTAAAACCGTAATTCTGTTGTAATACTAATAATGTATAAACATAAAAGATAATATTAATAAGTTGTTATAAGTAACAACTTATTAACATTTTCTTTTATGTTCATACATGTATTAGAATTCTTAATTTGGGAAAATTCTCAGTTGAGAATGAGAAAAAAATTATAAAATTTCGGCCTTGATGATTTATTTGGTTGTGTTTTGGGCAAATACATCAATCAAACATACTGACACCCCACAGACTTTCTTGATCAAAAAGGGCATTTCTTTGTCGGGGCCAAAGTACGGACGGAATTCCTGTATACGGGTTAGAGAAAGTTGCATTACCTAGTTACGAAGGTATTTAAGTAACACTACCTTTTTGATAACATCGATATTTCAGTGCCTGTGCACCCTTCAAACTAAATCAATTAATTAAGGTAGTTGGCCCGTAATTGTTCCGTAACATTTCGGGAACTCATGATCTTTCATAATGTTGACCGAGGTTTCCTAATGAAAGTCATTAGGAAACCTCGGTTAACACTGTTAAAATCATAACCCTCGAAACCTCGCAGAACTATTACGGTTCTACTACCTTAAAGCGAAAGAACCTAAAATAGAGCATTGACGAAGTTGCCATCACCAATGACCGCTTGTTTGATTTCTTGATTTATTTGATTGGGTCATTTGCTATCGAATATGGATGCCATTTATTAGAAAATTTAGATAATCTATAAAGAAGTCTATGAGGCAATTTTTACGCAAATGATGACAAAATTGGGTGTACATTTTATATTCCTCTTCGGCATGAACCTGCATAACCCGCACATCACTGATTGACTACGTGAAATCTGTGAAATGTTTGATTTGTAACTCTAATAAGGTTGTGATATGACCAACAAATATTCACGCCACTCACATTAGTCTATGGCTAGTTGGACCCGATTCTAAATGTTTGTGGTGTATTTTAATATAAAGACTAAATTTAAGTTTACATGACAACGCATGATAGTATCTCTTGTTAGACACTTTTCCCCGAATATTTGTATTTTCGTATTTACCGATAAAATTTAAAACATCGGTTCATAGGAACGCCTCTTAAATACCCTTGGAATTAGATTTTCTTATCGAATTTCCTACCAAGAACCCAAGCCAGACACAGCGGAACATTGCATGTCTAGAGATCGTGTGTTTAGTAAACTTACAAGCTTTCCATCAGCCTGTTCAATAAAAGATAAAGTAAGTAACAATTACAACATCGCTGTTTTTCGTGACGGAGGAGATTAAATTGTCCAAATTTGGCGTGCTGGCAGATTGCCAAAATTGGTAAAGCATTTCTTCCTTCAGAAAGTTGGGGAAAACTCGCGTGCACCGCGCCATTTATCGCGTGGTTGTGATGGAATGGCGTAGCTCGGGCGCCACGTGGACGGAATTCGTTCCGTGTTGATTTGAGGGAGAATGCCACATTAAACTGTTATGTCGGGTGATATAGCACGATTTAGCACGTATGTAATTCGAAAGTTGATTGCCCAAAAGCACTAAGTGTCTGTAGACACTTAGTGCTTTTAAGCAATAAGCTTCTCGAGCTCGAAGACGAACTCGTTACTGATCGGAACTCACTCGGTCAAATTCGGCATTTGCTTCGTATATTGGTCCATTTGGTCTTAGTTTTAAATTAAATTTTCTAGAATTATCTAGAAAAAAGAAATTGCTTATAAATTGTTCGCAAAACAAATACGGACAGGTGTATTACATAAATGGTGTTTCGCTAATCCAAGTTAACAGGGGCGAATCTACGCTTATACGATTAAAACGAAGGAATTAATTGAATGGTGTTTGGAGACCGTGAAAGTTGGAGAAAATCTCCCATTTCCATGGCGATTTTACGATGCCTTAACGACCCACGGAAGTAGTACATCTACAGAATGCTGTTAATACCTGACACAAGGAACTGTGTCACAATGTACTAATGTTCTAACTGCATGCTAAAAGCACTTTTCGTTTTATAGCTGAAAATCGTAACTATTTGGAACAAAAAAAAAGTGACATTTTACATCTCTTGATTTTTTTTTATTTTGTGACATCTCTAACAATAAAGCATTTAAAGATATTTTACATGTGAAGAAAGGAGTAATTATTAATAAAAGAAAAATTCCAAATGAAATATATGAAGAGTGATATGCAATTTAGTTTTAAACATTATCACATTTTAAAAAAAAAAAAATGGCCATCTCTTATGAGCTTGCAGTAAGGACATATATGGAAACTATTGACGGGAATCTCATTAATTTCGAGGATATAGGTAGCATCAGTCATAGAGCAATTGCTGACAGAAATCAAGATATCTGCAGCTTTTAGCATGGCAAAGTGTCTGTCTGTAAACCTTTCTTTAAAATTCTTCTCACTGACTACTTGCTGGATTTTAAATTCTCTGGAATGATCCTTTGGAGACCCTTTATCAGATTCTTATAAAGAATTTGAAAACCAGGTAATTGAAAAATATATCTTTAATTGGCAAAGGTCACTTCTGTTTATGGCAAAAAAACTCACTTTTTTCAGGATCTAAATGATGAGTTTCAGCTGAATTTCAATGAAGGAGTGATTCTTTATCAGACGCCCAAAATATTTTAATTGTGTGAAACATTACTTTTATGAGGTGTAGGTCATATCCAAATATGCCATATAGTGGAAACTTTAACAATAATTTTCTCAGAAATACAAGGAAGAATTTCAACCCAATTTTGCTTGCTTGATCACAGGGTAGCCCTTTAATCAGACTGCTAAAACATTAGGAAATCACACATTTAATGGGCTGAAATCATTTCCAAATTATGTATGCCTTATAGTGAAAACTTTGAAAATCATTTTCTCAGAAATACTGATGAAGGATTTCAACCAAATTTTACATGGATTGTCCTAGAATGGTCCTTTTTAAAATTGCTTTGAAATAGTTTGATTGGATAAAAAACATGCAGATGACATTTCCATATGAGTATGCTATAGTGAAAATGTTGAAAGTCACTTTCTTTGAAATACGATAATGAATTTCAACCAAATTTCACTTGATCGGACAAACCTTTATCAACATAATTATTACTTATGAGGCAGAGGTCATTTCCGTTAGGAAATTGTTTACTCCAAAACTTTAAAGTTGATTTCAACCCAATT
The DNA here is from genome assembly GCA_948146395.1 of Fragum whitleyi. Lineage (NCBI taxonomy): Eukaryota > Metazoa > Mollusca > Bivalvia > Cardiida > Cardiidae > Fragum > Fragum whitleyi. Next base: position 86,768,173 of record OX411544.1, read on the forward strand.
TTACAGGAATGATCTTGACACAATTCTTTATCATAGTGCAAGATTTGTTTTTCAATTAGATGAAAAACATGGCTTTTGTAGAAGAAACTCACTCTTTAAACAGACATTGAAAATCATTTTCTCAAGAGCCTTTCAGTTAGATTTTAACCATATTTTAAAGGATAAATAACTGAATGATCTTTTATTAGATTGTAGAAGAATTTTTTTTATGCCCCCGCATCGATAGATCGGGGGCATATTGTTTTACTCATGTCGGTCTGTCTGTCTGTCCGTCCGTCCGTCTGTCCGAAAACTTAACCCGAAAACTTAACCTTGCCAATATCTTCGAGCCTATTCAAGATACAAAGCTAATATTTGGCATGATGATAGATCTCAATGATCTGCATCCGCTGGTACCAAAATCAAGGTCATATGACAAGGTCAAGGTCATCTGTCAAGGTCAAACTTTGAAAAAAAAATGCCGTTACGGGGGCATTCGTGTTTCACAAACACATCTTGTATTGCTTAGAAACTTTTGGAGCATGATAAGGGCCAAATCCTTTTATCAAGCAATTTTGATCGTGATGGGATCACCCAATGTCCAAAATTGTCAATTTTAACTTAAATGATGTAACAAGCAATTTTTGCGATCCCCACAATGTTTTCCACCATAACAAACACAAAAAATAAGTTGTTGTCAGTAATACAATGATATTCATTGAAAATGGACCAGTCTTAAACTGTGTGGTGAATCAATGGAACAAGGAATTCCAAATTCCCAAAAAGATTAATTCATTTAAAAAAAACGCATGTTACAATAAGGGAAAAAGCCACTAGCTATTAAAGGAGATTTTATTAAGGAATTAAGAGTTGCATTGAAAGCACACATTTATTTGGATTTTAAGTGACAAAGACTTTTTTCCCTCAATCCATTGCAATTATATAGTTTTCTTGATATCTAATGTTTGCTTTGCATGTTTCGGTCCATACAGCATGACAGAATTGCATGCTGGGACCCATTTCAAATACACAATGTGGAAATGCTTTGAAAGAAACAATTTACAATATCGTAATTACATCATAGCTCAATAGATAAGCTTGTCACAGGGTCAGGGGAACACTGGATTTCATTTAAATGTTTGAAGTTTATTTCACTTCATGCTTTTCCAAAAAAAAGAGATATTTGATGCTTTAAATTTTTCATTTTCTGCCCCAGATGAAAAAAAAAATTTAAAACAAAATGTAATTCAAGAAATTAAGTGTTTGCGCTTATACGCTCCCACTTTTTTGATAGCCCTAAAGATAAAGGTTTGAAAAACAATGTTGAAATGAAGAAATTGCTTGTTACAAGCAATTTCTTCATAATCCACATTGTTTGCTATCGTAAAAAAAAATAGATTTTAATCATTTATGAAATACAAAATATTGTCATTGGTGTTATTTTCCTTAGTGCTTGATGTATGTGAAAACTTTTACGTTTTGTTATATCTTTTATACTACAGGTATTAAGTTGAAACTTAATGTATATCTCTGCTGTCGAAGAATCAACTTATACCAGAAAGGGGAATAACTCTGAATGCCTTTTATAGAAATCATAGTTATGTACCTTTTTTAGGTTAGGTTTTTTTTTTTATCCACCATCAAGTAATGGACAGAAATGCTTGAAATTTCCTCAAGTAGTTGTGATTTTGATATCAATTTGAGGTGTTAATGGATGACAGATTTAATGCATTTCAGTATTTCATGATAGCTTGTTCAATTGTCCTCTAATGTATACTTTCAGGAATTACAGAAAAGTGGACTCTCCCAACGTTAAGAAGGCCAAAGGACTGGTAGAAGATTTGTCTGCAATTAAAGACCAAGTGAAGAATTTGGCAGAGGTTTGCTTTTAAATTTGTGATGCTTTACACAAAAAGGGATCATTATAGAATTTAAAACATTAACATGTATTTAATAAGATCAAGCAGACTTCAATGATCTCAAATATCTTGGCCCAAGGTTATAAACTTTTTCTCAGGCTCAGGCTCAAATTTCTCAAATTTCAATTTGAGATTAAAGCCGTATTTCTGTTTTAATACTCATTTCAATGTATTAACATAAAATATGATATAAATAAGTTGTAATAAATAACAACTTATTAATCCCCTACCGGTGTTCACACCGGAGGGGACTATAGGTTTGCCGTCTGTCTGTCCGTCTGTCCGTCCGTCCGTCCGTCCGTCTGTCCGCTCAAATCTGGATCCCGCGATAACTTAATAACTAAGCAAGCGTTTTTGATGAAAGTTGGTATATGACTAGATGGCAATGTGTAGATTATGCACATCATTTTATTTTTGTTTTTCGACTTAAATTGAGGTTGCTATGGTTACAGAAATAGTGAAAATATGGCCAAAAATGGGATCCTGCGATAAGATAATAACTAAGCAAGCTAGTTTGATGAGACTTGGTATAAGACTATATGGCAATGTGTAGATTATGCACATCATTTTATTTTTGTTTTTAGACTAAAATTGTTGTTGCTATGGTTACGGAAATAGTGAAAATATGGCAAAAAATATTGGATCCTGCGATAAGTTAATAAGTAAGCAAGCTAATTTGATGAGACTTGGTATATGACTAGATGGCAATGTGTAGATTATGCACATCATTTTATCTTTGTTCTTTGACAAAAAGTGCGGTTGCTATGGTAATGGAAATAGTGAAAATATGGCAAAAAATGGATCCTGCAATAACTTAATAACTAAGCAAGCTAACTTGATAAAACCTGTTATAAAATGTAAAAAAAATTATAAGCCATGTTAGTCAGGGTGGTGATGCAGCAGTATTAATCACCTCCAGTGAAAGTTCTCATTTCTTACCAACAAGACTGAAGAAAAACATCTTGGATCAGACAAGGTAACTGTTATTGATACTATTTCTTGCATCTGTCTATTGCTTCCATGAATTCTATAGTGGGCACAGCAGAGACAACAACTCATGTAAGTCTTGTTTAACCCTTTAACAAGACCTGGTTTTGACGTCCCTGATAGAATTGGCGTGGGAAAACATTGAGACAAACAAAGCCGGTAGGGGACTTATGCCCATGTCCAACATGGCTCTTGTTAATATTACCTTTCATTTTCATACATTTATTTTTAGTTAAAATTTGAGAAAATTGAGCCAGAGCTTGAGAAAAGTTAATAACCTTGGGCCCAGGTAGTCATTGATTTATCCCATAAAAGCCTAACAACAAATTTTTAGACAGGTCCAATCTCAAATCAGTCGCAGACAACAATTTTGAGTTGATGAAATTTAAAATTAAAGTGCTGTCAGCACTGTAAATCGTACATCATTGAGAGGCTGGGATAGTGCAATAGTTCGCCAATCAAAAGGGCTCAAATTTGGACAATAAAAGTTGGTAAAATCTTTAAATTTGTGAGTTTTTTGTCTTAACACTCCATCTTTTCGAGGACATCGCCAGCTCATCCAACCTCGTGGGTCCGATTTTGAAAGTTTGCTGATTCGATAGCCCTCTGCTAGTCTAAATTATTTCTTAGCAGATTTTTACGTTGTTATAATGAGCACGTGCCAAGGTAAAAGCTTGTCTGTTAATATTATTCCTCTCTCTATAGAGTTTAAAAGCCTGTTTAGCAACAAACATTTTTCATTAAACTATTTACAATTTTGATTACCAACATGTTTGTATTTCAAGCATTGGGTTTTCCCAAATACTGTAAATGCATTTTCCCTCAAGAAACACGTGAAATCGCCAACTATGCTATTTATATCTTTGGTTTCTGACCAGTCGATTAAATCTAGCAGCACTCTATTATTATTCATGAGTTGTTCTAAAAATAGATCGCTCTTGCTGCTATCCTAGGGAAAATTCAAATGGCAGCTCAAGAGACGCGTGAGATGATGTAATAATCTAAAATTGACTGTAATATGCATGCGCAGAAAAGACATTCATGTGAACGGAGTTACCCACTGGTGGTAGTAAACAAACTTCTCATTTACCGCTACAATAATTAATTTACCATGAAATATCGTTATCCCATTAAGAAATGTGATAAACTCATGCAAAAAACTATATAAAATAAGAAAAAAGTATTTGTTATTTAAAGTAATAGAGAATATTTATTTTTTTGTAATCGAATTGTTGTGCACTATTCTCGACGCCATTTTGGAACCCAAGTAACACCGGCCTGACCCAGGATCAGAAGCGTCGGGGTTGAAAGGTTACAATGACATCACTAGTGTCGAAACCGAGGCCGTTCTGATGGAAACCCGGTTAACTCGGGTCGAAACCGAGTCCGATATGAACTTACCCCTATATCAGTTTATCGTTTGTTTTTGTCGGTTTATTTGTTGTTGAATAATTTTTCTTCATACTCAAATTTGAATTTAATGAAAATAGGATTGGAGCGTGATCAGAGTGCTCATTGAAATCAAATATTTCAAAATTACAAAATTATTTCTATTTTTTAACACATGCGAGAAAAAAAGTAAACTTCCCACGCTCCTTGTTTGAGTGCAGACGACTATTGACTAATGACAAACAAGTTAATTGACACATTTCGAGCAGACGGTCTACCAAGTGGTCTGAATTTACGCGTGGGTTTTGACCGAGTGATAATCATAACAGAATTTGGTTTTGGTTGTCAGCCCTACAACTGGTAAATGACCGTTCGAGAAAGTTCAGAGCAGTAATATTGTAAGTGCTACAAATTAATTATACAGTTAACCTATTGTACGTTTCAACTCCTTTACTCAACCGAAAATCTTGTTATAAACACTGAAAATACTAACTGGTAATTACTAAAAGCGAAAATTACATCAAATTTGTATTAGCCTCTTCTCTATTTGTCGAAAAGTAAAAAAGGTATAAACAAAGTTTGTAGATTGTGACTGAAAAGGCCGTTTCTTCGGTGTTTGAAAACACATAATTTGGTTTGAACACATTGCTCAGAAGATAATGGTAAAAATGTAGTGGGTCAAACAGACTGGTTTTCTGGAAAACGGTAGATATAAATCTACTGCTTCGCAGTACGATTTAAAAACGGTCTTTTTGGAAAGAAGCTAGGTTGGCGTATTCATACAATGTGATTATGTTTTTAGTTTATTTTCTCTATGGAATTACTAAATACTCTCTTCATCTCTTAAATGAAAACAAATTTAGTCAATATCATATGTTAAGCTTAGGTTTCAGTAGAAATTATATGATGAACTGGACAGTTATGATTTGAGACTTTGCGTGACGTTTCCAACAATTTCATGTGTGCGTGATGGAGAGACATTGCACAGCCTTGACAACCTCAAAATGCGATCAGAATATTCATTCACCGCCTGAAGAGGAGTTTAGACCTTATCTACTTATAGAGTGCACAGTCAAGTCTCTGGTCAGGCTGTGCGGCCGCACAGGCTGGCCAGAAGCTTTGCTTCGCGCATATGTGAATTTGTTGGAAATTTCATGCACTGGCTTATATGTTATGTGTAAAAATCAGCTATATTTCAGGACAAAGAAAAATGGTCTCAAGTGTCCTTTACTGCGCCACAAGACAAGGTAAGATACTTCTTACTTTGACTGATTCTGCTTGGTCTTCATATGCACATGGTAGCATGTCCGACTCTTACTATAATTCAAAAGGTCCCAGGTTTACTCCCCAACAGCAGCACTCATCCTTTTAGATACTTGTCTCCCACCAATGGGTTGATAATTTTTACACTTATGTGGGATAGCAGCTGAAGGCTAGGAAAGGATTGGCTCTAATGTCGTAAGATTCAATGAAAATCATTTTTTTTGTTTGTTTAAGAATGTCCACATTTTTAGAGATTTTGCTTACAGTGAAATGAAATTTAATGATAGTTGCTTAATAAAAGTGGTCATTTTATAGAGGTGGTCGCTTGAGCATTAATCGACTGTATTTGTATTTTTGCCATTTATAAACATGGCTTTTTAGGAAACTTAAGGTATTTCTTAAGCCTTTGTATCTTTATCATCCAAGCCCAAGATTATAAAACATTTCTCAGGCTCAACTGAGAATTTTCTAAAACCTCAACTTATGTTTAGAACTGTAATTCTGTTGTAATACTATGATAGATCCATATGTATGTAAATTAAAGCTAATGTTAATAAGTTGTGATAAATAACAACTTATTAACATTATTTTTTATATTCATACATTTATCTAGAATTGAGGAAATTCTCAGCTGAGCACAAAAAAAAGTATAATCTCAGGCCTTGAAAACAATGATTTCCACAATAGTGTTCACAATCAAAAGTCTAAAGCAGTATTTTCATGTAATTGAATTTATAAAAAGTTATTCCCTTTATTTGAAACTATTTACAGGAAAAGCCCACCAAACCAGATGATAGCGGTCACCACAGCCAAATAAGTTTGAGTCATGAAGGCCCAGCACCTTTAGATAGTTACCTGGTAGGTGGATTAACCGCCATTATAGTAAAGTTTAATTGACCCGAATCTGACCCCTGCTATTTAGACATATAAAAATCTTATTATTCATACTCAGCTTGCACATGCTTTTATAGGAATGAAGAACAAATGGTACTGAATATAATGTATATTTTGATCATTGATAAAGTATGCCGGTAATTGTTATTTTAGAATTTTTCGACAGAGGTCAAATTTGGGTCAAATAAACCAAGGTATACTATACAACAAAACTTTTAGATTGGTCCTAATTGATAGGAGTTGCAGTTGAAAATTCAAAGTTTATGAAATCTTTTATTGCGTGTGTTTCTGAGTGTATGTGTCTTTTTGTGTAGAAAACATTGTTGGAAATGCTGAAATGGCTTGTTACAAGCAATTTCTTCATCTTCTACAATGTTTTAAAAATGGTCCAGGGAAACCATCATTTAAAATATTATTTATAGGTTCTAAACATTTAGGTATTTTCAATCAACTGCAAGCCTACATATAGAGTTTTTTCTTTTTATGCCCCCGCATCGATAGATCGGGGGCATATTGTTTTACTCATGTCCGTCTGTCTGTCTGTCTGTCCGTCTGTCCATCCGTCTGTCCGTCCATCTGTCCGTCCGTCTGTCCGAAAACTTAACCCGAAAACTTAACCTTGCCAATATCTTCAAGCCTATTAAAGATACAAAGCTAATATTTGGCATGATGATAGATCTCAATGATCCGCATCCGCTGGTACCAAAGTCAAGGTCATGTGACAAGGTCAAGGTCATCTGTCAAGGTCAAACTTTGAAAAAAAATGCCGTTACGGGGGCATTCGTGTTTCACAAACACATCTTGTTTTTTTTGGTTTTCAAATTTAGATATTTCATTATTCTTTACTTAAATCCTATATTATTGGTAATCATTTGAAACATCACACTGAAGCAATTCAAATGAGTATCCACAATATAGGGCTTCATTGTGGAATAAAGACTTAAGACTGGTTTTACCTCCTTTTATCTGGACCCCTGAACTGAAGTTGGGTTTCTTTAAAAAGTAATTAAGGGGGGGGGGGGGGGGAAAGTACCATTTTGGAGGATGCTCTTTTTATAGGAAATATAGAAAGACATACCTTTTGCTCTATAATATTTTGTTACAGAAAAAATAAAAATTATTATGCTGGAATGGGTTCAATGAATTTCCTCATTTTCATTGCTGTTGTTTTTTATCCTTTCTGTTTATTTCCTAATTATTATTCAAGACACAGTCTAAGGATAGCAGGGAAGGACAGTCTGTCGTTACAATGCAAATAGCTGAATCAATCTCTTGATTAATTGCACCCCATTGAAATTCTTGTCACTCGTGCGAGACATACTTACTTTAGTTTTAATGGCAGTTTGGGCCTGATTAGTATTCTTAGGCATGCTTTTGTTTGCGTTCGACAGATTACGAAAATCTGTACTCTCTTTGAAGACGGAGAGGGAATTTGTTGTACAATAGTGAAAAAACGGAAAGCAGTATTGACAAATCTGTGATTTAACATCTAATTAAACTTTTCCAAAACTAAATACAGGGAAACTATTTCCTTCATAAAATTACAAAACCTCAGGCATTAGAACCTTGCTAATGGCAAGCCAAATTGAGAAGTTCACTTCTTAATTGCTACTGGCTTTTTTCAAAAGCACAAGATTTAAAGAACAAATATATTCTTTTAATTGCAACTTTTGGTGAATTGTAAAAAATGTTCAAAAATTGGTGATGTGATTAAAAAAAAAATGATTGTTTTATGACAAAAGAATTAATAAGAACAATTTCGGCCCTGAGTTCAGGATGACAAAACGGTGAAAAATATTTGCAAATTATTCCCAACTTTGCATGTGCACTTGCATGCAATTGGGGTATAATTTGCAAACAGTTTGCTCTGTTATGTCATTCTGAAAGCTGAGGGCTGATGTACCCCAAGACTAGCTATTTGCTGAACTCTTCCTGTGTTCTTCTGCCATTTTCCTGCTGGATATTAGTTTGTGCACATACAGTGTTTGTTCTAGGCAGGGGATTGGGGGATTTGCCCACATTTTTCACAGACCCCCCATATTTTCTGGATTTGTTGGGGATTTTTTACCATAACCAAAGAGAACAAATTTCCAAATTTGTCAATCATGTCAATTTTCATGCTGAAATCCCCCATATTTTTGAAATCCTTGAATAAACACTGCACACATTATAGACTAAGATCATCCTGCACAGATATGCAGCCGACTTTCTACCTCATTATTATGTGCAAAACTTTAGCCAATATGGTTCAAATATCCTTGTTATTGACAATATTTTTGGAAATAAATTCTATTTAAGCTGGTTCTCAAATGCAAAGCAAGATATCAGTTGTAAATCATTTTGCGAACATTTTTGTCATAATATGAGGGCTGATTGGCTAACACTTGTGATCGACAACACTAAATTTTTCAGAAAATACCAGAGAAGGAGCCATGCTCTCCCTACAAAACCGTGCCAGACCTCTCTTTTAGTCACTTTAATGCACCACTATTGCCAGGATTCAAAGACGCAGAAAGCATTCTGAGACAGGTGCAGAAGAACCGTGGTATATTGGAGGCCAACCTAGAGACGGTTTTCAAGGGAAGAAAAGAGGTTGAGGTCTACAATGTTCTTGAAACATTGTATAATGAAAGGTAAGACTGTCAAAGCTTCGCCATTTTTAGTATGGCTGTAGAAAATCACAGGTATTGTCATCACCTTGAAGTTGTTTGCCTTGGTGTTGTTATTGGCACTGACATTGGCAAATTCATGACAAACTTTAATCGTGGTCATATCTCTGTTGTTATTAAAGATATCTTCATCAAACTTGGCATATCGAGGATTAAGTGTAAAACTGTACTTAATGTTTATACAATGTATAACACTGAGTTTAGTCTTGCACTGAACCCTTGATATGTGTTCACCATAATAATAGCTTTCCAGAATATCAAGGGGTATAACTCTGACAGCATTTTTTTGTACGAGTTATTTTTAGATTTTTTGCATTTATCAGAACATTCAGATTTCAACTATAAGTCAAGTAATTGTTCAAAACCTTCTGGTCAGTGTAGTGAAATGATAATTTTAACAAATAAAAAAGATTCATAATTTTTTTTTATATTTGTTCCATTTAATAATTTTACAATTGAACAAAAGGATGGCTCAGTGCAAAACAGTTGTAACTGCCTATAGACATATAGGCAGTTACAACTGTTTTGCGCTGAGCCATCGAATACTTGATTTGAGCCTGTGTGTGAGATTTCCAACAATTTCAAATAAGCACAAAAGAAAGACTCTGGCCAGTCTGTGCATCCACACCTTCTGACAAAAGTCCTCTCTTTGCCTTTTGTAGATTGATAAGGTCTCAAAGTATCTATAGACCAACAGGTAACATTATGAATTACAGTTTGTGGCTGTCTAGGCAGCTCAATGGTTGCCCCTCACGAACATTTCAAATTGTTGGAAATGTCACACACAGGCTCATTTATCTGATTTCAAGCAGTGATAATAAGCGGTTTGTTAATAGGTAACATAAGTCAAAGTTCAGAGATGACATAACCGAAAATTAATAAACAAGACGTGTGTGTTGTTTGTCCTCTGTTCAACTATTGCTATAGGATTTTGTTACCAATTACTTTAAAAATGGACAAAATATTGACATCTGGTGAAAAGTCAATTTGAGCTCAGATGGCGTTTCACAATAGTGTTTCGTTTTTTTGTGAAAATGAAAAAAAAAACTTAACTTGCTGACATGGCAGAATTTGTTTTCCAGGAGTTTACACTTTCCCTGCCTTTCAAATTGTTGCTGAATGGGCCTTTAAATATTGTTCATGGATGGATTTATTTTTTTGTATCAAGTTAACAGTTTTAATTCCGAATAAACTCCTTTGCAAAATTACACTGAAATCAAAGTTCAAAGGGCACTAGATCTTTGTCTATTCCGAAAATCACTCGGCCAGTTCTGTAAACTACAACAGACCCCAGATGTATATAAGGCAGATGGGTATGTAACAAAATTGTGCATTTTGTTAGGCAGAAACAGTGTAAGAAAAACTAGTGTGGAAAGAAACAGCACTATCTTTAGATGGATATATTTTACAGTAAATAATGGCTGAAAAATCTTAATTTTTGAGAATGATAAATCATTCTCAAAAATTAAGTTTTTTCAGCCATTATTTAAGAATCTAAGGATCTTTATATAAGGATACGATGGTTTCACGTCAGTGACTTAAACCAGTAGCATTGGCAATGTCAAATGTTTTCACTAAAAGCTAACGCCATTTAAACTGACGTCATTGAATTTTCCCAAGGATTTCCCATATTTTTTTTTAAAAATAGTTTGTCTTTGTACATCCGAGGTTGATCGTAAGATTGGCCGAGTGGTGTTTCGAATGAATTTTTGTCTTTACCTTCAGTCAAAAGCAGAACTTTTTTTCAGGTTCAGCATGATATGGGTAAAAGTGTTAGGAAAGAAAATGCTTATCACAAGAAATCTATTTCATTTTCTGTGAAACAAAACCTTAATTGTCATAAAATAGTTTATTAATTTTGCGAATGACATTATCGCCTACATTCATAGAAAATGCTTCAAAGTGGGAGTCTGTCAGCCTCCTCTGAATCTGTCTAGAATTTCTTGCAAGTTTTTTTTAAACATTTCTATAGGGTTGTTTTAATTCTGAGATAACTCACTAGGTCCGAATTCTTAACCCTTGTCATGCTGAATAAATTTTGGCTAGAAAATTTCATCAAATTCAAAGGGCAAAAAGCACTGAAAGTACCAACTGTAGGTCAATTTTTATTTTAAAAACTAAATCTTTTGACAATTCTGGTTTGGAAGTCAGAAACAGGCGGTGAAGACTAACATCAGACTGTACATATGTGCAGGCTGATGTTGGTCTATAGCTCCTGCCAAAGCAGGAATATTCCGGGTTCAGCATGACAAGGGTTAATTAATATCTCTTAGTTTAATGTCAGTGCTTACCTGATTAAAGTTATTTTTTGTTAAGAAAATTGTGTTTCTATGTGGGTTCACATGATTAAATTAGCCTATACAAACAATATAAGTATCAATATTATTGAAAGTGATTTTGGGTAAGTCTTTAATATTATCCATAGATAATTAATCTTACAGGTTGATAATATCATTGATTGTTTATTGATGTTGAAGACTGATCTTAATCTTGATCCAATATTATTATACGCCCGAAGGGTCGTATTATGTTATGGCCTCGGTCGTCTGTCCGTCTGTCCATCTGTCTTTCTGTCCGTCTGTTAGCAATTTTTTGTGTGCGCAACTCCTCCTAAACTATCAATGGAAATGAGCTGAAACTTGGTACAATTACTCTCTATCATGTCTAGTTGTGCATAAGACCTTTGAAATTCAAATCACTCCAGTCATTCCTGAGAAATCTTTAATTATCTGCCCTTGAATTTTACTAGAATCACTGTTTTTTTGTGTGGGCAACTCCTCCTAAACTATCAATAGGAATGAGCTGAAACTCTAAACAATTACTCCCTGTGATGTCTAATCGTGCATAAGACTTTTGAAATTCCGATCGCTTCAGTCATTCCTGAGGATGTGGAATTATCTGCCATTGAATTTAACTAGAATCATTATTTTTTGTGTGCACAACTCCTTCTAAACTATCATAGGGAATGAGCTGAAACTAGACACAATTACTTCCTATGATGTCTAGTTGTGCATAAGACCTTTGAAATTCAAATCGCTCCAGTCATTCCTGAGGAACTTTGAAGTATCTGCCCTTGAATTTTACAAAAAACACTGTTTTTTTGTGTGCAACTCCTCCTAAACTATCAATGGGATGGGCTGAAACTCTACACAATTACTCCCTATGATGTCTAGTTGTGCATAAGACTTTTCAATTCAAAATGCTCCAGTAATTCCTGAGGAATTTTGAATTATCTGTCTTTGAGTTGAATGAAAAACAAAATTTTTTGTCAGCTCACTTTCTACTACATTATGGACGGGAAAGAAAGGAAACTTGCCACAATGACTCTGTAGGTTGTCTATTTGTGCTTAGGACTAAATATTTTTACATATGTAAAGTACTTCCTGATTTATCTGCCCTTTACTTCACAAAATAGTTTAAATTTACAGATTTTTTTGTGTTTGTGTGCACAACTCCTACAAATTCAATTGAATTGAAATGAATATTGCTACAATGTAACCCTGATATTTGGTTGAGCATAAGAATTCAGAAATTCAAAAAACTTTGGTCTTTTTTGTATTATCTGCCCTTGAATTGATTGAAATTCACTATATTTCTTTTGTGAGTAACTCGTGGCACTTTGAATTGGAATGAAATGAAACTTGCAAAATGACTGTTTGGCGTAAAGTTGTACATAAAACCATTTTCAATTTAAACTCAAAGGGTCATGCTACGTTATGGCCCAAGTCGTCTGTCTGTCTGTCTGCAATTTTTTAGGGTATCATTCAAGCTCAGGATACTGACAAGCCATCAGGTGTATATGCGCTGCTCTGCGAAGCTCTTGTTCTCAATAAGATTGACCCTGTATGTGTCGCTTAAAAATCCAAAACAAACCTTATTTGTTACCCTCTTCAAAGCGAGAGTTTTGAAAACATTGTTGAAAATGAAGAAATTGCCTGTAACAAGCAATTTCTTCATTTTCCTCAATGTTTTCTACACAAGACATAGATTATAAAAATGAACCACATTTGAATTGTAATGTCAGCAACTTCTCTGGAATTGGACCAGTCTAAAATTTTGAAAAAGAAAAAAAAACAGGAGAGGGTTAATGTCAATACATGTATTTGGACACAAGATAGTTAATCTTTTTTCATGCTCAACAGTGAATTTACTCAAAATGAAACTGGAGACTTTAGTCATTTATCTGATGGAATATTACAAAAGATGGAATAAATTAACATATCATGTTAATAAATTATTCCTAATCAATTAATTTCATTAATGTATACTTCAATTTAAAATGAAGAATTTGTTCAATTTGAAGTTTGAGTAATTCCTCAGTTGAAGCAGAAAATGTATCAATATATTGGTTCCTGATTTCTTCATGTTTCAGTTCTAACAAAGACCTAGGACACATACAGAAGATGGTTGACGGTGCTATATCCAAACTGCGGAGAGAGGTGGAGGTAAAAGATTAATTGACAAATCCCAATTGTTGATAAAAGAACTTATTGACCAATCAGATCATTTACTTTTAACTTAAATAGGATGCTCCCTTATTAGCTCAGCTGTTTTTGGAGAAAACCTGAGTAACTGCTTCAGCCTTGGCATCGTTGTTGTAGTTGTTGATGTTGTTCTAATCATGCAAAAACTTTGACATTATATATCTCTGGTTGTGCTGAAGGCATTCACTTGAAACTTGGAACTTGCGTTCACTTTCAAAAGAATCATAATTATACTATCAAGGAGAATATCTGTCAGTGAATGTTGTGTGAATTATACCCTTTTTTGGACTTATTTCCCACTATCCAGCACCCAACAGCCATGTGTAGACACCTGTATGTGGTACTCTTGTTTATATATGTAACCAGTCATGCAAAAAGGGACTATCTGGGTGGTGCGTAAAGTGTCGACCCAAGTCAGACTGCGCAAATTGCAAATTTCTTCATTGTCGAAAATTTTCATAATACACTTATTTCCTAACTCTAGAATGATCAATCTACCTTTCAATGAAAGATTTTTGAAATGCGACCTGGTTGACCTATGCTGGACCAAATCACTTTCTTAAAAATTCTTTTTACAGAGTTCCCAGATGGTCCCTTCTCGCGTGACGGGTCACATATTTATAGGCACAGTTATAATGATTTTATGTTGACCTCTCGATATGCCATTGTAAACAAATTTTTAACCTAAACTGAAGTAAGATATAATCACTTTGAAGGTAAAGTCTGCCCTAATTTTAACAAAATCATTCTCATGCACTTACAGGAAAAGGAAAGTGAAGAATAGAGTACGGTATATGCATAGATATAGGTAGATTTTGTGCGGTGAGCCGTAAAATCTACTTCTATCGGTTAAATTCCCGTGCTATTCTTTCGAAATAGATAAAGCAGGTTTAAACAATACCTTATGATGATGCTATATTTACCTTTCAAATTAAAAATTATTGCTTGTCTTAGATCGTAAGGTATACTCATTCATGTACTTTCAAAGTTGAAAAGGAGGGATCACGTTCAATTTTTAGCATATGCTTTCTAAATATACCCGATATACCTATGTAAATGGACTCAACGGCTACGTCAGAGCTCAGTTTTGAAAATACACCTATACTATATCTTTAAAAACACAAATGCACACACACAAATTTGAATGTGTAACGAAATTGGTTTGTAGGGTTCCAGTCTATAAAAGATAGGATCAAAGTACCCACGTTCTCTTAGAACATTAGATGGACAGGTTGGCAGTGTTTGTGTTGTTGCCATGGTGGCACGTGCAGGATGTCACGTGCACCTAGATGCAAGTATAAAAGGAGCTGATTTTTCTAAGATCGGCCCAGACCGCGACTGTTCATTGAGGTGACAACATCTCCGAAAAGAAAGGCTATTTATTAAATTTAATATTTATATCTTGGTTTGGGTAAGTGGTGAAAAAGACAAAGTGCTGCCAGATATCTGAATTATTGCAATGCAGAGACTCTGGCAGAACTAGTTCTGTGCCGCCACCCCGAACCAGGTATAGTATTAATAGTTAAAAGGTGGTCCAGACCTTGTTCAGACCAAGTTCAAGGTGTGTCTGGAACCAAGTGTTCGGAGAGTTGCGGGTTTAAACAAGTGTTTCGAGCTGGTTCAGACCAAGGCTCAGAAAGTGTTTTGGGAGATCTTGGAATCAGATTTAGAGGGTTCCGAGGTCATATTGAAATCTTTAGTGTCTGTAATTATACGTTGATTAATAGTTAATTTTTTTAGGCAGATAGCCATTTTATGAAAATCATTTCAAATCATTGTTTAAATCATCATTTTTTGTGTGTGTGTATTTGTCTGGACTAAGTAGCCAGACCAGGTTTGAGGAAAAACGTGTAGTAAATCCTAACCGCTCGGGATATACGTTACAAATGCAATATTCTTGAGCTATGTTTGCAAAGGGTTGGACGCTTCCCATGTCATGATGTCATATTTTCTTTTTTTATATGAAAATGTGTTTTTTAATGCTCTTTGTTCAAATATTTGTTTCCTGTTGAGAAAAAATATAACAATGACTGTAGTATAAAAAAAAGTTGAATAAAAAAGTATTTATATTCCTACCATAACTCGACCCTGATTTCAGCATTGATCCTTTCCGACTATTTGTCTCCCACCAATTGGTTAATAATAGTAGGCCTATGTGGGATAGCAGCTGGATGCTATGATAGAATGAATTGGTAGTACTTGTGTTTGAAATACTAGGAATCCATTGTAAGATGCTCCATCTGCTGCTATATAACTGAAAGGTTGTTGAAAGCGGCATTTAAACCCCACTTAAACAAGCAAATCTTAAATCGCCTCATAAATAGGAGCCTGTATTTGAAATTTCCAACAATTTCATATGTATGCATTGTTAAGACTCCGATCGGCCTGTGCATCTTCACAGTCTGATCAGAGTCTTCACTATGAGCTCAATGCATAGCTACTGGCTCATAGACTCTGTCCACTCTCAGATGATATTATCAATTTATAAACGCGCTGTTTGGCCGTCCAATCAGCACAGTTCCATTCTAAATATGAAATTCTTGGAAATGTCATGCACTGGTTCACATATCAAAAGCGTATTCCTCTTAATCTGATTATTAGCATATTGTCACAATTTTATAATATCATACTGTGTCATGGAAAAGGGGGCCTTTCGAGTTAAATTTCTTATTGTAGAGCAAAACTTGTCATCTGGAGATACAGTGAAATCCTGTTTTATGCAACACCATTTTGAAATTGTAATTGATGTAATGTTGAAGAAGTAATTGACCAGAGATTGCTATAAAAAGGAGCATAAAGCAATGTGCATTAACCCTTTGCTGTTTAATCCCTGCTTTTTACATGCCTGTGATTTTATGATTTAGAAAATATTGTGAAAAAAGAAGAAATTGCTCCTGACAAGCAATTTCTTCTTTTTCCACACTATTTTCTACCCTACTGAATGGTTATTCTTCAAATTAAATCCACTTTAAATTTTCGTCTGCAAAACCTTTGAATTTGGACAGGTCCAAAATTTTGTAAAACAGGAAAGGGTTAAAGCAGTGAATCAGTAAATCAGGATTGCAATTAAAGGAGTCAACTTTTCTGTTATGTGAAGGAATCTGTATAGGGTAAAATTGGGTGGAGTTGTGACATTTCACATTTAAACAGTATACATATGTTGACAAAGAAAGACTGTATTTCAGACCGTTTGACATTTAAACTCTGTCAACAAACAAATACACATAGTAACTAATGACATCACTCACGCTGTCATTATTGCATCAGGGTTTGTAATCGGAGAAGCATGTGAACACAATTTTTTGAACCCTTTACCTGATGACAAAAGTTAAGACTAGTCCAATTACCTTACAGACAGATATCTTTATGCCCCATGCATTTAAAGATTGGGGGCTTTATAATTGTTATACCTATGTCCATCTGTCTGTCAGTCTGTCTGTGGGTCTGTCTGTTTCTATAAACCTAGCAAAAAAAAAATGCCAATATCTTCAAATCTACTAAGATACAAGCCTCATATTTGGTATACTGATAGATCTAAATGCTATGCATCTTCTGTTACTAAAGTCAGGGTCATGAGACAAGGTCAAGGTCGTCTGTAAAGGTCATATAACCTAAAAACTTAACCAAAAAAGCTTGTCAATTTTTTCAAGCCTATTTAAGCCACATTTTTGCTTGGTGATAGATCTCAATGATGTGCATCCGCTAATACTAAGGTCAAGGCCATAGACGATATTAACCCTTGTCATGCTGAACCCGGAATATTCCTGCCTTGGCAGAGCTATAGATAAACATCAGCCTGCACATATAGATAAACATCAGCCTGCACATATGTGCAGTCTGATCTTTGTCTATACCACCTGTTTTTCCTTTTTTGAAACCATATCAGCTGAACATTTTTATTTTCAAAATGAATACCTACTTACAATTTATGCATCCAGTGCTTTGAGCACTTTGATTTCGTTGCTATTTTGCAAAGATTATTTTATTCAGCAGGACTAGGGTTAAGATCATCTGTCAATGGCACCCTTCTCAAGAACTTAACAATTTCTTCCAGCCTTTAATTGGTACAAGCCTCGTGTTTGGCATGATGATAGATCTTAAAATGTTCATCTGTTGATACCAAGTTCAAAGACATGTAACAAGGTCAAGGTCATTTGTTAAGGTCAAACTTCTTAACAACTTTACATTTAAACGTAACATTCTAGATACAAGCCTCATAATTGCCAAGATGAAGGATCTCAGTGATAGGAATGATGGTGAAGGTCATGTTACAAAGTCATTTGTCAAGGTCAACTTTTGGGGAAAAAAATGCTGTTTCGGGGACATTTGTGTTTCATAAATGCAACTTATTTTTATATGCCCTTCATAAATATGTGTAGACTGATCTTTTTTTATTCCTCCTGCCAAAGCAGAAAAAAAAATTGGGTTAGGTTTGACAAAGATTAAATGTGTGTATTGTGTATTCAATTTGGCTCCTTGTGGGGGTTGCATGATGAATGTCATGGTCATTCTTTCAAACAATTGATTGATTCATTTATTTATTCATTCATTCTATCCCAGAGGGAGGTAACAGATGATATGGTGATAGCAGCATTAAAGCAGAAACAACAAACGTGTGTACCAGGTGCTGCCAAGATGCCAGAACCAGCCACAGCAAAGCCTGCTGGGAGATATGGGATCAGGAACCGGCTTCAGGAACAGAAAAAGGAACCAAAGGTGGAACCCAAGAAACAGCCCGTAAAGAGACCGGGAACCGGTGTTGCTAGCAGACCTCAATTTAAAGTGAGTATATCTCCACTTTTCATTGCTTTTCTCTGAAATGATTTTGGGAGAATACTTTTTAACTGTATCTTTTTGCTGTCAATCTGTCTGTACATTAGTGAATTGGTAATTTCAACCATTTTCACGCTGAAAGACTTCTTGTATGCAATTTCTCTAATGCTCATAATGTTTTTAATTGCTGTTTTCCTCGGCATGTCAATGTGTATTGTATAGAAAAGGCTCGAGGTTAACAGAGTTACTGACATATAGGTATGACTGTGTTAAAGATAAGGTCATTGTCTTAAAGCAAAATCAATATCATTTATCACAAGAAAAATCATTTTGAGCACGTTCTACAAAATTGATCTTATCAAAGGGAAATAAACTTGGATTATAAATCTACTTTATCAATCAAGGTTAGCCTTGTTACTTCCCTTCTTTCTTTGTCCTTATTACATTCTGAACACTTAAATTGATCATGCTCTGGAAAATCTGATCATTGAAATATTGCTGAAAAAGAAGCAATGACTTGCAATAATAAATTCTCAACAAATCACCAATTTTTATTACTGATCCAATATTAAAGAAATTGCAGACTACATTTTAAGTACGG
Organism: Fragum whitleyi; assembly: GCA_948146395.1. NCBI lineage: Eukaryota > Metazoa > Mollusca > Bivalvia > Cardiida > Cardiidae > Fragum > Fragum whitleyi. Next base: position 86,787,131 of record OX411544.1, read on the forward strand.
TAGATTGAGGCAAATTGGTAAATCTCAATATTGCTTGAAACAAACAATTTTAAAAAGGAATTTGTTGATTTCTATTAACGTTTTTGTAGCAATATGATTTATTGAATCTAGATGAAAAAAATAATATATTTATTTTCTTCTTAACAGAAGGCAGCAAAGTCAATGTTTGAAGACGAGGCACAAATGACCCAGATTTATGGAAAGGCTTCATACCAGAAGGGTAGAACTACTGTCAAAGATCCATACCTGCATTTCCAGAACACCGCAAAACCAAAACCTACACGACCTGCTGCAGTTAAGGAAGTCAAAGGTAAATGTGATTTGTCATACAACAAGGGACCATTTTGGTAGAGACTAAAATTTCCACCCTAGTCAGACTGCGCTGACTGTGCAGGCGGACTAGGATCAAAAACTTTTGCACTTGATTTTAAGGGTCATTACCTTCATTTCCAGAATATTACAAACCCCAGACCTACGCAACCTTCTGTGGTAAAGGAGGTCAAAGGAAGATGTGACCCATCATACAAAGGGACCATATGGGTAAAACCTGCACGATCTTAAGCGGAAAAGAAGGTCAAAGACAAATGTGGCCTGTCATACAAAAGGGTCATCTAAGTAATGAGAAAAATTTTGATTCAGGTCAGACTGTGCAGATTGTGCAGGCTGACTAGGGTCAGAACTATTCACACTTGACTGATTTTCTGTCTAGTATCTGTACCTGCAATGCCAAAATACCACAAACCAAAACCTACACGACCTGCTTCAGTAAAAGGGGTCATAGGTGAATGTTAAAGGTTTTTGATTTTATAGCTCAATATTTTTGGCAATCAAAGTTGAGTGGTTGCCATCACCCTGTCGTGTTAAGTGCATGTGCACTGTTTTGCTCTGAGCCATTAAGGTAGTTGACCTGTAATAGTTCAGCAACGTTTCAGGAGTAATAAACTTTAACAGTGTTAACCGAGATTTCCTTATGATTTTCATTAGGAAACCTCGGTTAACATTGTGAAAGACAATGTTGTCCAAAGTGCTGCAGAACTTTCACAGCCCACCACAATAATATTTGGCATGCTGAATTATCACATAAATATGTATCCATTGAGATCAAGACTAATGCAATCTGTCAAGGTCATCTTATCAAGCTTATATATATTCTTGAAAACATGCTCTTGATGGGCAATTTGGTTTCATAAAAGCATCTCATCTGTTACAGGTAAAGAGGTAATGTCATCCAAGACTCAGACAGGCCAGGGTGGTGTTCGACAATTTTACTTTAACCCAAATACAGGCACATATATACCAATAGCTTCTATGGACAATATAGGTAAGGTATTTTGAAATCCTGTGCTAAAGTCACAATAAAATTGGTCATGCCAACACATCAGCCATTCCTATTTTTTAACATCCGGTTAGTAAAGAAAATTGTGAAGGCCAGAAGTTGATGATATCATGACAAAAATATTATTTTGCTATCTCATGTGATCATGTTTAAAATCTTAGCCAGTGATGAGGCAGAAATTGCAAGGTTGAATAAATGTAACTTGCTGACATCCCTGCTATATGTCTGAGATGCCTCACCAATTTGTTGACCATATCAAACAGAAGTAAAATGGTCAGAAATATCTAAGAAATATAGCTGATCAGTATCACAAAATGGTTTGAAACTTGGCTGATTGCCTGCGATTAGTTGCGATACGATATCGACTTTCACAAATCTTAAAGACATTGCTGTCTAGAAGGCAGGTTTTAACATGGAAGATAAAACTCACTGATGTGACACTGATCTAAAAATGATTGAGTCAGCGACTTATCACTAATTTTACCACCAATTCCATACAAAACTTCAGTGATGTGTCCGAGCTTTTAGGCTTATGTAGTTATAGTTGTGATAGACAATAAAAGTTTTGGAAATTTAAACTTTCAGAGGCAACGGTTTGCAAGCCTTAGTTGAAAACACAAACGATAAATCGTTACGTTTTGCTTTTAAGTTGTTGAATTTTTTCCACTCCTAATACATTTTTCTCCTGTATGAGCATTGAACTCCAAACGACATAACATTTAGCCTAGAAGAAACTTTAAAAAGTTGCATATCAAAATCAACTGAGATCGGGATTTTAGAGAACTTTGTGTTTTGTGGTATAAAACAATGTGGAGACTGAAGAAATTGCTTGTTACAAGCAATTCCTTCATTGTCCACAATATTTTATGAAGTATTTTTCTCAAGGAGTGTAAAACGCCAGGATGTGGTTTGGGAATGGGTTTACAAAAATAAACTTTTATTTTTCTTGAAGCTCCCATACCAGGACAGTTGATCCCTATGGCAGTTCCCCTTGGTGGCCCCAGGATAGATTCAGGGCTCTCTATATCCACTCAGGTATCACCCCCATCAGGCCCTGTGACCTTTGATCAAGGTCAAACTCCTCAGGTCACAGCCGCAGGGAATGTTGCCATGGTTTCTGTTGGCACAGATGAGGTCAAGAAGAAACAAGGTCATATACCTGAACTCGGAAAACAGGTAAATAACTATGCACAAAACATTGTAACTGCCTAAATGTTTATAGGCAGTTACGACTGTTCCACCTTGAGTGATAATTATAGTTATTATTTTAAGTATTAATATTTATCAAATCAAATATCCTTTTACCATTATCTAAATTCAAACATATTGCCATTTATCAAAGTCAATCTTTGGGGGGGGGGGGAAGCAGTATAAAAAAAATAGGGTATAAATATTGAACCTACACATCTTTTAACTGATTGTAGTAATTTATTGCAGCTTTCTTCATTTGCAGATAACTGACTATACAAGTTAGTTTTGTTAGCTTGATGAATTATGATCACCTTGGCCTCATTCACGTTTGTGTTGGCATTGGTGTTGACAATCTTTAACCTTGGTCATATCTCTGTTATTATTGGAGAAATCTTCATGAAATTTGATTTGACATGTGTGTTCACCATCACAAGATCTATACAGACTATCAAGTGGAATTACTCTGGAAACGTTTTTGTAAGAGTTATGCCCTTTATAGACTTCGATTTTTTCATGATCCAGCACCTGTAGCCGAGTGCTGCACCTGTAGGTGGTGGTTGTGTTTATATATATAATACATACTTAGTGTTTGGTATGAAATAAAATATCCAACGAGGTTGGGAGAATTGATCATTGTCGAGGCTCTGCCGAGACAATTATCAATTCTCACAACCGAGTTAGATATTTTTTTCATACACTACATTAGTATGTATTATATTTATCTTATAACCTCCATTTGTCTTGTTTTCTTCGATGTTTCTAACTGAAATACAAGTTTCTAAAAATAACCGCATTATATCATTATTCTAAATATAACTATGTGATATCATAAAAAATATCATACGAGTTGTTATGATTCGGAAAATTGTATAGTTGTAAGATAAAATTACAAAAACCATGGAAAAAGGCGTCCTGCAGGTGGTAATCCACTTCTTGATCTGGAGCTTAAGGTACTGGACCTGTAATAGTTTTGTAATGTCTCAGAAGTAATGAACTTTAACAGTGTTAACCAAGGTTTCCTAATGATTTTCATTAGCAAACTTCGATCATTATTGTGAAAGATTATGAGTTCCGAAATGTTGAGGAACTATTGCTGGTCCACTACCTTGTCACTCTGTCACCTTATGTCCCATTGACACGAAACTTGGCAGTTCTGTCCTTCATAATTGCAGGTTGCAGTGTACAAGAACCATAACTGTATCTAACTTAATTTTTTGGTTATTTACCTTTAGTTTTTTTAACACTTGGACATCCAGCAGTGTAATTAGTGTTAGTGTATATTGTGATATTCTTGTATGAGAAATTCCAATTTAGGTTCATAAGTCATGACAGTGTTGCTTAAATATAGTTAAAAGTGATGTTAACAAATTACCAAACAACCCCATTTATTAATGGCTTCTCAATATTTTGTGGGGAAGAAAGAAAATGCCTAATATTCAATCATATATACATGGTTTTAGGTCCTCCCTGCTGTGGACATCGACACTGATATTTCTGAAACATCTGACATGATGGAAGAACGTACTTCACAGCTGAGTCACATGTCACCAGAGAAACCCAAAAAGACAGTTCAAATAATATCTCCGAAACAAAGTCCAGACAAAACTCCAGCAAAAGGGAGATATGAGGTCATTTATCATGAGGTAACGATGACCTTTATTTTGACCTTTGCTTTTGTCTTAAGGTAGTGGACCCATAATTGTTTTGCAAGGTTTTGGAAATTATGAACTTTAACAGTGCTAACCGAGGTTTCCTAATGATTATCATTAGGAAACCTCAGTCAACATTGTTAAAGTTCATTATTTCTGAAACATTGCCGAACTTTTACGGGTCCACTACCTTAAACCCTTTTTCTAGGGGATACTAGAATGCTTCTGCATTAGCAGTAGGAATAGACAAAGATCAGCCTGTACATCCATGTCGGCTGATCTTTGTCTACACCACCTCTTTGTCTTTCATTCAGTGGTATGTTAGCTTATTCCTGGGTTTCAACCTACAGATGTTTTTTTGGCTTTCAACTATTATGCAATGTTATCTCTTAACTCTGACTTCAAAATATTTCTACTTTAAGCTTCATTTTACTTTTTAGTCATTTAGATCTTTTTACAATACCTTCAGCTTTTAAACTTTTAGAGTTCATTTGACATCTTTTACCTTGGGCCCATATTTCAGCCTTTAAACTGCATCTTAATCAATTCTTTCTTACTAAAAAGAACATCAGCATTTTGAGCTCACCTGAGCACAACATGCTTAAGTGAGCTATGATCACCTTTTGTCCGGCGTCCGTGCGTTGTCCGTCATCCGTCGTCAGTCGTCCGTCAACAATTTCTTTAAACGACAACTCCTCCTAAACTACTTGGCCAATTTTAACCAAACTTGGCAGAAATGCTCCTTAGGTGATCCCCTTTAAGAATTGTTAAAAGAATTGAAATTGGTGAAAAACTCCGGTTGCTATGGCAACCAAAGTTAAAAATTTAAGAAAATCTTTAAATTCTTCTTCTTCTGAAAAAGCAGCCCTACAGCCTTGAAATTTGGCATGGAGGATCAGCTCTTAGACCTTAATAAAAAAAAGCTAAAATCATATCTGTTGGGCCACCAGGTGCAGAGCACCAGAGGGTGGGGGTAGTACTTTGGGTAAATTTTGTAATCTTTAACCTTCTTCTTCTTCTGAACATGAAGCCCTACAGCCTTAAAATTTTGCATGGATGATCAGCTCATAGACCATAATAAAAGTAGCTAAAATCTTATCTGTAAGGCCACCAGGTGTGGAGCACCGGGGGGAGGGGGTAGTACTTTGATGAAAATTTTGTAATCTTTAACCTTTTTCTCTTCTGAACCAGGAGTCCTACAGACTTGAATATTGCCATGGATGATCAGCATATGGACTTTTATATCAATAGCTAAATTCATGACTGTAGATTCACCAGGTGCGGAGCACCAGGGGGGAGAGGGTAGTACTTTTGTGAAAATTTTGTAATCTTTAACCTTCTTCTTCTTCTGAACCACTAGCCCTACAGACTTGAAATTGGCATGAAGGATCAGCTCTTAGACCTAAATGAAAATAGCTAAAATCACGACTGTAATGCCACCAGGTTGGGAGCATCAGGGGGGAGGGGGTAGTACTTTTGTGAAAATTTTGTAACTTTAACCTTCATCTTCTAATGAACCAGGAGCCCTACAGACTTCAATATTGGCATGGATGATAAGCATATGGATCTAAAATAAAATAGCTAAAATCATGAATGTAGGGTCACCAGGTGCGGAGCATTAGGGGGGACGGGGTAGTACTTTGGATCAATTTTGAATTCTTTAACCTTTTTCTTCTCCTGGATCAGGAACCCTACAGACTTGAAAATTGTCATGGGTGATCAATATATTGACATTAATAAAAATAGCTAAAATCATGACTGTGGGGTCACCAGGTGCTGAGTGTCTTGGGGAGGGGGTAGTACTTTGGATCATTTTTGAAATCTTTAAACTTCTTCTAATGAACCAGGAGTCGTACAGACTTGAAAATTGGTATGGATGATCAGCATATGGACATTAATTGAATTAGCTAAAATCATGACTGTAGATTCACCTGGTGCAGAGCATCTTTGGGGAGGGGGGAGTGCTTTGTTGAGAATTTTGAATCCCTACAGCCTTTATATTTGACATGGATTGATCAAACTCATTAAAGAAAACTTCAAAAGTCTCAGACTCAGCCTGTATATCTGGCATAGATTAGCTGATCACAGACCTTTTATGAAGAAGGCTTAAATAAATAATGACCAGGGGAGTAGCAGAGGGGGGTGGGGAAGGATTATCTCAAATGTTATCTGATTGAATAAGTGAAAATCTCTTTTTAGCTCGCCCGGGACGAAAGTCTCAGAAGAGCTATTGTCATACCCTCGGATGTCGGCATCGGCGTCAGCGTCGGTGTCGGCGTCCGCATTAGGTTAAAGTTTTTTATTTCTATCAATATTTATCCTAGGGGCTTTCTTTTTTACAGAAACACTCATTAGAGCATAGGCTTTCATTTGAGACCAACATCCATGTCGAAATGACCTTTAAACTGTGACCTTGACGCTTTCAAAAAAACTTTAACCAAAAACTTTAACCAAAAACTTTAACCAAAAACTTTAACCAAAAAAACTTTAACCTTGCTTATATTTTCTGTAAACTTTAACCTAGAGACATCATTACTTCATATGCACACTCATTAGGTGATAGGCTTTCACCATAGACAAAGGCCCTTGACAATTTGACCTTGACCTTGACCCTTTGTGGACTTAGAAAAACTTTAACAAAAAACTTTAACCAAAAACTTTAACCTTGCATATATTTTTTTAATGCTCTAACCTAGAGACATCATAGCTTCACATATATACTCGGCAGTGATAGGCTTTCACCAGAGACCAATGTCCTTCACAATTTGACCTTGACCTTCACCATTTGTGGACTTAGAAAAACTTTAACTGAAAACTTTAACCAAAAACTTTAACCTTGCTTATATTTTCTGAATGCTTTAACCTAGGGACATCATTACTTCATATACATACTCATTAGGTGAAAGGCTTTTGTGAGAGATCAAGGTCCTTGATAATTTGACCTTGACCTTTTATGAACTTAGAAATACTTTAACTGAAATTCTTTTACCAAAAACTTTAACCTTGCTTATATTTTCTGAATGCTTTAGCCTAGGGACATCATTACTTCATATACATAGTCACCAGATGAAAGGCTTTCACCAGAAACCAAGGGCCTTGACAATTTGACCTTGACCTTGACCTTTTATGGACTTGGAAAAACTAAAACTGAAAAACTTTAACCAAAACTTTAACCTTGCTTATATTTTCTAAATGCTTTACTCAGGGACATTATTACTTCATACACATACTCACTAGGTGACAGGCTTCTACAGAGACCAAGATCCTTCACAATGTGACCTTGATCTTGACCTTTTGTGGACTTAGAAAAATTTTAATGAAAAACTTCATGTTTTATACAAAGAAATTCCATTGGTAACCTCATCTGCTTGTAGGCTTTCACTTTACCCTAACCTTATACATGCCATTAAAACAAAAAAGTTTATATTTCTTAATTACTACTCAAACAGATATATATTAGATCATGGACTTTAACATTGAAAGAAACCACTTTGAACTTCAGTCTTCGGTCAAGCCCTGTTTGTGACAAGCAGCTGTTTGGGCGAGCTACGTTGTCCGCGGACAACTCTTGTTCTGTGGTTGCATGGACATACCTAGGTAATGAAGCTTTTTTCTCTGGTGAGTGACCCAGGGCCAAAGGCCCTCTTATCAATCAGGGTTGTCGGAGCTACACAGTGACCCTTTGCTAGGTGTGATGTTTTGGGAAATATTTATTCAACCAAATTTTTCAAGATTTAAACTTTCAAAATTGCCCTTAGACAAACAATAAGATTTGGCACAATTTCACTGTAACATATCTGGATTTATAGATTGAAGCATTTGTTCAGATATTGCCAAGGTCAAGGTCCCATTTGAAAGTCACTGGAAAGAATTATTTGCTGATAAAGAAACCTGTAGGTAGCATGTTTAAATCTCTAGCAGGACTCCAGGCCAAGTTTGCAGACAGAAGAAACAAAGGATGAAGAGAGCAGTAACACTAATTCTCATCGATCTTTCACTCAGTCTATCCATAATGCTGATCATGAACATCATAGTGTAAGAAACATGTCTGATCTGGGTCTTCACTGTTTTGTATTCATGATTTTGTTTCACTGTGTTTGTTATTGTTTGACACTCATAAATTATGCATCTGGACAATTCAATAATATGGATGATTATCAATTATTTGATGAGCCTGTTTGACATTTCCACCATTTCACAGTGTATTAATGCAGACTTTTGTCCGTAGCAATCTATTGAGTGCATAGTGAAGACTTGTAGGGCTGCACAGGCTGATATGAGTCATTATGTTGCACAAATATGAAATACTGTAGTTGGAAATGTCACAGGTTCTGATATTATGCACAGACAAATACTTAATGATTGACAGAAAAGCTATGGTTGGTTTATCCCAAAGATTTACAGCACTCCATTCATTCCAAACACTCACTATAATCAATGAAAAACACTCCAAAATAATTAGAAAGATTTCAAAATTGTTCCAGGCAATCTACATTTAATCCAAATCAATCAAATTATTCTACGATTTTGTTGGCTGATGTGGACTATAAGTGTTTGTTTGGTCCACAAAGAAACACAACAGAAAAGTACATGTATTTAATTAAAGGGAGGTAATAAATATAGCTAATTTTGTTCATGTTAAACAAAAATAGCGATATTGGATTAATTTCCCTTTATTTCACTCAACACTTGCTACACACACACATTCAATTGCATTCCAAATTCATTCATATTGTCAATTTCACTATATTCTAAAAGTTCTGTATTTATACCCCAACAAATTGTTTGGGGGGGGTGGGGGGGTGTACACTGGAATCAACCTGTCTGTCTGGATGTCTGTCTTTTACTCCCTCTGTGGACATTTTAAAAACACACACACTACAAAAAAAATGGAGTATACTTTTTGAGTGCCTTAATTTGCTGTGTTTAATGTTTATGTACATGTTCATTATATATTTCACTTTTAACATAATATGTAATTCCTGTATTTAATTATGTTTAAAAAAAAACATTTTTATACGCCTGCCAAAAAGACAGGATATACAATGTATTTGTATATGTATAAAATGATTAACTTTGTTGCATCTGCTAGAATTCATATTTCTGTAATGCCTTCATTGCAGTAAATTATCAGAAATAATCAGTAGACTACTATTAAAATAAAATTAGATGAGCCATTGTGGGACATTTCCAACAAGTTGAAACTTCCATGAGCCAGGATTCAATCAACAATCTGGCCAGTCACAGAGTTTTATTAGAAGATAGTAGGTCAATTGAAAGACTCTTCATGACCTTGTCTTTCGAAAAATAGCAAAGTGAAGACTCTGGACAGGCTGTGCGGTTGCACAGGCTGGCCAGAGTCTTTACTATGCACACTTTTGAATTTGTTGGAAATGTCACATACTGGCTAAAATAATGAATATGATGGTTTGGTGTTAGAAAGTACTTTGTGTCTTAACATTGTATAGGCACTTAGCACAGTCTTGTGCCGACCCACTTTGTGGAAACCTCACTGCCAAACCAATGAAAAAGCCATAAGATAGATCCTTCTTATTGTTCATTTCACCTTAATTCCTTGTTCAATTAAAAAAATAAATGTTATTTGAAAATGATTACTTTTGAGTAAAATGTTGTAGGAATTTAAAATAATTTCAAAATCAATATCTTAATGTAAAACAAGCAATTGCATTTTTTTCCAAGTTATTTTCTAGCACAAAGTATTTTTTTTTTTCAAACTGCATCTACTTTTTGGCTTGCCCGGGATGAAAATCTCGGAAGAGCTGTTGTCATACACTCGGATGTCGGCGTTAGGGTCAGCGTAGGGCGTCAGTGTCCGAATTAGCGTCTGCATCAGGTTAAAGTTTTTTATTTCTATCAATATTTATCCTAGAGGCTTTATACTTTACATAAAAACTTATAAGGATATAGGCTTTCATTTAAGGCAAGTAACCATGTCAAAATGACCTTGAGACATTGACCTTGACTGTTTTAAAAATAACTTTAATCAAAAACTTTAACCAAAAAAACTTTAACCCGAAAGCTTTGACTTTGCTAATATTTTCTGAATGTTTTACCTAGGGACATCATTACTTCATATATGCACTCACAATGTGATATGCTTTCACCAGAGACCAAATGCCTTGACATTTTGACCTTGACCTTTAATGGACTTAGAAAAACTTTAACCAAACAATTTAACCAAAAAACTATAACCTTGCTTATATTTTCTAATTGTTTTACCTAGGGATATCATTACTTCATATACACAATGTTATGTGCCAATGTAACAAGAACAAAGAAGCCAGCAACAAATTTGAAATTAACAATATTTATTGACAATAATAACAGAATTATTGACAATATGAAATTAATACAAAAAAAATTACAATACCTTGAATGTTTAATACCGAAGTTTTAATTTTAGATCCAATGGAATTAAGTTCTTGGTCCACAAATAATAAGTCCAATAGTATCCAAATTTAAAATTAAACACACTTTTAAACACACTTTTAAGATAACAAGAAATACCCTTTTAGTTTAGCACAGTACTACTAAATGAAACCATTAGTCTGAACTAGGCGAACCAAGAATGCTGTAGGAATCCCTTTATATAGTACCATAGAACATTCAAGAATAGCGTAGAACATTAGAAGATTCTAGAGTTTGAATCACTTTCTAAAAGTATTTTCTAGAAAGATCTAAAAAAACATGATTATATATTCATACATAACAACAGTCACTAGGTGTTAGGCTTTCACAGGTTACCAAGTTCCCTGACATTTCCCTTGACCTTTATCTTTTATGGACTTAAAAAAACTTTAACCAAAAAAGTTTAATTTTGCTTATATTTTTTTATTGTTTTACCTAGGGACATAATTACTTCATATACACACTCACTAGGTCATAGGATATCACCAGTAGCCAAGGTCCTTGAAAATTTGACCTCGACCATTCTGGTACGTGGTCGAAATGTCTTGAAATTGAACCATGATAGATCCTTCTTATTGTTTATTTCACCCTGTTAAATTTTACAATAAAAAAAAGTTATTTTGAAATATTTGCCCATGATTACTTCAGAAAAAAATGCTTTAGGAATTTTAAATGTTTTCAAAATCAGTATCATCATCATTTATTTAAATGTCTTGAACTTGAAATGATGAATCATTTGAGACGCATGGACAGGGATAAAGTTTTATAATACAAAATTGTTATTTTCGATTTTTATTTTTGATAGGATGATACAATCATCGATGAAGAAGATGATGTAGAGACGGCAACCGGAATGGAACTTCCTGGGTACCAGCCTGTAGAGACCCCTGAATTACAATATAATGGACCCACATTCCCTCCCAAACAACCGTCCACAGACAGACAGATGACCTCTGAACTGATAGCAGAAGATATAAGGAGAAGGGATCTGCTTCAGAATCAAGCTAATGATTGGTATGTGATTATTCCCATGCCTGACTTGTCCGGCACTGGTTTTTCCTACTGCGGACATGAACTTTTTTCTATGCCACTTGTCCATAGACAAGTAATTACCAGGACAAATATAAGAATGGTATTAATCAGACCTAAGAGATTGATTATCAAAATGTTTATATCATAGAGTAAAAAACATTGTTTTTGAATGAAGAAAATGCTGGATTTCAGTTGGAATCAGATCTAAGAGATTGATTATCAAAATGTTAATATCATAGAGTAAAAACATTGTTTTGAATGAAGAAAATGCTGGATTTCAGCATTTTCTTCTTAAAAAACAATGTTTTCTCAAAATTGATTAATTTCCTTTTTTTTTTTGCAAAAAATGGTTGAATTTGACTTCTGCAGAGTGAGATGGGATTATACTAGAGGATTGAGCTCTATTAGAATTTTGAACAACTGTAGCAGTACAATTGTTTCTTGCTGAGCCATGGATTTGTTAATTTATATTAAATCTAAAAATGTAATAGTGTTCTATTGAGGTCTTTGAGTGTTCATACAGTCTGATTAGGTTTCTAGTTTGTTCTCTTTATGAAAACAAAAGAAACCTTCTATTCACCTTGTTAATGGTGCATGTTTACAGGTTAGAACAAGAGTTGATGGCAAGAATCATCACTGAGATCTACCCTCTTAAAGACAAGGAAGAGCCAGCTGAACTGAGCCATGTTGTATCTGAGACGTCAGAGGACAGCATGGCTGAAGAGAAAGAACAGTCCATGTTCATCATGGACAGTATCGGACATCGCGGCATGCAGCTATTTATAGACGCTGGTTATCCTGTAGATAACGGACTGGTCAACGACCTCGTGAAGGAGGTCCTTCAGGATAAAATAAGGACGATGTTGGGACAGAGACCGGATCAGGATGATCAGATAAGGATCAGATCTGATGTGGCCAAAGATCAGTATGAAAATGATTGGGAGGAACCGGTCTCTGAGGATATTGACGAGGTATGAGAGTATCTAATATATAGCGTGATTTCGCAAAGTTAATCTTCATTTTTGTCCAGCTTCACTGTTTTGTTGGGACAATCCAAATGCTAACCCACAGAATAGGTATTGAAGATAAAAGAGCCAATGAAATGGCTTAGGTTAACAGAAACTCCTTGTCAACCCCTGAAAATGATTTTTGAGAACTGTTAGAGTTTTGTTAGAGGTTAGAGTTAGAGGTTTGTCTTGCTGCCTAATGAAACTGAGCATAATGAAACACTGTTGTAAGAGGTAATATTTTTATATAGCCTTTTGTAATAGTGGTTGATAGACCCTTCCTGTAACTACTGCAATGGCTCAATGGAATACACTTGAAACTGCCTATAAACATATAGGCAGTTTCAACTGTATCACACTGAGCCATTGCCTTGTGTTTAGATCTTATAAAAAAAGACAATTTGATTCACACAAAAAAAGTCATGAAAGAAAAAAGTATGTCAAAGTTATCAATGACAAGTCAAATCTTTATCTGAAGCTTACATTTTTCCTTTACACATGTGTGCTTTTCAATTTTATGACTTGTTGAATTTTGTCCATAAATATGTTCAGCAATTAATATTAGATAATGAATAATGTTATATTACATAAGCCTGAACCAAGAGCCCAGACAGTCAGAACACCAGACCCCACCCCTAAAACAAGTCCCGCCTCTTCACCACCTCCAAGGCGGACCTCTATGCCACTTACTCCTCCCGCTTCTCCACGACTGGTGGACAAACCCCAGACTGTCCACGAAACTGTGGAACCAGAGGTGTATTTACCACCGGCCCAGCCTATTCAGCCACCACCACAACCCACGTATGAACCTGATTCCGAGCCTGAGAGTTCTGCATCCTATGATATAAAGGAAGAAATGAATAGACTTGCAGGTAATGTCTATTATGCATACTTAAGCAGGGACTGACACTTACACCAGTCCTCGGGTCCGAGACCTGTGCATATAAGGGAGGACTGGTAAAAGTTACCATGCTGCAGGTCCTTCAGGCCTACAAATAATTACCTTATTCCTTCCAATTTGTCCACTGTAAAAACAAAATGTTGCCTTTCCAATACTAAAAATTACATCACCCTATGGACAACATTGTGGAAAAAAGAAGAAATTGCTTGTCACAAGCAATTTCTTCTTTTCTCACAATGTTTTCCTATCAATTTATTCATGAATTGTAAATTAAAAAAAAATAATTAATATAGTTTTCCTGGAAGACCCGTTTTAATCAGGGAGGACCTGTAATATTTAGGGCTAACAGGTCCTTCAGGCTGGTGGCAAAAAATGATTAGTGTCATACCCTGTTCAGTTAGTGAACCTGTAATAGTTCTGCAAGATTTTGGACTTCATGGTCTGTAACAATGCAAACCGAGGTTTCCTATTGAAATTATTACGCAACCTCAGTGAACGCTATTAAAGTTTATGACTTCTGAAACGTTGCAAAACTATAATGTGTCCCTTAAAATTGTATTTGCAAACAGTTTGCTCTTTTTTGTCAGCTTAACGCAGAGCAGGTTTAATTATTGAAAGTTTTATTTTTGCAAATATTAGAGGTTGATTGAACTCAAAAAATTAAGAATGACGCTTAAATTGAGAATGATATGTAAGTAAAGAGCAATAACTCTCTGGCTAAAATATGACCCCACTTATATGTCCTGTGGACAAGAAGATTCTGAGAATCAATTGGTACTGATGATTTCAGTTTGATTATTTTCATGTTATTCAAGGGAGGGCTCATCATTAATCTATTTTAAAAGCTTAAAAATATAAAGGCACTTACAATAGTTTTGTGATGATCCCTCGTTGTGAATTTTTTTTTTCCCAAAATGTGCTTTTTGGACTAACTTATGGAGTAAAAGTTCACTTTTGATTTAAAAAAAGAATCATCCCTCAATTGCTGAAAAAGTAAATTGTGTAGAATGTGTACTAGGGCCTTCCTATCAATCCTTGTGAAAATATTTTGAATTGATACTCAAAATCTCTTTCCTTTGAATACTAATTTCATCACAACTATCATTTAGACCATCTGCGTCCACCTGTGGACATCAGTGCAAGCTTCCAGTCTAGGCATGATATAGCCACACCCCCAGAATCTCCTAAGCCACACCCACAACCAATCAACATGCAGCCTCTGACTCCACCAGAACTCTCACCAAGACCTGTAGAAGAAGCATTCATGGTATGTATACATGTACATTATACTGACTGAATGGTCAAGAAATACAGAATTTATTAACCTTTGTCATGCTGAATAGATTTTGGCTAAAAAATATAGCTCCTGCCAAATCAGGAATATTCCGGGTTCAGCATAAGGGTTAAACATCTCATCTATTAACACTTAAAAGCAGGTTCTTCTACTCAGTATATAATCCAATATCTTATAATATTATGAAGCCACTGAATGACTGACCAGATTGCATAATTTCTGTTCATTGTGCTCATAAATTGTTGGAATTGTCACAAACAAGCTCAATTGGTATTTATAAACCTTCTCATGCTTTTCATGCCATGAAAATTCTAATAGAACCCCATGCTCTATTAAAGCTCTCCCCCTCTCTCTGGACTTCAAAATAGACCATTTATGTGATTTCAGAAAACTCTTCCCTTATTCACCTCTGCCCTACCAAGTTAATACCATGATGATTTCAACTAACGGTCAATATGACTTTTCCTGACCAAATGTTAAACTTTGAGTGTTAGTTCAATTGCTTAAATAAATTATTTGCTCTGGTTTTCTGAGTGTACTGTGCCCTAGACTATGTCAAAAAGCCAAGAAGCCTCACACCTAAACTTTGGTGAACTGTTTTCATTAATTAACAATCCAAGTTTTTTATCTTATCTTTGCAGTCATAATTAATCATTGGGTTTTGGTAATATGACTATTTTCCGCACCTACCAACTACAGCCTCTAAAACCCCCCAATCTCTTCTGAAAGAAGTGTGATGATTCTAATAAAACCCCACAAATTTGGCAGACAGTTAAGACTAAGATCAGCACACACAGATGTACATTCTGATCTTAGCCTACACTGCCTGCTTTCTACTTAATTATTGTGGAGAAAAACTGATCTTCTTTAATGCTTTTTTTGTGGATTATCGAGAAATAACGGTAGATTATCACTTGATAATCTCACCGCAAAAGCATTGAAATTATCAAAAACTTACACCCTGCTTTTGTGCATATCACCCTATCTGATGTCATTTATACAGGGCAAAATAAGTGACGTCACAAGGAACATTGCATAGCAATCACATGCAAAATGACGCGCTTTACAAATATGTCCTAGAATTTCAAATTTTGTCTCATTTTTGCAATAAAGAATAGAATAATCGTTTGTTTTTGGAGTAAGATCGATTATTATTTCATTTTGTGAACAACAAAAGCTATATTTTCACTAATGGCTCTGCCTCTTGTGAAAATATAGCTTTTGTTTTTCACTCAATCAAATATAAATCGATCTTACACTGAAACAAATGATTGTCCTCTATATATTGTTAAAAAAGCAGGATTGGGGTTAACACGCTATGTGAAGGTCTACTCAAATTATGTTTTTAGAAATGTCACAAATGTGTGGAGACTCATATAGATTTTTGTCTTCCAGATGAGCCAGCGAGCCATGCAGGCAGGGACAGCAGCAGTTTCCAAGTCAGACACTCCACCGTCGGCGACATCGGCCCAAATATTGGATGAAATGCCAGAAGAAATCATGGAGGACCAACCCAAACCAGTGTGAGAATCTACCCTTTGTTTAGTATGTGAAAATGCTTGCAAATGTTTGAGAACTGTTACCCGCCTTGTGTGTAAGAACACATGCAAAGTGGGGTATAATTTGCAAACAGTTTGCACCATTTTGTCATTCTGAACACAGGGCAGATCTCCTTAACCTTAAAACCAATTGTTAAATATTGAAATAAAGTGCTGTCTGGATCCTTGGAATCTTTTAATATAAGAAGAATTGTTTTCAATTTTAATACCACAGAGCTAGAAGGTAACAATGTTTTAACCCTTGTCATGCTGAATAGAGATCATTGCAAAATAAATGTAAAATCAAAGTGCTAAAAGCACTGCAAGTTACCAAGTGTGACTGAGTATTGATTTCCGAAATGCATTGTTTTACACCTTTCTGTATTAAAAAATGAAATTCAGGTGGTATGAACTAAGATCAGACTGCATATATGTGCATGCTGATCTTTGTTTATACCTCCTGTCAAAGCAGTAATATTCCCGGTTCAGCATGGGTTTAGTTGTAGACAGTTATCTCATGAAACTGTGTTCAAGTGTACAAACCACTAATATTTTTCATGGAGGTAATAATCCTATTTTTAAAGCCAATCAGAATGTATACAGGGCTCTCATAAGATTATAGTTGAAGTAGGATTATAAATGGATAAACTTTGAATATGTTGTAGTTAATTTTTAGACGAATAGGAGTGTCCACAGGATTCTGATTTGAAGTAAGATTATTAATGGAATAATTATGAATATGTTTTAGCATGTTCACCGTGGCGGAGACTCAAACGGAGGTTGTTGAAGAGACAAGAAAACCTCGTAGTCCATCCCCTGCGAGGGACAAATCTCGCAGTCGATCTCCGTCAGAATCCAGTATCACAGAGTCTTCGTCTATATCAGACACGTACAATGGAAATATTTCTGAGGGACAATGGCTTATCAATAAGAGTGATGGAGAGATGGCAGACTTTCCTGTTGACCCTAGTAAGAAAAACTACTTTTCAAGGGCGTAGCCCCCATTACGCATTTTACACAAGTGCGAAAAGGAAATAATCCTCTGTTGAATAGTATCGTTGATGAATGATCACAGTGTCGAAACTACAGCTTATTTAAGCTGTAGTTACGATGCTTTGACCACTCACCAACGCTCAAATTATAAAAAGAGAGTAGACGGAGAGCATTTATCTTACGTAACAGTTCTCAAATCGCCTTGGATTCTATATTCTATATATTCTTTAGTTGTCACCTTTTGAATGCATATAAATTTCGAAAGTCCTAGATACGCCAATGCTTTACGTCATTTTTCGCTTGGCTTTTCTTTGTTGCATCCAGTATCATTCAATTCAGTGGTTGCATTGTTGTCAGCAAAGGCGTAGGTGTTTGCATGACCTTAAGTTTTGGTCATATCGTTGATAAAGTGGATGACTGTTGTAAGTGTATATACATTGTATATACACTTACTACAGTCTTGCGCTTAACCCTTGATATCTCTGTGATTATTGAAGATAACTTTATGAAACTTGACATGTGTGTTCACAATCACAAGAGCTATACAGACTATCAAGGGGATATCTGTGAAAGCATTATTATGAAAGTTATGCCCTTTTTTTAGCTCACCTGAGCACGTAGTGCTCATGTGAGCTATTGTGATCACCTTTCGTCCGGCGTCCGTCCGTCGGTCGTCGGTCGTCGGTCGTCGTCCGGCGTCCGGCGTCCGTCAACAATTTCTTTAAACGACATCTCCTCCTAAACTACTGGGCCAATTAACTCCAAATTTTACAGAAATGTTGCTTAGGTGGTCCCCTTCAAAAATAGCTAAAAGAATTGAAATCCATGAAAAACTCTGGTTGCTATGGCAACAAAGGTGAAATTTTAAGAAAATCTTAAAAATTCTTCTTCTTCTCAACCAGTAGTCCTACAGACTTAAAACTTGGCATGGATGATCAGTTCATAGACCTGAATAAAAATAGCTAAAATTATAACTTTTGGGCCACCAGGTGCGGAGCACCAGGGGGGAGGGGGTAGTACTTTGGGTAAATTTTGTTATCTTTAAGTTTCTTCTTCTTCGGAACCAGGAGCCCTACACACTTGAAACTTGGCATGGAGGATCAGCATATGGACCTTTATATAAATAGCTAAAATCATGACTGTAGATTCACCAGGTGCGGAGCATCAGGGGGGAGAGGGTAGTACTTTTGTGAAAATTTTGTAATCTTTAACCTTCTTCTTCTTCTGAACCACAAGCCCTACAGACTTAAAACTTGGCATGGATGATCAGTTTATAGACCTGAATAAAAATAGCTAAAATTATAACTTTTGGGCCACCAGGTGCGGAGCACCAGGGGGGAGGGGGTAGTACTTTGGGTAAATTTTGTTATCTTTAAGTTTCTTCTTCTTCGGAACCAGGAGCCCTACAGACTTGAAACTTGGCATGGAGGATCAGCATATGGACCTTTATATAAGTAGCTAAAATCATGACTGTAGATTCACCAGGTGCGGAGCATCAGGGGGGAGAGGGTAGTACTTTTGTGAAAATTTTGTAATCTTTAACCTTCTTCTTCTTCTGAACCACAAGCCCTACAGACTTAAAACTTGGCATGGAGGATCAGCTCATAGACCATAATAAAAATAGCTAAAATAATATCTGTTGGGCTGCCAGGTGCGGAGCACCAGGGGGGAGGGGGGAGTACTTTTGTTAAAATTTTGTAATCTTTTACCTTCATCTTCTTCTGAACCAGGAGCCCTACAGACTTTAAACTTGGCATGGAGGATCAGCATATGGACCTTTATATAAATAGCTAAAATAATGACTGTAGATTCACCAGGTGCGGAGCATCAGGGAGGAGAGGGTCGTACTTTTGTGAAAATTTTGTAATTTTTAACCTTCTTCTTCTTCTGAACCACAAGCCCTACAGACTTGAAAATTGGCATGGAGGATTAGCTCATAGACCTTAATAAAAATAGCTAAAATCATGACTGTAATGCCACCAGGTGCAGGGCACATGGGGGGAGGGGGTAGTACTTTTGTATAAATTTTGTAACATTAACCTTCATCTTCTAATGAACCAGGAGCCCTATAGACTTAAGTTTGGCATGGATGATAAGCATATGGATCTAAAATAAAATAGCTAAAATCATGAATGTAGGGTCGCCAGATGCGGAGCATTAGGGGGGAGGGGGTAGTACTTTGGATCAATTTTGAAATCTTTAACCTTATTCTTCTTCTGGATCAGAAACCCTACAGACTTGAAAATTGTTATGGGTGATCAATATATGGACATTAATGAAAATAGCTAAAATCAGAACTGTTGGGTCACCAGGTGCTGAGTGTCTTGGGGAGGGGGTAGTACTTTGGATCATTTTTGAAATCTTTAAACTTCTTCTAATGAACCAAGAGTCCTACAGACTTGAAAATTGGTATGGATGATCAGCATATGGACATTAATTGAATTAGCTAAAATCATGACTGTAGATTCACCAAGTGCAGAGCATCTTGGGGGAGGGGGAGTGCTTTGTTGAGAATTTTGAATCCCTACAGCCTTTATATTTGACATGGATTATTCAACTCATTAAAGAAAACTTAAAAGGTCTCAGACTCAGCCTGTATATCTGGCATAGATTTGCTGATCACAGACCTTCTATGAAAAAAGCTTAAATAAATAATGACCAGGGGAGGAGCAGGGGGGGGGGGGATTATTTCAAATGTTATCTGATTGAATAAGTGAAAATCTCTTTTTTCTGTGGTTGCATGGACATACCTAGGTAATGAAGCTTTTTTCTCAGGTGAGCGACCCAGGGCCAACGGCCCTCTTGTTTCAAATTAGTTTTTTTTGTATTATCCAGCACCTGCAGCTGAACCTTTGCACCCACAGGTGATGCTCTTGTCTGCTTAGGCCATCTAATCAAATAATTGACAGCTTAGGCTTGTTGGGTTTCAGGAAAAACAATGTTTCCCTTTCCTTAACAAATCCAGGCTTTTATCTTCTACTTGAAAAAAAATGTGGAAAAAGAAGAAAATGCTTTTAGCAAGCAGTTTGTTCTACTTAATACAGTCTTTTTATTTTCCAAATTACAAGCATCTTTCATTGTCATGAGAAAAAACATATTGCAGAAGCGATCTTGTTGCCTAATTTCAAAGAAACATAGAAAAATTTCCATCCCTATCTCTTCTAGATTGTTTCCATCTTTGATTAATTACATAATGTTTCAATAGTACTGATAAACCACATAACAGAAATCTTTGTTAAGGTGCATGGCACAAAAATCAACCAACACCAAATGTTACCTGTTACTTTTGAAAAAGGTTTTGATCTCTGTAAAAAAATCATATGCTGCAGAAAAAAGATGTTTATAATATGACCTACGTCGTGGGAGTGAAATAACCTCATTGAATATTTTTGATATTACACAGGTGTTATTACACTAGTGGAATAACTATGCAAATTAGCTAAGAATGAATGGCAACGCTTTTTTTGTAACCACGAAAATGATGTCATAATGTGTATATTGTGACGTCAGTTTTAAATGGCGTTATATGTTTCGCGGAAAATTGAAATGTTGAATTTTAATAATTTTGACGACTTTTTGCAAAATAAAGGGTCATATTATAAATAGAATATAAAATTTGTGCTCATCAAATACCGAATTTATTAAACGAGTCATCTATAAACAGATAAAACTTCGGTGTAGCCTCGTTTTTATCTGTTTGTAGATGACTCGTTTAATAAATTAGTATTCAATGAACACTCATTCAATATCCTCTATGTATTGGTTTCATCTTCTCTGTCTGTGCATCCAAAGGTCTGTGTACTTATTCAGTTCTTGTAAGTGCAATGTTTCCTACATTTATGGGTGGTTGATCCCCGACGGCGGCACACATTTTTTACGACTATTTGTCTCTCACCAATTGGTTGATAATCATAGACCTATGAGAGATAGCAGCTGGAGGCTAGGAAAAGATGTGATGGTAGTACTGGTGTGAGAAATACCAGGAAACCATTGTTAGGTGCTCCAACCTGGATATAACTGAAAAAATATTGACAGCAGCGTAAAACTCCATTCAATCAATCAATTAACATTTATGGGTGGATTTGCATCAAACTTTTTTGAAATATTCTTCATCATGTGACCTTTTACATGTTGTTTTGTTTCGGTGGTTTGAGCTGCATTATGCTAAAATGGGCCTTTGATGTAGAATTTTCTTGAGGCAGGGGTGAGGGCACTCTTGTTTGATTTTGTAAATCAAAATGGTATATATCCTCAATGTTGTTCACTTCTTTCAGATATTGTTCGTAACAGAATTCTGAGAACATCCCAAAGAAGAGTGGATGTGAGTTCAGCAAGCACCTGGAAGGATGCAGATGACATTGACTTGGTATGATATATACTTCTGTACTTCATGATCAGTAGGTCACATGTAGGACTTGGTCAAGTCTGACTAGTTCATAAAGTCTAAATACTAGTTATGTAATGAATTTCATACACTGCAGAAGGTAAACATATCTAGGAAACCTTTCTTCGTCAGAATTTGACCCTTGTCATACTTAATATAAATCTTTGCAAAATTACATATAATCAAAGTGCAAAGAGCACTTGATGCTCTTATTGAAAGTATTTATTATATAAAAAAAAAAGTCTAAACTCTTCTGCTTTAAAAAGGAAAATACGGTGGTATGGACTTAAATCAGACTGCACATATGTGCAGGCTGATCTTTGTCTATACCTCCTGTCACAGCAGGAATATTCCGGGTTCAGCATGACAAGAGTTAATTTCTACTGCATTATACAAAAATTGGATTTAATTTCTACACTGTTTACATATTGATGTTGTTTATGTGGTGTCAGAATAGTTATTGACCCACCTCTTACAACCATTGATAGATTTGTTTGTAAATTTCATGTATATTTCTCACCTTATGATCAAATAAAATCTATTTGAAAATGAATTTAAAATTTTTTCCTGAACTTGTTGTAATTGGAACTCTATCTATCTAACAAAATTATGAAGACAATAATAGATCTTTGTCCATGATTATAAAAACTTATTTTGTTCTCAACTGAGGAATTTCTCAGTCTCTTAATTTGTTGAATAAATGTTTAATTTGGACTTAAACCGTATGTTAAATGTTATTGGCACCAATTTACTTATATGATGTATTATTTTCAGGTGTTTAGAATCTACTTTTTACAGAAATACATCATTTATCTTAAGTCAATGTTCGAGTAAATACTCAATTGAGTATTTAAAGAATTTGGTTTTTTTATAGACCAAGATCTGGTATTGTCTTGTTGTAATAAATTGAGTCAGAACAATACTATTTTAAGTTCTTACCGTTTTAACGGTACTTACAATAGTTTTGTGCTGATGCCTTGATTTTTCTATACAGGAGGATGTGACAGATGCATCTAAGAGCGAAGGAGAGTTTTTATACAGAACAGATATGCCACCAGAGAAAGACCCTGTATTACATCTGTTGGCCCGTCTTCAACATGATGCCCCGCAGTATGGCCTCTATAATCTGTCAAATAAACAGGTTGGTATAAACTGTAATACTGTACACATCTTAAAAAAGGATCTTGTTTTATACACTTAGTCAAAAAAGTTTAGCAACACTTGATATTTTTCGCTTAATATTTTTCTAAAGCAGATACCTGTATATTCTAGCCAAATGAAGCAAAACATTGAGTTCAATCTCTAAGCAATAGATATGCTTTTGTTTGGTTCCAATGGCAGATCTACATTCACAAAACATAGCCAAATGGGCGGGTGGGGCAGATTTAAAAAATCACAGTCTGTAATTATTTGT
The DNA here is from genome assembly GCA_948146395.1 of Fragum whitleyi. Taxonomy (NCBI): domain Eukaryota; kingdom Metazoa; phylum Mollusca; class Bivalvia; order Cardiida; family Cardiidae; genus Fragum; species Fragum whitleyi. The sequence goes on from OX411544.1 coordinate 86,810,299, forward strand.
CCAGCTTTCGGCTTTGCCTTTCAATGTAACGCAGTCTGGGGTGACTAGCATTTATGCAAGCATTATCTTTGGTAATTGGCTGTCTTTCACACCAAAACAAATTTTTTGTATGTAAACCTTTGGTTAACGTTACATGATTGATGCCACCCAAATTTCTGAATCCAAACGTGACATGGCAGATTTCAAATTGAAGTAACCATGGGGAGGTTCATGAGCCACCTTTCTCGTCTTTAACACCATTGGCGTCTTAGAAAATTGAAAATACTGAAATACCGTTATGTTATCATCCTCCATTAATAGCCTAGCCATTGTTCTCGTTGATGATTTGAGCGGCTTTCTTTGAATTGTTTTAGTACTCATCCAAGGTGATGAAAAGCGAAAATTTCAGACTGACTTAAGGTTGCAAATTGTAACTATCAACGTAAAAAGCATAATACCTCACGTAATGCTATGAATGGCGATCTGTAATGTAAACTTTCTTGATTCGGATAGCCAATCGATAAGCTCATCAATCAGGCACCAATTAACCGAATAAATATTAATTCAGTCTATTTTACAATACAACCAAAAGGGTTGCAAGACTTTTTTGACCATGTATATCTCTCTCGAAAATTTGGCACAGATAGTCGTCTTCAAAGTGTAGAAATGCTATTCAAATTAGTTATGGGGGTAGGTCAAAGTAAAGGTCGTGTTATCAAGGCCTCATCGTTTTGGAGCTTGACAGGTATTGTCATTGGACAACCATTGTAGAGATGAAAGATACTTTTTTGCATATTTCAAAGTTTTGAATACAGTTAATAACATTGTGAAATTGACATTCAACTCAATCATAACCATTCTAAATCGCTCACTCAGCGCTCCATCCACTCATTCCAAACACTCACTCAAACCATTCAAAAATGCTCAAGCCAATTGAAAAAAATATAATCAACAACATCATTCAAAATAAATTTTGTTTATTGAAAAGTCACGATTTCTCTGACAATTCAAATTGTTAGCGTCTCATAGGTTTTTGAAGGAATAGGAAGCTATATATAGAACTTGTATGCATATTTTATTAAAGGGAGGTAATTAATATCCCTAATTTTGTTTTATCCTGAACAAAATTTGTGATATAGGATTACCTCCATTTTATTTCCCCCAAAACTCACTCCACACACTTATTCAATTTCATTCCTAAATCATTCCAAAATCATTCACCTTGTCAATTTTACGATGATGTTAACTGTACCTGACCCAACAAAGACTCTAGTTTATAACATGCAAAACCATTTCCTGATTTGTAATACCTATAAAGTCAAACTTTAGTCTATGCTAGTTATGTGAAATTTCACATAATAAAATATTCTTTTTTATTTCCTTATTGAAAACAGGGAATTTCCAATACACAATCTCTAGAAATCTGGCTTGTTAAATATGTTTATAGTCAAAATTTAATGATGTTTTAAGTGACTTAGTCTATACAAATTTTTAGCTCACCTGAGCATGAAGTGCTCATGGGAGCTATTGTGATCGATCATTGTCCGGCGTCCGGCTGTCCATCTGTCCGTCTGCCCGTCACGGCGTCAACTTTTTCTTTAAACGACATCTCCTCCTAAACTTATGGGCCAAACTTGGCAGAAATATTCCTTGGGTGGTCCCTTATGAAAATTGCTCAAATGGAAAGGATCTGTGCCATATCACGGGAAAAGGGGCCTTAAAGACAAATTTCTTGTTTAGACTCTAGAAGCCACAAATATGGTCCAATTTTTATGAAACTTGGTCAGAATGTTTGTTAGGTCATGAGGATGAAGTCTATTGAAAATGGGAAGGATCGGTGCCATATCACAGGTAAAGGAGTCTTAATGACAATTTTTTTGTTTACTCTCTAGAAGCCACAAATATGGTCCAATCATCATGAAACTTTGTCAGAATGTTTGTTATGTCATGAGGATGAACTCATTTGAAAATGGGAAGTATACGTGCCATATCACGGGAAAAGGGGCCTTTATGACAATTTTCTCGTAAGAGCTCCAAATGCCACAAATATAGTCCAATCTTCATGAAACTTGATCAAAATGTTTGCCAGATCACAAGAATGAACTCTGTTGGAAATGGGAAGGTTCATGCCATATCATAGGAAATGGAGTCTTAATGATAATTTACTTGAAATATCAGGTGAGCGATTTAGGGCCCTCAGGGTCCTCTTGTTTTTTGGTAGATTTCAACAAAAGCTTGAGCTGAAAGAGTCACTCTTAACCCTTGTTATGCTGAACCCGGAATATTGCTGCTTTGGTAGGAGGTATAGACAAAGATCAGCCTGCTCAAATGTGCAGTCTGATCCTAGTACATACCACCTGTTTTACATTTTTAAACCAGAAAAGAATAGGAAACATATTTTCAAAATAAACATTGACCCTTAGTAAGGGCATTCGTTACTTTCAGCTCTTTGATTTTAATGTAATTTTGATTTTAAACAAATATTCAGCATGACAAGGGTTAAATACTCAATCAAGATGTTTTCACAACCCTTAGGGAGAGGCATTTGTTTAAACATACTGCAACCCAATTTTACAGCTGGGTGAACTGGGACTTGCTATTAAGTGTTTTGCCAACAGTGGGGCTTAAACTATGAACCTCCAGGTCACAAGGGGAGAATCTATTCATTAAGGCCATAAAGGCAGTGACTTGGCATGCATTTATGTAAGCGTTCTGTTTGATGAAATCAGTTTTAGTTAAAGTCTGCAAAAAAACACACTTTTCATCTATTGTATTGTGTAAGTGTTCTATAAGTAGTTGCAGCTGTACAATTTTGAAAAATACCTGGAACAAATAGTGAGTTTAGCCAGCTGCCATGGTTTGAATAATCATAAAATTTTGAGCCTGTGTGTGACATTTCCAAAAATTTGAAATGTTTTTGAGGTGCCTACACTGAGCAATGTAGACAGCCACATACTGTAAATATCAAGTTACCTGATGGTCTACAGATACTTTGAGACCTTATCTATCTACTTAACGCAAAGTGAAGACTCTGGTCAGACTGTGCGGATGCACAGGCTGGTCAGAGTCTTTGCTTTGCGCATATTTGAAATTGTTGGAAATCTCACGCACAGGCTCAAATATTACCCAGTTCCAATGATATTTCAATCATTGCTTGCAAAAAATACTCACATAAGAATTTTAAATCTCTATAAAGGTAACTGATGTATTGAATGCCACTGGGAAAAGTGAAGGAGAGGTCATCAGAGTCGCACCACAACAAAAACAACAACAAATATATGATCAACAACAGATGTACAATCAACAACAATCCAGACCATTTTACAAACAACAACAGCAGCAAAGATTACCGTTCCAACAGAGCCCGCAAGCGACAGTGATACAGTCAGAGCCAGTTCGGAGTAAATCTCCGCAAGCTAGAAGTGGGTCATCATATCCTAAGCGTACTCAATCACCATCATTCAGGACGCAGTCACCTACACGTGTGTCGTTTGAAGGTTCACTGTCACTTCACTTGCTTTATTTGTTTTCTATTTATGGCGTTTGGCTGAAAAGACACTGAATATTTTTTGTCTAATTATTAACCCTTTTCATGCTGTAGGATTACCTCCATTTCATGTTGTTAATCAGGCTTAATTTTAGAAAGAGTTATTTTCAGTAATATTCACAAGACAACAAGCTCTCAAATTCCAAAAACCTTCTTAGATTTCACTGATTTCATACAAAAATGAGTTCATTTGCAGCAGATTTTTTGTAAAAGGTACCTTTTTCATCCAGTTATGCATGTTTTAGGCAGACCATGTACATTCATTGGCAATTCTATGTAGTCAAAGGAAAAGCATCATTTAGACTACATAATCTTTATCTTATATTGATTCATCCTAAAACAGTTTAAAAAATCATAATTACAATTCTTGGCTATTGATTTTTAAGCAAAATTTCATAGTTAGTAAGTATTTGATTTTATCTAGGTACACATGTAAACAAAAGTTAACAAAAGTTAACCAAGTATAAAAAATCAAATTTTAAATTCATGAACTTGCTAATAAGCCCAAAGGTGCTGCTTACTCAAGGATAAGCCATATACGAAATTGAAAAATAACCCTATATTTTGAGTCTTTGACTAGGTAAAACAAAACTTGTTTGTACCAAGGGACAAGTTTCAAAGTGCCTTTTTGTCCAAAATCTATAATGTACATTGTATCGTATGTGTCTTTCATCACTCATCAGTGTGTGTATATTCACAATATATCACTATAAATATTATTGCAGTTGAGGGATATTATAAAATTGGAAAAATGAGCCTGTGCATGAGATTTCCAACAATTTTAGATATGTGCAGAACAAAGACTCTGATGAGTCTGTGCATCCACACAGTCTGTCCAGAGTCTTTACTATATGTTTAATAATAAATAAGGATACAAAGTATTTGTAGACCATCAGGTAACTTTATACTTACAGTATGTGGCTTTCAACCTTACTCAATGTTTGCACATCAGGAAAATTTCAAATTATTGGTAATGTCACACACAGCCTCAAATATCATTGAAAATTTATGTTACTCATTATATGCAAAAATTTCTCTCTTGTCTTGGCTTTTCCTTCACTATCCAGCACTTAACAGTCAAGAATAGGCACCCCAATACTGTGCTCTTACTTGTTGTCTGGTTATTTGTTGAGTAACATTTATTATTGCATCAAATGTATGTTTTTGGGTCGTTAAAGGCATACATCAAAGGACAAAACCCAGGCGTTAACGAGAGAAAACATGCATTAATCAGTGCCGTTAACACCAGGCTTTTTAAATTAGATATTCTCTGTCTGGACCTAAACACTTAATCAGTTTCCTTGTCCAACATTATTATAGAGCATACCTAAACACCTTGCTGTAAATCCTGTGTTAAATTGAGATGTCATAAATTTACCAAGCAAGGTTGGTATAAACAAGATAGACAGTGTAATGCATGACGGCATATAAGTAGGTTTGTCACTGGTATTATATCATTTCTATGAAATTATTTTACTTCTTTCTATCTTTTTATGTAATAATAAAGTCAATTCACGCTTTTGCAGAGACCCTCAAAATGCTTTAATGCCCTCGTGCTTTGCACTCGGGTGTTAAACCATTTTTTGGGTCTCTGCAAATGTTAACGCCCTCAAAAACGAGAATTTACCCTATAGTAAAAACACTCCTATAATCGCCCAAACTATCAGACCTTAGCCTTTATCATGCAGAATGAAAAAAATTGCGAAATTGCTTAAAATCAAAGTGTTCAATGCTAGGGATGCCCTTATTTATTTTGAAAAAAAAAAATGTAAACTTTTTGGTTAAAATGAAAATGAGTTGTTATAGATTAGTGTCAGACTGCACATATATGCAGTGATCTTGGGCTCTACCTCTGCCAAGGCAGGAATATTCGGGTTAAGCATTACAAGGGTTAATAAGTAGGTAGCTCAAAAAGTTATAGACAAGAAATTGGTAACAGTGTAACATGTCCCCCTGGGTAACGTGTCCCCGGGGACAGGTTACCCCGGGGTAACCTGTCCCCCCCTGGGGTAACGTGTCCCCGGGGACAGGTTACCCCGGGGTAACGTGTCCCCCCCATGGAAAACATTATTTCTTATCAAAATTTTAATTTTTCATTCATGCTATTTTGTTTATCTCTAAATCAATTTAAAAAAGACATATGAAAAGTATATCTGTATTTTTGAGTGGTTTTCGATTCCTCAAACCAAAATATAATTTGCTTACTATGATTTTTTTATCAAATCAATATTCCTTTTTTTTATTATTATTATAGTAGTCAATCTTGGTATTTTATGCAAATATTTGAAAGTTTAATGAAAAATATATATATAAAAAAAAAATTTAGTGGGAGGGACAAATTACCCCGGGGTAAGAACCCTTGACCCATTACTAGACAACAACATTTCAGACTGGTTTATTGTTAAATTACATAGAAGTTGTAGACAAAAATCTTTGGTTCGTGAAATTCTAATTTCCTTCTTATTCTTGAATGGGCATGTTAAAATTTTGGAACAACAAGCAATTTCTTCAATTTCTGCAATGATTTATGACTTTTTTTAAGGGGGTGACAAAAACTAGGATTGTGTGGGAATGAGAAAAAAAATGAGATTGAATTTCAAAGTCCTATTTTTTTCTAAACAGATGAGGTTGTTGACCAAAGATCCATTAGTCCAACCAGAGGTATTCTGAAACAAACAAGTTCCTATGACAACCAAAGACGTCCATTCAGAGAAGAGGAGTTTGATAGACCAGTTAGGGACCCTGGCCGATCTACCACCCCGACTGGGAGACTGACCCCAGGGGGCAGACAGCCCCAGAGTAAGGGGATGATTTCAGCTGGAGGAAGGACTTCCCCTAGTAAGAGTCAACCCTCTACATTATATAGATGGCTCAGTACAAAACTATTGTGACTATATGTTTATAGGGAGTTACATATGTTTTACAATAATCCATCGATTTTGGACTATCTTTCTGACATCACTGTTAATGAATCTAGGAACAAGATTATAAATAGAGGATATTGAGTGAGTGGTCATTGAATACCGAATTTATTAAACAAGTTATCTATAAACAGATAAAAACGAGGCTTCGCCGAGTTTTTATCTGTTTTAGATGATGAGTTTAATTAATTCGGTATTTTATGAGCACAAATTTGACATACTATTTCTAATATGTCCCGAATTTTTGTGAAAAATCATCAAAATTCTTGAAATTCAACATTTCAATTTTCCACGATATGCTGTTTAAAACTGACTTCACAATATATGGATTATGACGTCAAATTCATGGTTACAAAATAGAGTTGCTCTTAGCTCATTTGCATAATCAATCCACTAGTGTAATAATACCTGTGTTATATCAAAAATATACAACAGGGTTATTTCACTCCCACAACGTAGGTCATATTATAAAACGTTTTATCACGCTATACTGAGAATCTACTCAAACTACAACACTGAATAATTTTCTTATTTTGCTAAAAACTGATACAAGTGAGTGAAAATGAAAGATGGTATAAGTAAATTGCTTACATTCAATTTTCATTTGAAGTAAAAAAAAAAAAAACCTGCTCAAATTTGAAGTTCGAGTAAATGCACAGTTGAGTAAAGAAAAAAAATTATAATCTTGGCCCCAGATCTTGTTGCCTTTTGTAAATCATTTGTAGGAATAGTTATTTGTAAAACCAGCATTAATAGAAAATTTGGCTTGATTATTTGATTATCAAAGTCCTAGTTATGAAAAAAATCGCCAAAACTTAACTTGATGCACACAAAAAATGATCACATTCTGCATTTTTTTTTTCTTTAAATTTATTTTTTCCTTACCCCAAATCCTCTTTTTTTTTAACCTCTCATGTCTTCTCCTGCTATGAGAGTCAGCACCAAATTTATAGATTAGTCTAAAATACAATATTTATTCCAGTGAAATCCAAGTCCAGATCAAAGCCACCACAGGTGATAAGATCTAACACCCTGCCAGAATCTCGAGGGTCTGGAACACGTATGGTTAATGTACGAGGTAGTTCTGAGGATTACAGGGAATCACTAGAAAATACTGCAGGTAGTAATACAGTAATCAAAGCTTATATAACTTAAAACAATATGTTTTGATTATTTAGGAGTTTATTTTCTAGACCAGGGACCTGTTTTACTGAACTTCTTATGAAAAAATTAATCCTCAGTCAAAATCACAGTTCGTACCTTGTGTTTTTATTTATTGTTAGAGTCTGCGCTTTATTGGAATTGTCATTAGAAGATGATTACAATGCAGATGACACATGGCAGAATTCCATATTTAGTTATTTCTGTAGAAGCAACTTTAATAGAGGTATTTCACATAATTATCTCCCTTGCGCACTCTTCAGTCAAACTGACATATCAATGCAAACGAGGGGGCGTCCTTCTTTTCTCCATTCTTTATTTCATTGAAATTTATTCGAATAAATCAGTCGATTTCAATATTCAATATAATAGGTCTTCAAACTTTTATAATTTAAAACAATACTTAAATGTCATAAGAAACTATTCCGACCGCTTTTAGGAATTTTTATTTTTAAATATTGAAAACATGCGACGTTTTATTTTAGTAGGTGGAATAAATTGCAGAGAAAATTCTTCAGTGTTTTTCTACTTGATGAATTATATTTTGTAGTCGAAACAGATATCCTTCACTGAAAATCTACCGTTTTGAGTAAACACTTTGATATGATGGTTTGTTTGGATTTCTTTCATTTTGACTATTCATTTTCATTATTTCAATACTAGTAATTGCATAATTGTTCGTCTCAAATCGATCGTGATTAATTTACTAAAATTACAAAAAGAAGTTAAAATAAAGAGATAACAAAAAACAGAAATCAAAAATGAAAGACGACAGAATGCATATTCGACACATTTTTATTTTGTTACTTTAACGAAAAAAGAAAAAAAAAACACGAAATCATATCGAGAGATAAAGATAATGTGAAAAGGGGAGAAATTGCAGGTTTATTATTACGAGTTGCTATTTCATTTTGTTAATGATTCAAATTTGAACACAAACTTATATATGGAAGGGCTTTTAAATACATTAGAAACATGCATTTCACTGTTTCGAGATTAATGATTTTGTTTTTTTGTAGTTTTGATCTTTCTTTTCGTGCAGCCTTTTTTTTAACACTCACCTCTTACGAATCCAATTAAATTTCCAAATTCATGAATTATTGAACGCACAAAAAACACCTTTTATGGATATATCTCCATCATGAAGATGTGATAGAAGTTAAATACGATTACGCAATGCCATATGTCACTAACGAGGCTTAATTGTCACCAGTACAATGTTTATTTAGCGCACATGTTGTAACTTATAACTGCTGCCTTGGTGTTTTACCGCTCTTTGATCTGGGGTCTATGGTATATTGAAAAACCCTTTCTAAAATTGTAAAAACACAGATGTAGATTAAACTTAACCCTACATGTTTTTTTAAACTTCAGTTTCATCAAGCAATATGAAAAACAACAGTGCTGCAAGGGACTTATGCTAAAATATTTTAACGAATCTAAATGAGTATTAAATATATGGCCCCTATGCGATAAATAACATGAATCTAACTTTAACTAAGTCAGGTCATTCTGTGCTACATGTATTTTCAAAATACAATGTTTTTATCTATTTATTATTATCATTAAATATTTCCTAAGTACGAACATTTCTTGTGAAAACAAAAAAAACGCCGATGTCAATAGATAACATTTTTAATAAAGAAACTAATATTGCATGGTCAAAAAACATCACATGGGCCTACTTTTCCAAAATCATGATTCACAAAGTGAAAGTTCGTCAATGTGTTGGTTTCAGTTTTCTCTTTTTGCCACGAAGTTTCAACAGTGCAATAACACAAACAATTTATTGAATGAGGTGGCGTATTTGGTTGGAATATGCGCTCGACGATTTATTATTATCATTTTTTATTTTCATTATTTCTTTTGCAAGAATACATTTCCTTGTCTCAGTGTGTTGATTAGGATGTGATTGAAAAAAATGTTTTATACAAAGATATTTATAAATATATTACTATACATGATACCTTACTATGTAAAGCAATAATTGAGTAGGCTACCTATTTTTTAGTAATATTGGGATTTTAATGAAAAGAGTGAAATAAATGAAAAGATCTGAATAAAAAGGGAATAATATATGAATAAAAATAATTCATCGAGAAACTTTGATGACAAAATTTAAAAAAAAGTCAGTATAGTAACAAAAGTTAAAATACTTCTTCATAGGTCAGGGACGCTGAATAGGGTTAGATAAAGATATGTTAATCAAAAGCAAAAAAAAGGAAAATGACAAAAATGTGCATTCAAAATTTAAGCATTAAAACTGCATTATAAGTATGTGTAAGAAAAATTTTTTGATATCGTTTATTTTGACGAGTATTTGTGGTTTAAATATACTATTTTACTATAAACTTTTACCAGACTAAAATGACATGCCCCCTCGTTTGTATAAGGGGCGGAGTCGAGAGATTTCCGCGCATGCGCAGACTTATGTGAAACAAGTCTATTTTCAACTTGCACAAAAAATGATTGTAAGATGTTAAGTAAAACATGCCCCTCATGTTTTTGCATGAATAGTTATTAGTTATTGCCATAAAATTTTACCAATTTGCACTTGTGCTTTGAATAATGCCCTACCTTCAAGATAATGCAAACTGTTTGCAATTTATCCCCAGCTCTGCATGTGTATTTAATGTGCAAAGAAGAGTATAGTTTGCAAACTGTTTGCAGTGTTTTGTCATCCTGAACTCAGGTCTGTATTAACTTATGATAACATATCTATTCTAGACTAGGTTAAGATCATCTTGTCTTAAACAAAGTGTCATGACAGATCTAATTATCTTTCAGGACCCAGTTATTATGGTACAGGGAGTGACTATGGTACTAGGACCATGACACCAGACCAGATGAACATGGATGCTCTCATCCAATCAGGATACTTGTCTCAAAGCTTCAGCCAATCAGAAAACGGAAGACAAAATGGAAGATCTTCAGTCAGGAGTTCTGGGGATCTCCTTCAAAGTAGAACAACTGCCAGTGGAGGGTCGCTTGGTCTCGCATACGGTACTGATGGATCTTTGACAGAGTCTGAACTTCAGCGATTAGCGACTCATGGGACAGGAAAACTTCAAATGTCTCTGACGCTTCCAGGAGCTGATGGGATGGAGGAGAGTGATATATCCGAGGTCGATCTTTCGAGCGGGAGAAAATAAATGTGACTGGACTATTTTATAAAATACGACTTTTCCCCTTAAAAGGGACAGTTTTGATGGCTCAATGCAGAATGTTTGTAGATCTGACTGCCTTTGGCTCTGCATAAAACAGTTATTACTGCCTATAAATATATAGGCAGTAACAAGTCTTTAGTGCTGAGTCATCATTTTTGAAGGTTTGAAGGGAAAAAATGTTGACACCATTTAGGGAGAGGGGGGGAAGCTCCAACTGAAATGTTTCCATTTAATTTTTGCTGGTGTTTACAGCAAACTTGTCACTTCAGCTTCAAAAAAGCTTTATTTACGACATATTGCTGAAAATAGCCTTACTTTCATGTACAGGTTTTCAGTACACGATAATTGAATTTCATCAATATCCCAGTCCAGTTCTACAGCCCAAGATTACACCCAGTCACATATGGATTCTGATCAGACATTGCAGTTACTGCAGACTGATCAGGATTGAAAGTTTGGGTTTTGATTACTGAAATTTTGTTGCTTTGTGATACAATTCTTAGGATTAGTAAACAATTAGTTTTGAAAGTATTTGATTTAATTAGACTTTTTTCTCTGAGGTTAGTCTTTACATATTTGATTAAAATACAGCGAAGTGTGTAGGGGGAGGGGGGGTAAATAACTTGATAGCGACTTATGACTTTGAAAGGGAGTTAATTCCAATATAGTCCTTCAAAAGTAATATTTTAATCAATGGGGCAGGGCAAAATGACTATCATAAGTTCCTTTAAGCTTAATGAAGGGGAATTGTGGATGATGTTTTTTTGTCTTGGGCTAATTTTGGCAGATTGTACTTGTTGCTAAAACCATAACTGGTAGACAATTTTCAGAAATATGTTGCATATAACGATTTCAGGTTGTTTAAACTTGTAAAGTCATCTCTCTGGATAGAAAACATTGTGAAAAATAAAGAAATTGCTTACTTTAAGCAATTTCTTCATTTTACACAATGTTTTCCCAAACTTTTTTCTACTCTACCCTAGAAGAGTAAAAAGTTGTGATTGTTTTAGAGCGGGTCAAGTTTCTATTTGCAAAGAAAAAACTGATAACATTGTATATTGCATAAATCTGTGATATTTGTTTTCTTTTTATATAGTATGTAGTTACTTTGTATTTCAAAATGTGAGAAGAATAAGAAAATATTTTTATATATGCCCCCATATCGAGAGATCGGGGGGCATATTGTTTTACTCATGTCCGTCTGTCTGTCTGTCCGTCCGTCTGTCGGAAAACTTAACCTTGCCAATATCTTCAAGCCTATTCAAGATACAAAGCTGATATTTGGCATGATGATAGATCTCAATGATCCGCATCTGCTGGTACCAAAGTCAAGGTCATGTGACAAGGTCAAGGTCATCTGTCAAGGTCAAACTTTGAAAAAATTGCCGTTACGGGGGCATTCGTGTTTCATTTTCAAAGATGATATTTTGACAGGTACAAACACTGGTCAAAATAGCGAATTCTATCTTTGTGCCAACTTATTTCTTGCCCACTTTTGGGTCAGGTGTAGACTTGTCTCACTATCAAATATCAGAAAAGCATTTTCAAGGCTATTCTAAAAGCCGATATTTTGACTGGTCTAGAGTTGGTAGCCTGCTGTCTGAGAGATACTCTGATGTAGTGGGCAACAATACTTGCCTGGAGTGAGAAATAAGTTGGCCCTATATCCTAATAATATGAAATACAATTATGACTAAAGTGATATAATTTATATGTTCTAAGGCTGTTGGTTTCATGGTCCTAATTGAAAAATGGTCAGTTATAATAAAATTCAGCTACATGAATATAGTGCTGTCGGCTAATCCTGCACATTTCAGAAAGTCAAGTACAAAATTCGTGTAAAGATATAGCATGTACACAAAAAATCGTACACAAGTGAACTCATTTACCATGGGCTATGTAAAAGACATTTTATCTAGAACAAATTGTCACTAAATTTACACTCCGGAGATGGACAGATGCACTGTCGTGTTTTATGAACGTAGTATTAATCGGCTCATCCAGCGCAGTTCAGGAAAGAACTTTACTTTAATCCCGTAAACATGTTAGAATTTAAAAAGAATCATAAAAACAAAAACGGGAATCTATATACTTTAAAATACACATGCATTTTTTTTTTTTGTTTAAAATGACCGAAATACAAAAGCAGGTTGTTCTGCTCTTAGGCTTAGAGACTATATTCTTAATTTACATTGTATATGACGTCATATAGCTGCACAGCTTTAGACAATGAGCAGGATCAACCGACATGAGTGTAATAGCCCATCACTATATTGAGTTTACTGTAAAGGGCTTGAACAAGCTTAACTAAACTGCATTTCACTTTGATAAGAGTACAACTTAATTATTATAATTAGTGAATTTGTGATTCTGTAGAAAATAAAATAACATTAAGAAACTTGTGTTGTTTTTGCTAAGCCCACTTTTGATGACTTATCATGGTCTGTCATGAAATTTTGTTTGAGAAAAGCTTATCTTAATAGAGTCTAGAATAGAAATGCTTACAAGCAAACCATTGCAAGCTTAATAACTTTATAATACTGTTCTAGATCGGGTTAAGATCAATTTGTCTCAAGTGGAATCCAGTAACAGATATAGAGGATATTGAATGAGTGGTCATTGAATACTGAATTTATTAAACGAGTCATCTATAAACAGATAAAAACCAGGCTGCACCTAGTTTTAATCTGCTTTAGATGACGAGTTTAATAAATTCTGTATTTTATGAGCACAAATTTTATATTCTGTTTATAATATGACCCGAATTTTAGTGGAAAATCATCAAAATTCCTGAAATTCTACGTTTCAATTTTGCGCGAAACTTAAAATGCCGTTTAAAAAGAACGTCACAAAGTATACATTATGACATCATTTTCACGGTTACAAATTAGAGATGCTGTTCGCTCTGAGCTCATTTGCATAATTATTCCACTAGTGTAAAAACACCCATTTAATATCAAATATATTAAACGGGGTTATTCCACTCCCGCGACGTCGGTCATATAAACTTTTGTATGCACTGCCAAAGATGGATGTATATTGGTATCATCTTCTCCCACTGTCCGTCTGTCCCGATGTCAAAACATCCGTACATCTGTCAATATGATACAATCTTGAAAACGCAACTTCTCCTTCATTTATGGACAGATTTGGATCAAACTTTCACAAAATCTTCCTAGTCACCCGACTCTGGGCATATTGTCATGGTTTAGTGAATTTCAGGTGCATCATGGAAAAAGGAGCCTTCTTTTTAGCTCGACTATTCGAAGAATAGGGGGTTCAGTTTTTACGTGCAAATGTTGTATATCTGTAATATCTCTATTTCTACTAAAGCTATTGCTTTGAAACTTTACACATGCTTCTGTGTCCTTAATATCAGCCTCTTGTCAAAGATTCAATGCTCTGATATTGAATTTCATCGAATTTTAACCCTTTTCTGACTTAGAAATTCCTGGTTAAGTTTTTACCTGCAAATGTTGTATATCAGTTCTAGCTCTTTTTCTACCTAGGCTTTTGCTTGGATACTATACACATGCTTCTGTTACCATGATATCAGCTTCTGGACAAAGATTAATTATTCTCATATGGAATTTCATAGAATTTTAACCTTTTTCAGACCTAGAAAATCTTGGTTAAGTTTTTACGTGCAAATGTTGTACATCAGTTATATCTCTTATTCTAGTAAAGCTATTGCTTGGAAACTTTGCACATGCTTCTGTGATCATAATACCAGCCTCTTGACAAAGATTCAATTCTATGGTATTGAATTTAGTGGATTTTTAACCCTTTTCGGACTTAGAAATCTTGGTTAAGTTTTTACATGCAACTGATGTACATCTGTAATCTGTAATATCTGTATCTACTAAATCTGTTGCTTGGAAACTCTTCATATGCTTCTTTGACCATAATATTAGCCCACAGAAAAAGATTCATTACTGTGATATTTAATTTAGTGGAATTTTAACACTTTTTGGCCTAAAAAATCTTGGTTATGTTTTTATGTGCAACTGTTTTATGTTAGTTGTATTTCTGTTTTCTACTAAAGCTATTTCTTTAAAACTTTGCACATGCTTCTGTGACCAAAATATCAGCCTCTAGACAAAGATTCTTTTCTCTTGACTTAAATTTAATTGATTTCCAATGTCAATATTGATTTGCTGTTACTATCCAACACTAGGAATAGTCGAGCTTTGCTGTCCTCCGACAGCTCTTGTTTAGAATTCTTGTTAACATTACTTCTCCTCCTTTAATGGACAGATTTGGATAGATCTTTCACAAAATGTTCCTAGTTACCTGACCTTATTCATGTTGTCTCAGTTCTGTGAATTTCAGCCGTGTCATGGAAAGGGGTGCCTTTAACTGTAACATAATGTTCCTTGTCACCTGACCATGGGCATACTGTCGAGGTTTGTTAAAATTCAGCAGGGTCATGAAAAATAGGGGTCATGTGCACATTGTCCTGATTTAGTGAACTATACCATGTCATAGGGAAAAAAATGGCCTTATGTAAAATTGAAAGGAAACAACTCTCCATTTAAGGATTAATTTGGTTGATACTTACAAAGGTTATTTTTTGTCATGTGAACTGGAGCATTCTTATGATGCTCCATCACAGTAAAGGGGGCTTTCATTTTGATGATAATCCTTTATGCAGTGGATCTTGTGTCAATGGCTCTCTTGTTCTAGCATAATCTGTAATTAAGTGCTTTCAAACACACTGTTTACACCTATCAAAGAAGAAATGCTCAACTAATACTTTATAGGTATTTAAAATTCAATAAAATTCAACTGGCCTATAATTCAGTCAACTTGTGTTAAAAGTAGATTTACTCTGAAAAAAACACTGACCATACTGCTTATCCAGGGGTGTGGAATTTCCATGTCCGACTTGTCAGACACAGGCTCTTCCACTTGCGGGCACTCTCCATGGACAAATTTAATTTCAGAGCAAATCCTGGCAGTTTTAAAAAGATCCAGGAGAAAAGTCATTCTAATGTTTGTATGAAAGGGAAGAAATAATTGTCTATATTGAAGAAAATGCTGGCTTACAGCATTTTCTTCATTAAAACAATACTTTCTCAATAATAATCAATCCATTTTTTGCGTACAAGTTAATTTTGATCCTTGATGAGTAGGAAATCGACTTTAACTTGTTCATGGACAAGTGGAGAAAATTTGTATTTACACACTTTTGGCTTATCACACTGGTGGTTTGCCTTTAGACAGGACTTTCCAGCCAAGCCCTGTTAGCTCACCAGTCAGGTGAAGAGCTGTCAATCCAGCAGTTGTGAGTTCTAATCATGCTCGGCCAAATGGCATCAGACAATGGACATGTCCATTGTAGAACTCATAGCTAGGGTGTTTGACACAGCCATTGTGACACATCATTTCTCTACCATCTATGGCTGAATGATACGCTTAAGCCGAATGGGTAGGAGGTGGCTTTGTTGAAATGTGGTTTTACTTGTGTGAGAAACAACAGGGGCCCTTTTTACTAAACTTCTTACGAAAAAATTAATCGTAAGTCAAAATGATACATTGTGGTTTCATTCATTGTAAGATTCTGCCTTGCTTTATGTCGTTTGAATCATCTTTAGCAGATGATTCCAATTAGATGATGCAAGGCAGTATTCCATATTTAGTTACTTCTGTAGGAGCAACTTTAATTTTTGACTTACACAAGTAAGATGTTTAGTAAAACAGGAATGAATGATCCTTGGGTGACTTTTTTCAAATGCTGTTCAAGAAATTTGGATTGACCCCTAAATATGGATGTGGTAGGGCAGGGCTTATTTCAAAAAAAAAAAAACTTTAAAAACTTCCCCTAAACCATTGGCCTGATTTTAATGAAACTTGGCAAGAAATTGTTCCTTGGGTAAATCTCCTTGCCAAGGTTGATTGGCCCATTATATGGGTGTGGCCTGGCAGGGCACATACTCACAAAAATCACTGTCATTCTCCCATGACGTACAAGGGGGTATCAAAAAGTTCTGAGACAATTGCAATATCTTTCTTATCATTAACCAGATTTTGATGAATCTTTCAGTAATTATTCGTATGGATGTCAGTGCTAATTATACAAACATGCAACCAAATATGACTACGCGTCTGTTAAGGAACGGTCGCTACGGAAACCAAATGATGCTCTTTCGGGGCACTTTAAGCTTTAAACTCACTGTTGAGGAAGAAACTCCTACAAAACCCGCAATACACAAGCGATTTGAAAAATTCAAATTGTGTTGAAATAAGCATTGAATGCGCAATAAGTGTACATGCAATTATGAGGTTAACTTAAAGAGGCTCGCTGCTGGAAGAGATCTTATCAACCAAGACGTTATTTTTTTGGAAATAACATAACGTCGGGGCACTTGAAATGCTAATTACAACTAAAATGGGTTATTGTTTCACTAAAACGCCTTTTTTTGCACTCGCATTGCGTCTCAAATTTAACAAAAAAGATCAGAATTAAATTCCTCAACATCATTTCTGAGGTTGTTTGTTTTAAATATTATCGAAGATTTATAGCTGTGATTTCTCCTGTTCTAAAATTTAACATGTTTAGAGTGTAAATTAAATTGTCTATTATGAAAGGTTATTGCAAACTCAAACATTCATCTTTTTAACAAGTATTACTCAAAAATTTGTGTGTATTTGTAAAATGTCACTGACCTTTTCGAAGAATTAATTAGTGAGAATTGATAGGAATTCGCAGTATTTAACATAAAAAACATTGCTGACAAAAGCAATCTAGAGGTGGACTGACGTTCATGAAGTCACTATTTTGCCCCGAGACGCCACACCTATCTCTTTTCTATTTGACGTGGAATCAGGTGTATTCAGGCTATCCTTCTGAAGCCTGGTAAATTTGTAGTCAGAAGGCATACAATTCAACTCATATAGTTTTCTAAGACGTCAGAATTCTACGATAGAAAATATGATAAAAGTCTCAAAACTTTTTGATAGCCCCTCGTATATCCTATTGTTATGTTGTTAAAAGTCCATCAAGACATATATATCTTATAAAAAGAATTTTTCCTATTTAGAAATTGTAATATTTATTTTGAAAAACCGATTTCCATATAAGGTTTAGCCTACACTTTCTGTCCATCTTTTGGCCTCTTCACAAATTTTCTTGTAAACTTCCATATCTGACTGAGTTTCTCATTGATAGATACTTGAAAGCCAGTGGAGCAATACAGACCCTCTTGGGCCACTTGTTTAGGTTATATATACAAAGGGGATCTCAATTTTCTAAAGAAAAACAAAAAGGTTTGTGAAGAAATTGCACTTTATTTCAAAGTCAAGGAATGATTTTTTTTACATAAATATATACATACATTTTACATAAGTATTTTAATCATATAACATGAAAAATAAACATGCCATTTTCAACAAACATCTCAACCTTATAAATGCCTTATCAACAAAACAGATCAGAATAAAATCTTTATTTCTCAAAGAAAGTCTATCTTGTCGGTACTCATTTGAGTAGTTTGAAATGACAATTCGAATGAGCACTCACATCATAGGTATAACTAGGATTTTTGAAAATTATACGCACTCAGGAGGCGACCAACATAGAATATATAGGATAAAGGCCATATGTGGACTGTGACAAAAAAAGAATGTCCTCTGTCCGCTCCCCTTTTCATTGATTTGAGCGTAGGTGAATAATCTACAGGCTGTAGTTTCAATGTTATGATCTTTCATCAACAAAATTTTTCGAAAGAGGATTTATTTCTATAACGCACTTGTGTAATGTGTGTAATGGTAGTAACGCCCTAAATTCTTCAACAAGAATGTGTCTTGAACAGCAAAAGAAGGGCTACACTTTGAGATGCCTTGTTCCTATGAACCATAAAGTACGAAAGAACATGTCTCTAAGAACAAGAATTGCGACCAGCCTTTCAAGCTATTCTAAAAAGTTGCATAAGTTGCCCAATAACAACAAAATCATTCATAATACCATAAAGCCCTTAATCTCTGCAGAGTCCAAATTCTTTAGATTCCTTTTACATTTTGGAAGGGGAGGGGGTGGGGTAAATATCAGTTGGAGATAATTCTGCAGTGAAGATTCTGATTCATTAGATGATATGATTTCTGCTACTGTTTCAAGGAATGTTTATTTCTGCATATTTATTACAATTATTAAGAGATGTATGATTGATATTTATTTTTCGTTAAGAATTGCTCTTTATCAAAGGTTTAAATCACTCTTTTAATCACTCTTTTAATCCGCATATATATTTAAGTGAAACAAGAGCACCGCCTACGGGTGCCTACGCTAGGCTGTCGAGTGCTGGATGGTGGGAAAAAATCTAAGTTGAAAAAGGGGAATAATTTGCACAAAATGCATCTAGAGTTATCCCCCTTGATAGTATAGGTTGCTCTTTTGATGGTGAACATGTGTGCCAAGTTTCAAGTGAATGCCCTCAGTAGAACCAGAGATATAACAAAATGTCAAAGTTTTTGCACCACGACGACAACGACGACACGGAGGCTATAGCAATACCTCGGGTTTTCTCCGAAAACAGCTGAGCTAATAAATAGACTCCAAATATCTAGTGATAGAATTAATTTTAAACGTCCATCAAAATCAAACTGCAAATTAACCTAAGCAAGTAAACACAAGTTTTAGCAGTCTTTCAGCCATACGGCAGTTCCTGATTGATTGATAGAGTGAATGGAGTTTAACTCCGCTTTCAACATTATTTCAGTTATATCGCGGCAGCTGGATCACTGCAGATCCTGAAGTAGTAAGCAAGAGTTTCATTGGTATTTCAAACACAAGTGCTGCTACTTGTACCATTTAATCACTTCAGAGCCTCCAGTTATTGTTGCTCATCCAACTTTAGATTAGGATTATCAAACTTTTCATTGAAGACACAATGTCCAATAAGGTGGCAAATTTGTCACAAGATACGCCCTTTACACTGCTAAATGTCAAAGTATGAAAAACAACAAAGGGAAATAACTAAAAAATAATCAAGCTTGAGTTATATTTTTTGTATGCTACTTTCCATATTCATGAGAGGAATATAACCTCCAAATTTCAAGTAAATCAAATATAAGATGAAAAGAGTTATGCTCCGAACAAAGCAATGGATGCGGGATGCCCAGTTGCTGGATGCAACTGTGAAAACAAAATATGTCAAATCTTTCGACGGTGGTATAAAAAAGATACTTGCATAGACCAGGGTTCAAACCCTGGACATCATAATTCAGATTTGATGCACTAGCATCTAGACTATGACCTTTGACTGAATCAAAATTTATATGGTCCAGTATGAGGTTTTCACAATTGGCACACTCTCAAGACCTAGAGTGTTATGTAAGGGAAAACAGTAAGAACAAGAAGAAATTGCTTGTACAAAACAATTTCTTCTATTTTCACCCAGTTTCCAATATGAAGGAAAATTTGAATTCTCCTCTATCATTTTCTATTAATCATTCTGAAAATACATTTAAATACAGCCAATGTCAAAATTCTATTGTTTACATACTTCAGCATTCACTTAATAAAACCGCTGCCTTGAATGGATAATCAGGCTACAAAAGATTCATTTAATTTTGCCCTAGAAATTATACTAAAAATATTGACTCAGATTACAGTATTTTTACAAGTTGAAAACTAACACAAAACAGTAGCAAATGAATATGCAAAATGTACATGCATCAAAATTAATTTGCCCTCACCTTGCATGATTCACAATTTAATCCTTCTCATGCTGATTAAGACCTATACCTGCTGTGCTCAAAGTGTTGGTAGACAGAGTAGACTAAGATCAGCCTACACAGATATGCAGTCTATCCTAAGTCTACCCTTATAATTAATAATTGTGGCAAAATTAGCAGCAAGAATGGCTGAGTTGTTGCTAAACCTTGCAATTTGTTTGAAATAAAACTCAAAATTTCAAATTCTAGCAAGCGCTTCTGCACATACATTAAAGGACTTGCCCCAAATACCCAACATGATTCAGAATTAGAATTCACCTAACGGTAACATTTCCAACTAGAAAGCCATGAATGGCTTGAGTCGCTCCACAGGCTTGAGATTCTTTTAATAGCAAATCTAAGTTTTGACTAGATTTTTAAGATATTTTGGGTTCTACTGATGTTGAAATGAATTTCAAAGTTTCCACTATTATAACATAAAGAGAAATGACCTCTGCCCATAAAGGACATATTTTTCATCCAATGATAATAATTTTTGGCTGCATGATAATGGATCACCCAAGGATCATACTAATGAAGTTTGATTGATATCCATCAGTTACATTCTGAGAAAATGATTTTCAAAGTTTCCACTATTTAACAACATAGAGAATGACCTCCGCCCATAATATACTTATTTTTCATCCGATCACAATAATTTTTGGTAGACTGATAGAGAATCACTCAAGGATCATTCCAGTGAAATTTGGTTGATATCCATCACTTACATACTGAGAAAATTATTTTCAAAGTTTCCACTATATAACATATTGAGAAATGACCTCCGCCCATAAAAAACATATTTTTCATCCGATCACAATAATTTTTTGTAGACTGATAAAAGGTCACCCAAGGATCAGTCATGTAAAATTTAATTGGTATGCATCAATTAGAACCTGAGAAAAGTCACTTTTTACCATATTTGGAAATTAGCCACGCCCATTAAATCCATGTTTTTCATTGGATCAAAATTTCTTGAACAACTTTGAAAGAGAGTCACCCAAGGATCATTCCTGTGAAGTTTGGTTGAAATCCATCCAGTAGTTTCTGAGGAGAAGATTTTTAAAGAAAAAGTTTACGTCCGGATGCACAGACGCACGGACGGACAGACGCATGACGGACACAATGCCATGACAATAGCCCCAGTGGCTTTCAGCCAGTGGAGCTAAAAATTGTTTAATCAGACAACCAATTCCTATTTACAAGTTCAACCCTTTAGTACAAAACTATTGTAATAATACAAAACACCTGCCATAGTTTTACAGTGTATAAGAGGATATTGAATGAGTGGTCATAGAATTCTGAATTTATTAACTGAGTCATCTATTAACAGATAAAAACGAGGCTATGCCCAGTTTTTATCCTTTTTAGATGACAAGTTTGATTAATTCTATATTCTATTTATAAAATGACCCAGATTTTCGCGATCAATTGTCAAAATTCTTGAAATTCAACATTTCAATTTTCCGGGAAATGCCGTTTAAAACTGACGTCACAATATAAACATTATGATGTCATTTTCGGGGGTACAAAAGAGCTATTCGCTCTGAGCTCATTTGCATAGTTATTCCAATAGTATAATAACACCAGTGTAATATCAAAAATATTCAACGGGTTTATTTCATTCCTGCGATGCCCGTCATATTATAAAATCATTTAAAGCTTATCTACTATTCATATTTGTAAACAAAATGTGTTTGTTAGACACTAATGCCACTTCCATTTTCAGAAAATTTCAACAAATTTGACCATTAGTAATGACCTTGACCTTGACAGATGACCTTGAAAGAGGTACCATCAGATAGGTCTCGCACTACTTGTGTGAAAGCTCTATCCCTTACGAATAAAAGAAATATCAAACAGACAAATGGAAATAGAGATTAACAGATAAACAGAAAGGTCAAAAACAATTTGGCCAAATCTATCGTTGCAAGAGCATAAAAATAATTCTGTCACTCATTTTAGGAATTCTTAATTTGACTGGTCTTCAAAGTAGTAATGATTTGAAATGTTATAAACTTGACTTTGAAATTGGTATCAACTTTTGAATTATAGAACAATTTACCTTTTTACAGAGGAAAATTGAACCTTTCTATCAGTCCATTACTCTGCAATTTACATATATCAAAGAAAAGTGCAGGTTATAAAGAAGAAAAATATTTCAAATTTGCAAACCTCAAATAAAAGGGATTATACATGATCAGAATAATGACCAATAACATATTGATTCATTGTTTTGTTCAATCTTGAATAAGGCCCTCACATTATCATTTAGCCTTTGTGTAAGATTTCTAACAATTTCAAATATGCCAAAGTAAAGACTATCACCAGCCTGTGCATCCACATGGTCTGACCAGAGTCTTCACTATGCCCTTAGTAGATAGATAGGGTCTTGATGCATCAGTGGACCACCAGGTTACTTTATATTTACAGTTTGTTGCTGCCTACCCTAACCAATGATTGTACCTCTATCATTTAAGAAATGAAGAGAGTATTTGTTGATTTCATTGAGGTATGAAAACAAAAACCTTATCACACTGTATAAATACGCCAAGCAGATTCATACATGAGTGTGATTGGGTTTTTAGTTTCATACCTCTATAAAATCAATATGTATTCTCTCTTCATATCTTATAATTTAATTTTTCTAAAAAGAACTGTTCAGATTTATTGATTTAGAAGTAAATTTGTAATGGGACTATTTCGTGCAGAAGCATACAAAATAGCTGAGTACTCAAAATTGTTTTCGCAGGGGAATAAAATCAACTTTTCAGCCAATTAGAATCCGCAAATCTCAATGTACACAACTTAAATTAAGTTATTTCAAATTGACAATATTATTTACTGTGTATGGGTGATATTCAATATTGACTAAAACAAGAGATAAATGTGAAACATTTTTGCCTCCCACAAGAAAGGGGGCCAATTTTTCTAAACATCTTATGATCATTTTGCGCGTAAGTCAAAAAATAAAGTTGCTTCTTCAGACGAAACCAAATATTGAATTCTGCCATGCATCATCTCATTGGAATCCAATGAGATATTGCAAGGCAGAATCCAACAATAAATGAAAACACCAGGGGTGATTTGTGATTTGACTTACGATTAATTTTTTTGTGAGAAGCTTAGTAAAACAGGGCCCAGGTCACTGGCCTAGTTCTTGTCAATATCTTTTGTGCTTTCAGAAAAACATTGAGTATCCAGTAAGCAAGTTATATATTTAACAAAGGGCAATTACTCAAAACATATGAAGAGTACAGTTATGGTTCTTGTGCACTGCACTCCTGCTTGATGAGATCTATCTGGTTTCACTATCTAGTTTCCATACTTTTTGAGTTTTGCTCCAGTCAACAAAGGTCATTCTAACGACAGAAAAACTAGAAAGCCATGAATGGCTTGAGTTGCTCCACAGGCTTGAAATTCTTGTAAAAACAAAGAAATGTTTGACTTGATTTTTAGATATTTGGGGTTCTACTGATGTTGAAAATGATTTTCAAAGTTTGAACTATTTAACAGAAAGAGAAATGACCTCCGCACTTAAAAGACATATTTTTCATCAAATCAAAATGATTTTTGGCTGCATGATAATGGGTTACCCAAAGAGCATACCAAAAATTTTTGATTGATATCCATCAGTTACATTCTGAGAAAATGTTTTTCAAATTTTCCACTATATAACATATAGAGAAATGACCTCTGCCCATAAAATGCATATTTTCTGTCCGATCTGATAAAGGTTCACTCAAAGAACATTCCAGTGAAATTTGGTTGATATCCATCCATTACATTCTGAGAAAATGATTTTCAAAGTTTCCACTATATAACATTTACAGAAATGACCTCCGCACATAAAATACATATTTTCCATCCAATCATAATGATTTTTTGTATTCTGATGAAGGGTCACCCAAGGATCATTCATGCAAAATTTCATTGGAATCAATTGATTAGAATCTGAGAAAACTCACTTTTTACCATATTTGGAAATTACCCACGCCCCTTAAATCCATGTTTTTCATTGGATCAAAATTTCTTGAACAACTTTGAAAGAGGGTCACCCAAGGATCATTCCTGTGAAGTTTGGTTGAAATCCATCCAGTAGTTTCTGAGGAGAAGATTTTTTAAGAAAAGTTTACGACCGGACGCACGCACGCACGCACGGACGGACGGACGAACGGACGGACGGACGCACGACGGACACAACGCCATGACAATAGCCCCAGTGGCTTTCAGCCAGTGGAGCTAACAAGGGAAAAACAAATATACCCCCTGTTCTTCAAAGGGGGGCATAATAATTGTAAATTTTATAGTCAGTTGTTCTATCAAACTGTTGATCTTGTTAGGGTCCCTCTATATCAAGGGGTCTGTTCAACGCTCTTGTAAGTGCCTATAACTTTATAGGCACTTATAAAAGTCTTGTACTAACCCCTCTATATGTTGTCAAAAATCTATTGTACATAGCTTTAATATTCTTCAATCAAATCAACCGTTAATGTATCAGATCACAGAAATGCATTATGGGAATGGATGGAATGGAATTGTCATGATCACTTTTTGGTAATGGTTATATTGCTTGTTTTTTAGGTTTGTTCACAACATTCATCCAAACATTTCTTGTGAGGCATAGGTCATATACAAAAATCCATCTTCGTCTTTATCGTCTCGGTAAACTTCAGCAAGTGACATGGACATACTCGATATACTTTTGTTGTTAATTATTAAGTAAAACGCCTGGTTTGCATTCAGTGACATTCTGTTTCTGAAAAGACAAAATTATCATAATTGTTATCAAATGTGAATATTTATCTTATAACTATACAAATATCCGTGTGATAACATCCCATATGATATTTTTTATGATATCACATATAGTTATTTTTAGAACAAATATATAATTTGGTCATTTTTAGAAACTTGCATTTCTGTTGGAAACTTGTACAAAAACAAGGCAAATAGAGGTTATAAGATAAATATAATACGTATTTAGTTTATTGTATGAAAAAATATCTAACTCGGTTGTGGAAATTGATATATGTCTTGGCAGAGCCTTGACAATGATTAATTCTCCCAACCTCGTTAGATATTTTTTCTCATACAAAACACTAAATACGTATTATATATATATATAGCTTTATTTTGTTGTTCATGGATTGCAAAATATTCTCATGCTGACAGAAAAATTTAAATGCTTCTACTCTACAATAATGCTAAGAAAATACCTTAAAAGCTTATACTGTCATCATAAATTTTCCCAACCTCGACCAGATAAAATTGATATTTTAAGACTTAAATTTTTCTGTATATATCAGGTCAGTGGGCAAGGCAAGGTTTATATCAATAGCTTTGTTTAAGCTGTAGCTGCAACAGTTTGTTTGCCTGCAGAAATTTTTTTTTAAAAAACAAGAGGACAATCATGGTCCTTAATTGATCACTCAAACTCCTTGACCTTGTATCCATAATTTTGGCATAATATGATCTAGAGCATTGAACAATTTCTGGAGGTTTTGTCTAATTTTTGGCCTTTGTGACCTTTATTAATAAAACAATGCTAAAAATTACCTAATTTTTCTAGCAAACTGTATCAAAGTCATGCAGTGTCAAAAATATGGTTTTGTTCCCAATGGCTAAATTGAGTGTCTGTTTTTAATTTTATACTCCAAATATACGGCTCTGGCTAAAACAGTGAGTAGCTAAAACCTGTGGGAAATACCTTGCTCTGTGTTAAGGATTGACAAAACAGAACAAGCTGTTTGCAAGTTATATCCAGCTTTGCATGTGCAAAGCAAGGTTTTATTTGAAAAATTAGGGCCAAATGGCCTTTATCTGCACACCTGAATTTATTGGTCCAGTAGGTGTCATTCAAGTAACATTCTGCTAAAGTTTCATTCAAATTTGCCAAAGAGGTTGAGGAGAGTTCAAAGCGAAAATAGACCCTACCCTGCCATGCCTAATTTTATGGCCGAATCAGAATGTCTAAAAACTCTTTGAAAAGGGTCACCAAAGGAACATTCTGACAAAGTTTCATTGAAAATAGTCTATTGCTTTAGGAGATGATGCTGTTCACAGATTTCATAGTGGGAAAAGGTCCCACTCTGCAACAACTATATATTTATGGGCCAAACAAATTTTCAGAAACCTGATTTTAAGAAGAGAGGAACATTCATGACATCAATTGAAATAGCCATTTTGGTTTGGAAGAAAAGACAATTTAAAGATTTAAAAGTGAAAAGATGCCCCGCCCTGCAATCTTGAAATCTGCCCTATGGTTACTGAGAAGAACAATATTAAAAGATTTCAGGGTCGAAATAAGCCCCCCCCCCCTGCTATGCCCATACTTGGGGGTCAATAAAAATTTCACAAAAAGTTGTGAAAAGGGTCATCCAACAAATATTTCTTCCAAGTTTGATTGAAATCCACTTATTGGTAACTGAGGGGAAGATGTTTAATGATTAAAGAATCAAAATAAGACCCTCAATGCCACGCCCATAATTGGGAATGAATCCAAATTCTACAAACTAGTTTTAAGAAGGGTTACCATATAAACATGTCTACCAAGTTTAGTTGAAATCCACCCAAAAAGAAGATGTTTAATGATTCAGGGTCAAAATAAGCCACACCCCCCATATTTGGGTGTCAATCAACAAACTAGAGCTGCTTGAGCAGCTCATATGCTCCACAGACCTGAATCTACTGACATAATTTGACAAAAATTTAAGTGATCAGTGTGAAAATAAGCTTCTCCCTGCCATGCTCACATTTTGTTGTCAATAAATAAACTTGAGCAGCTGATTTGCTCCACAGGCCTGAATCTGCTGACATCATTATGCAAGATATTTAGAGAACCAAAGAAACTTATTTCAAGTAATTAAGAGTTTCTTAGTGTCATATGCAGAAATAATTCTGAAAAGAAATATCAAGATAAATGACTAATTAACATATAGAAAATTGACCTCCACCTATTAAAATACATATTTTTTTTATTTATCCTATTACAATAATTTTGCGGTCTGATAATGGGTAACTAAAGGAAAATTCCAATGAAATTGATATTGTTGATATCCATCTAGTAAGTTCTGAAAAATGATTTTCAAAGATTACTCTATATAACAAAAAGATTAATGACCACCACCAATCACTTTTCATCCTATCATTTTATCACTTTTTTTTTCTTTTTTTTTTTTAGACACTCAAGAATCATTCCAGTGAAATTTGGTTGATATCCATCAAGTAGAACCTGAGAAAAGTCACATTTTACCATATATGGAAATTAGCAACAGCCATTTAAACCTTGTTTTTCATTGGATCAAAATTTCTTGAACAACTTTGAAAGAGGGCAACCCAAGGACCATTCCTGTGAAGTTTGGTTAAAATACATCCAGCAGCTTCTTGGGAGGAGACTTTAAAAGAAAAAGTTTACAACCGGGGGCATGGACGAAGGATGGATACACTGCCATGACAATAGCCCCAGTGGCCTTAGGCCTGTGAAGCAAAAAATTTATTGATGACTTCAAACCAATAACCCAAGACAGACAATGCATGACAGACATAAGGTGATCACAAAAGCTCACCTTGAGTATGATGTCCTCAGGAAAGCTAAAAAGGTAATGGACCCTTAATAGTGCCCCAACTTTTCAGGAATAATGAATTTTGACAGTGTTAACCGAGGTTTCCTTTTGATTTTCATTAGGAAACTTTGGTAAACACTGTTAAAGTTCATTATTCCTGAAAAGTTGTAGAACTATTACGGTTCCACTACCTTAATGCTGGGCTTGGTAAAGATAGTGGACGAATAAAAGTTCTACAACATTTCAGAACTCATGGTCTTTCACGACGTTAACTGAGGTTTTCCAATGAAATCATTAGGAAACCTTGGTTAACAGTATCAAAATTCATGACTCTCGAAATGTTGCAGAACTATAACAGTTCCACTACCTAAAATCTTATACGAGTAAGGACTCTTCTCTAACAACACTGTACAATTACCTGATAATTGTTGCAAACTGTGACATGGTGAGCTCCTGTGGAACCAAAAACTTGGTCTTGTCTAAAACGGGTAATGTCTGTTCTTTATAATAACGTTCAACAATGACCTGAAAATACAGAATAGAGAATTATATGCACCTGTGTACCTTCAATCTTGCTCCGTTTCTTTAAAGCTAGAATTTCCATTACTAGATGTGATAAACTTACAAGGTCATTTTTTCCTCTTTATATAGGCAATTCCTTTGTTATAAAATAAGCTGAGAATTTCCATTGTCAGGCCGATTTCGTAAACATGCATTTCATTTCTTATAACTTGGGTTTGATTCCAAAACTTATTGTCTTTCGGATGACATGACATTAAACCAGGGTCCTTTGAGACAGTGTCTTACACAGAGCATGTTAAAGAACCATGATGAATCTCAGCAGTAGTTTCATCAGGTATCCTTTCACTACCCCTCATAACAACCAACCTTCTTCTGGGGGTGGGGGTGGGGGGGGTAATTTTAGATCCCTATGCCTTAAACCACAGCTTTTCGGTACACCCTTCTATTTTTACTACTTAAGGTAGTGGAACCATAATAGTTCCGCAACATTTCGGCACTCATGAACTTTCACAATGTTAACTGAGGATTCCTAATGAAAATCATTAGGAAACCTCGGTTTACACTGTTAAAGTTCAATACTACCAGAATGTTGCGGACCTATAATGGGCCTATATATCTTAAATGGTATAAATATTGCACTGTATCATTTCCATCATATTAATCCCTACTATAAGGAACAAAAGCAAAACCCTGACAGGGAGCACTATTTACCCTACACGGCTTATTCCTGCTGTACACATAGCTTTGACAGACGGTATAGACTCAGATCAGCTATCACAGACATGATCAGCCTAACGCCATATTTTCTACTTAGTTATTGAGAGAATAACTTGCACTAGACTATTGTAACGAACCAAGGAGATAGACAGACTTGATCCATTCCAAGAAAAGTATCCTCAACCCTAAATGGGTTGACTCTGTATAAAAGACTATAATTAGACATTTAACAAAGGGCTGGTCTCTCTAATTTGCATATCCAATTCAATTTACCTCCCTTTAAACTGTTACACTATAAAATTGTCAGACTTATTGGCTCTTTGTTAAAACAAAATTTAGTATCACAACGGTCAAGAGATAAATTCTTTCATGAGATATAAAATTTACAAGTAAACAAGAACCATCCCCCGCAATAAAAGCTTGATGGTTAACTGAAGCCAGCTAGATTTAGGGTTCTTGGTCACTGTGCTTAATATTCTCAATCAATTTACCTACTCTGAAGAAAGTGCAATATAATACTGGTTCAGAGATTAAGTCCAGACGAATACTAAGTTTTTAAAATTACAATGGGCAATAACTCCCGAATTTTGCAAGCAATAGTTAAGCTGATTGAACACTGCACTTCTCCTCAGTGAGATCTATCTACCTATGAGCTTTCAATTTGATAACTGTAAAAATTTTCAGAGATATGCTGCGGACTAAATCAAAGTCTTTTAAATAACAAAGGGCAATATCTTCAAGCAAGACTTGTGATTCTTAAGCACAACTCTTCTCCTTATTGAGACCTAACCACCTAGGAAGTTCCAAGTTAATGGCTATACAATACTTTCAGAGACATTCTCCAGAAAAAATCTGAGTCTGTCAAATAATAAAGAGGCAATAACTCCAAAATCATGAAGCAGGATTAAGGTTCTTGATATACCTATAAAGATTCAAGTAGATAGCATTTATTCTTTTGCAGAGATGCTCAAAACAAGTTTAGAGATGGAAAGACGGAATAACAGAATGGCAGAAAATGGATGGAGACCATTACTTTTATCCCCTTTATCGAAAGGGCGGGGTATAATTACCATATACATTACATATTATTTATGTCTAGACCTCCCCCCTAATTTTGTCTTTTTTGCTACATGTCCCAAAAGGGATCAAATATTAGGAACAAGAGGGCCGTTGGCCCTGGGTCGCTCACCTGAGAAAAAAGCTTCATTACCTAGGTATGTCCATGCAACCACAGAAAAAGAGATTTTCACTTATTCAATCAGATAACATTTGAAATAATCCTTCCCCCCTCTGCTCCTCCCCTGGTCATTATTTATTTAAGCTTTTTTCATAAAAGGTCTGTGATCAGCTAATCTATGCCAGATATACAGGCTGAGTCTGAGACTTTTTAAGTTTTCTTTAATGAGTTGATCAATCCATGTCAAATATAAAGGCTGTAGGGACTCAAAATTCTCAACAAAGCACCCCCCTCCCCCAAGATGCTCTGCACCTGGTGAATCTACAGTCATGATTTTAGCTAATTCAATTAATGTCCATAATTATGCTGATCATCCATACCAATTTTCAAGTCTGTAGGACT
Organism: Fragum whitleyi; assembly: GCA_948146395.1. Taxonomy (NCBI): domain Eukaryota; kingdom Metazoa; phylum Mollusca; class Bivalvia; order Cardiida; family Cardiidae; genus Fragum; species Fragum whitleyi. Next base: position 86,841,171 of record OX411544.1, read on the forward strand.
CCTGGTTCATTAGAAGAAGTATAAAGATTTCAAAAATGATCCAAAGTACTACCCCCTCCCCAAGACACTCAGCACCTGGTGACCCTACATTCATGATTTAAGCTATTTTATTTTAGATCCATATGCTTATCATCCATGCCAATATTGAAGTCTGTAGGGCTCCTGGTTTATTAGAAGATGAAGGTTCAAGTTACAAAATTTTCACAAAAGTACTACCCCCTCCCCCCTGTTGCTCTGCATCTGGTGGCATTACAGTCATGATTTTAGCTATTTTTCTTAAGGTCTATGAGCTGATCCTCCATGCCAATTTTCAAGTCTGTAGGACTTGTGGTTCAGAAGAAGAAGAAGGTTAAAGTAACAAAATTTTCACAAAAGTACTACCCTCTCCCCCCTGGTGCTCCGCACCTGGTGGCATTACAGTCATGATTTTAGCTATTTTTCTTAAGGTCTATGAGCTGATCCTCCATGCCAATTTTCAAGTCTGTAGGACTTGTGGTTCAGAAGAAGAAGAAGGTTAAAGTAACAAAATTTTCACAAAAGTACTACCCTCTCCCCCCTGGTGCTCCGCACCTGGTGAATCTACAGTCATGATTTTAGCTATTTTTCTTAAGGTCTAAGAGCTGATCCTCCATGCCAATTTTCAAGTCTGTAGGGCTTGTGGTTCAGAAGAAGAAGAAGGTTAAAGATTACAAAATTTTCACGAAAGTCCTACCCTCTCCCCCCTGGTGCTCCACACCTGGTGAATCTACAGTCATGATTTTAGCTATTTATATAAAGGTCCATATGCTGATCATCCATGCCAATATTCAAATCTGTCAGGCTCCTGGTTCAAAAGAAGAAGAAGGTTAAAGATTACAAAATTTTCACAAAAGTACTACCCCCTACCCCCTGGTGCTCCGCACCTGGCAGCCAAAAAGATATGATTTTAGCTTTTTTTTTTAAGGTCTATGAGCTGATCATCCATGACAATTTTCAAGTCTGTAGGGCTCCTGGTTCCGAAGAAGAAGAGGCTTAAAGATTACAAAATTTACCCAGAGTACTACCCCCTCCCCCCTGGTGCTCCGCACCTGGTGGCCCAAAAGATATGATTTTAGCTATTTTTATTCAGGTCTATGAACTGATCATCCATGCCAAGTTTTAAGTCTGTAGGACTACTGGTTGAGAAGAAGAAGAATTTTAAAGATTTTCTTAAAATTTCACCTTTTGTTGCCATAGCAACCAGAGTTTTTCATGGATTTCAATTCTTTTAGCTATTTTTGAAGGGGACCACCTAAGCAACATTTCTGTAAAATTTGGTGTTAATTGGCCCAGTAGTTTAGGAGGAGATGTCGTTTAAAGAAATTGTTGACGGACGCCGGACGACGGACGACGACCGACGACCGACGGACGGACGCCGGAGGAAAGGTGATCACAATAGCTCACATGAGCACTTCGTGCTCAGGTGAGCTAAAAATACAGACAATAATAGGCCGACATGGAAGTTGATATGACAGTACACTCAACATTGGATGTTCTAATCACCAATCTTGATCAAAAGTGACCTACAGTCAAAAGCTACATGTATCTTATTAAGATTTTATCAGTAACAGTTTTTGATAAACAAAATCGTGGTCCTTAATCTAGGACAAGAACCCATAAGATTCAGTTACCATTTTTTCATAATAAGAGCTCTCCCAAAACATGCATAGAGGATTCAGCACGAGACTGTTTTAAGTGTACTGTATTACCTCTGATAAAAGAGCACCCCCTAATAGTTGCATCCCTATATTTTTACTAAGAAAACCCACTTCAAATGCCTAAATTTTAGGAACTTTTTGAGACTTCGTCTCTAATTTGAGATGAATTTCCTCTAAACAATCATTTATATGATTGTTTAGAGGAAGTTCACCTCAAATTAAATGGAAAAGGGAATAAAAGACATCAGTTTTAATGATTTTTAAAATCAGAAAATGCATACAAAATAAAAGCTCCCTGTATAGCTCCCGGGAGCAATTACTAGGAGAAATATGGTATATCCAATGTATATACACTTAGAACAGTCTTGCAATGAACCCCTTTAATTTTAGATGAATTTCCTCTAAACAATAATTCAAACTAGAAAGCCATGAATGGCTTGAGTCGCTCCACAGGCTTGAAATTCTTGTAAAACAAATAAATGTTTTGACTAGATTTTTAGATATTTGGGGCTCTACTGATATTGAAAATGATTTTCAAAGTTTCAACTATATAACAGATAGAGAAATGACCTCTGCTATCAAAAGACATATTTTTCATCAAATCAAAATAATTTTTGGCTGCATGATAATGGGTCACCCAAAGATCATAATGTAAAATGTTTGATCAATATCCAAAAATCACATTCTGAGAAAATGATTTTCATAGTTTCCACTATTTAACAAATTGATAATTGACCTCCACCCATAAAATGGTCATTTTTCATCCAATCAAAATAATTCTTGGTACACTGATTAAGGGTCACTCAAGAATCATTCCAGTGAAGTTTAGTTGATATCCAAAAATCACATTCTAAGAAAATGATTTTCAAATTTTCCAATATATAACACATAGAGAAATGACCTCTGCCCATAAAATGCATATTTTCAATCCAATCAAAATAATTTTTGGTACACTGATAAAGGGTCACTCAAGAATCATTCCAGTGAAGTTTAGTTGATATCCAAAAATCACATTCTAAGAAAATGATTTTCAAATTTTCCAATATATAACATATAGAGAAATGACCTCTGCCCATGAAATGCATATTTTTCATCCAATCAAAATGATTTTTTGTAGACTGATAAAGGGTCACTCAAAGATCATTCCTGTGAAATTTGGTTGATATACATCAGTTACATTCTGAGAAAATGATTTTCAAAGTTTCCACTATATAACATATAGAGAAATGACCTCTGCCCATAAAATGCATATTTTTCATCCAATCAAAATGATTTTTTGTAGACTGATAAAAGGTCACTCAAGGATCATTCAGGTGAAATTTGGTTGATATCCATCAGTTACATTCTGAGAAAATGATTTTCAAAGTTTCCACTATATAACATATAGAGAAATGACCTCCGCCCATAAAATGCATAATTTCTATCCGATCACAATAATTTTTTGTAGACTGATAAAGGGTCACCCAAGGATCATTCATGTAAAATTTGATTGGTATCCATTGATTAGAATCTGAGAAAACTCACTTTTTACCATATTTGGAAATTAGCCACGCCCCTTAAATCCATATTTTTCATTGGATCAAAATTTCTTGAACAATTTTGAAAGAGGGTCACTCAAGGATCATTCCTGTGAAGTTTGGTTGAAATCCATCCAGTAGTTTCTGAGGAGAAGATTTTTAAAGAAAAGTTTACGACCGCACGCACGCACGGACGGACGGTCGCACGACGGACACAACGCCATGACAATAGCCCCAGTGGCTTTCAGCCAGTGGAGCTAAAAATCATATATTAGGTTAAAAAGGACTTAAGTTTTAGTTATTTTCAATAAACTGTTTTTTTTTTGTTTTTTTTTTTCCAAGAAAATAATGGGATACTCTTGGGGATTTGTTTGTATGTCTGAAGAATGGAGTGTTATGCCCATATCAACAATCTAGCATCTGCTTAAGTCCCTAACAATAGATTTCTGGTATTTCTCACACCAGTAACACCATCACATCCTTTTCTAGCCTCCAGCTGCTATCTCATATAGCTCTATGATTGTCAACCAATTGGTGAGAGTCAATTAGTTGGAAAGAATGAGTGCCGTCACGGATCGAAACTATTGGAGGAGGTGCTGACTTGTTAGAGGATACATGTCATAATGTAACATTTTACTGCAGAATTTAAACTTTGCTTCAAATAAAAAAGATGTTTGTCTCTGAATCAAATAATCTAATAGTGAGCATTGGCGTAACTAAGTATTTGAAATTTTTACGCACTCAGAAGGCGACCACCAAAGAATATATAAGATAAAGTCGAAATGTGGACTGTAACAAAAGATGAATGTCCTCCGTCCGTTCCCCTATTTAATGATTTGAGCGTTGATGAATAATCAAAACATCTTAACTACAGCTTAAATAAGCTGTAGTTTCGATGTTATGATCATTCACGAATGACATTTTTTGAAAGAGGATTTATTTCTATTGCGTAATGTGCGTAATGGGAGCTACGCCCTTGATGAGGATTATCCCAAACCAAAATCACTGTCCCACACAAATGATCTTGAACTTTTCACCTATTATAATACAATGTGTTGAAAGAGAGAATACAAAGAAAACCTAATAATTAGCAAGCACTGTAGTGACGTATTAATGTACAAAGACCAATATGCAAATGTGTATAATAGTTTCATGCAACATATGTAGTCTCCATTCACAATCTACCTAGAAAAGCCCTTTACTTAGGCAACATACTTTCCATATTTTCTTGATAGTCATAAATTTTGCATAACTGTCAATATGAGTCAACCTTTCCCCTACAATGTTTTAAAATCATGTGTCTTAACAATATGTTATGGTTAAAAGGTATAGAGAGTTTATCCTAGTAGCATCTCATTCGGGAGATCATACTAAAATTGGACAGGATCAAGCTTTTTTTTGTAATTATCTTCTGGAGCAACATATCCACCAAAACAATGTTATTCTGCTTTTAACCCTTTCCTGTTTTACAAAATTTTGGACCTGTCCAAATTCAAAGGCTTTGCAGACGAAATTTTAAAGTGCATTTAATTGGAAAAATAACCATTCAGTAGGATAGAAAATGGTGTGGAAAAAGAAGAAATTGCTTGTCAGAAGCAATTTCTTCTTTTTTCACAATGTTTTCTCAATCATAAAATCACAGGCACGTAAAAAGGAGGGATTAAACAGCAAAGGGTTAATCCTCTTTAAATAAAGGCAACTTTCCTTTCAAACTATATTGTTTAAAGAAAATTAGACTGAATGGGAGATAAGGATTCACAATTATTAGGTAAATATTGAAGAAGGAGCTACTATTAGGGAGCACATTCTTACTACACAGTGTACAGGAACAAGGGCTGTCGGAGGACAGTAAAGCTCGATTTTTCCATGTGCTGGATAGTAACAGCAAAACAATAGCGACATTGGAAAATTCAATTAAATGAAAGTCAACAAATGAATCTTTGTTTATAGGATGATATTATCATCACAGCAGTATGTTCAAAGTTTCCAAGCAATAGCTTAAGTAGAATTATAACTGATATACAAAATTTGCACGCAACAACTTAACCTGGAACTGTTAAGTCCAAAAAGGGCTGACAGGAATAGCCCCCTCTTCTACGAATAGTCAAGCTAAAAATGGTAGGCTGAAGTCTTTATCCAACAAAACAAAAGACTAGATAAACACAGAAAAAAAATAGTCTCAAATCTTTCTTTCTCAATAAAACCCTTATTGTGGGAACTCATTAGAATCATCACAATAAGATGATTCTAATGAGTACAAAAAACACAGGTTTAGTGCTAGTGTTGATTGGATAAAAGCTTAAAATTCTCTCCCAATCTTTTGCTCTGCAGTGAGTTCAGGAAGATGCTGTTCTGTTAAGGGACAATCAATACCTATTAATTTATTGCAGTATAATAGTTTCTTTCACATTTGTAGTACATTAAGGTTTTGTTTTTCCCTGTTTGAAGGACTTGGGGTTTTTTTTACCTTTTTGTGTAAGTGGGTGGGGGTTTGGGTGGGGGGGTTAAAGCTGTTATTGACAAAATTTTCAGTCATATTACGGCTGCTGGCGCACTTAACCTTATATTCCTGGTATTTCTCTTACCAGTACTACCATGAGATTCTTTCCAAGCCTCAAGCTGCTCATTCCACATATTAGATTACAATTTTCCACCCATAGGTGGAAGACAAATGTCTGAAAGGATGTGCCGCCGCTTACAGTTGGCAATCAAAACCCAGAACCAGAAGATTAGAAGTCCAACTTTCTAACAACTGCAGTATTGCAGCGCTGAAGGCACTTAAATTCTTTTTTCAATAATCAATGATTTTCAACAAAAATATCTACCATGGGAAAATTTTCAACTATCAATGTTCAATTCATTATTTGGACTGCAGCATCCTCAAAACCTATACCCAGACAAATCTGCATTTTGGCAAATGCTGAAGAAATAAACAATCTGGAAAACATGTGAAATGAAGAAATTGCTTGCTAAAAGCAATTTCTTCATTGTGAACAATGTTTTCTTTCTTTTCTTAGTCTGGATATAGATTAATGAAAGGGGGGGGAAGAGACCTTTGTAAAGAGCCTGTTTTTGATTTCAAAGATGTAACATATTTCATGATTTGTCCTTCAAACCGATTTTGATGATTTGTCCTTCGAACCCATTTTGAATGCTACTCATTGGAATCATCTGACCTATGAATACCAACAACGAAAGGTTTGAATGAGAAAATAATAAATTTCAAGTTCAAAGAAGAGATTCAGAATTTCATCAATCAAGTCCTTACTACGAGTTGAAGATGAATTCTGACTGAAGGGCTGCAAAAACAAAGTTATGAGAAAATAGCCCTGTGATAATACAATATTTTGTCCTACGTTAGAGAAACATGTACATGCACTTTTTATCATTAACCTTAAACAATTATCCCATTATCAATATCATGTTTACGGCTTATCTGACATTGAACTTGTTAATCGTCATAGATATTAGACAAACAGAAAATGTAACTTGCTATGCAAAAGAGAACCATCTAGGAGTTGATATAACTATTATTATTAACCTTGGTCAGACAGCACAGGTTGTGCAGACTGACCTGAGTTGATGCTTTACATTTATGAGGATATTCAGGAAAACAAAAATAAGTATATTTTTTACTGACTTAGCAGGCATTCCATTTAATGTAATGAACTTCATTTAAATCATAATTAGACCTACCCCAAATATGGATCTCAACAAATACTTGACTGCCTTGTTGTTAAGTGGTATAGTGGAAGCATATTGACCTAAACCTGGCCTTTGTGATTTAAATAAATTAAATACCAGTTGTTTCCCTTTGGCAAAACATGACTTACTAGCAGAATTCAATCGTAATGTTGGAGTGTTAGCTCTATTTACCTGTTATCGCACATGCTTCTTACTGTAACGGCGATGTTTGGTCACCCTCATGAACTAGTGAATCAATACATAAACTGAGTCTGCTATTAAATAATCTTTAGATGCAGGTAAGAAAAAAATAAATTTTCAATTTCTTTAAATGCAATTAATGCTTTTTGGATGGAAATAAAATGAAATTCCTTCTTTCAGTAGTACACAATAAGGAACAATTGTTTATGAAATCGAATTGTCTGCTCCATGACTAGGCGCCCTATATATAGGTAAACTAGTAAGTCCCCCCATTACCGTAATTTGTACAAAAAAACAGAATATCCATGCTTGATCAGCATGTGCCGAAGTATCTTCAGAATAGTATTCATAGGCCTAATTATTTTTATTCTGCATGAAGGTCAGGTTCAAGTTAATATGCCCTCGCTATATAGACCCTTGATTAATGACCTGATGGTCTGTGGTTTAAGCATCACAGTTGTAATGATGTGTTAACCCTTGTCATGCTGAATATTGTGTTCAAAATCAAAATTACATTAATATCAAAAGACTGAAAGTGCCTGATGCCCTTACTATGGGTATATTTATTTTGAAAATATGATTTCTAGTCTTTTCTGGTTTAAAAATGTAAAACTGGTGGTATGGACAAGGATCAGTCTGCACATATGTGCAGGCTGATCTTTGTCTATACCTCCTACCAAAGCAGGAAATTCCAGATTCAGCATGACAAGGGTTAATGGGCAAAACACTAAATAAGTTGCCCAAGTCAACCAAACAAGAGGGCCATAGTGGCCCTTAATTGCTCGACTGAGTTAACAGTCTTTTGATCTGACCTCTTAACCTAGTTTTTAACCAGCCTTGACCCAAATTCAAACCAGACAGATTTTTAAAGACAATTTCAATCTTACTTATTCTCAGGACGATTAGGCAAGAGTTATGAACTCTTGAGTGTCTAAAAGGTTTTTCTAATATTTGATCCTGTGACCTAAGTTTTAACCCCACTTGATCCAAGGTCATCAAGATAGTCATTCTGATCAATTTTCAAGTTGATTAAGCAAAAAAAATGGCTTATAGAGTATCTACAAGGTTTTTCTAAAATTTGACACAGTGACCTCATTTTTGACCCAAGTTGACCCAATTTCAAACTAGTCCGAGATTATATCAAGACTATCATTCTGACCGATTTTCAAGTTGATTGAGCAAAAAATATGGCTTCTAAAGTGTCTAGAAGGTTTTTCTAATATTAGACCCTGTGACCTCATTTTTGACCCCAATTTCGATCTTGTCCGAGATTTCATAAAGACAATCGTTCTGACCAATTTTCAGGTTGATTGAGCAAAAAATATTGTTTCTAGAGTGTCTACAAGGTTTTTCTAAAATTTGACCCCGTGACCTCATTTTTGACCCCACTTGACCCAATTTAAAACATGTCCAAGATTTCATCAAGACAATCATTCTGGCCAATTTCCAGGTTGATTGAGCAAAAATATGGCTTCTAGAGTGTCTACTAGGTGACCTCATTTTTGACCCCAGTTGACCCAATTTCAAACTAGTCAGAGATTTTGTCAAACCAATAATTCTGACCCATTTTCACATTGATTGAGCAAAAAATATGGCTTCCAGAGTGTCTACAAGGTTTTTCTAATATTTGACCCTGTGATATTCTTTTTTACCCCACTTGACCCAATTTTGAACATGTCCAGGATTTTGTGAAGACAATCATTCTGACCAATTTTCATGTTCATTTAGCAAAAAATATGGCTTCTAGAGTGTCTAGAAGGTTTTTCTAATATTTGACCCCTGTGACCTCATTTTTGACCCTAGTTGACCCAATTTCAAACTTGTCCGAGATTTTATCAAGACAATTATTCTGACCAATTTTCAGGTAGATTGAGCAAAAAATATGGCTTCTAGAGTGTCTACAAGTTTTCTATAATATTTGACCCTGTGACCCCACTTGACCCAATTTCGAACTTGTCCGAGATTTCATCAAGACAATCATTCTGACCAAATTTGAGGATGATCTGTCTACAAGGTAAATGTTGACGGCGCACAACGCACGACAGACGATGGACATCATGCGACCACAAAAGCTCACCTTAAGCACTTTGTGCTCAGGTGAGCTAAAACAAGAGGACCAAGATGGTCCTAGATGGCTCACCTGAGTCTCTATGACCCCTGGGACATCACATCAAATAGAAAGGCAGATGTCAAAAAGAAGATAATTGCTTAAGATCAATACCATGGAACGTTTTCAGCGAAGAGCAAGACAGATATGCCTTTTTGCTCTTTGATTCTATGTAAAAAGGGATGCACCGGGGTGGACCCAAAAGTGACCCCAGGGTCTTGATATGAACAAACTTGGAAGAGGTCCATAAGATGATGCTACATTCTAAATATGAAAGCTGTCTGCCTTCTGGTTTCAGAGAAGAAGAGTTTTGAAGGTTTTCACATTTTCACCCATCGTGCTCAGTTGAGCTGAAAGGGATACGCCCAGGTGGAGCCCCAATATGACCCACGGGTCTTGATATGAACAAACTTGTTAGGGGCCCACTAGATGATGCTACATACCCAAAATGAAAGCAGTGTGCCCTCTGGTTTCGATTAAAGAAGATTTTTAAAGATTTTCGCTCTTTGATTCTATGTTAAAAGGGTTGGGCCCCGGCAAAGCCCAAACATGACCCCAGGGTCTTGATATGAACAAACTTGGTAGAGGTCCACTAGATGATGCTACATACCAAATATGAAAGCTGTCTGCCATCTGGTTTCAGAGAAGAAGATTTTTGAAGATTTTCATTTTTTTACCCTTCGTGCTCATAAGAAATAAAGGGATGCAACCGTGCAAAGCCCAAATACGACCCAAGGGTCTTGTTATGAACAAACATGGTAGAGGCCCACTAGGTGATGCTACACACCAAATATTTAAGCTGCCTTCCATCTGGTTACAGAGAAGAAGATTTTTAAAGATTTTCGCTTTTTAATTCTATGTAAAAAGGGTTGGGCACGGGCAAAGCCCAAATATGACCCCAGGGTCTTGATATGAACTAACTTGGTAGAGGTCCACTAGATGATGCTACATACCAAATATGAAAGCTGTCTCCCTTCTGGTTTCAGAGAAGAAGATTTTTAAAGATTTTCATATTTTCACCCTTTTTGTTAAGGGTAAAGGGAAAGTTAAGGGTGGATTTCATTTATTTGAACAACTTTGGTAGAGCTTGACCCAAGGATCATCCCTGCCAAGTTTCATCAAGATTGGCCCACTGGTTTAGGAGGAGAAGATGTTTAAAGAAATTGTGGACAACGCACGACGCACAACGGACGACGCACGACTGACGACGGACAACGGACATTCTACCATCCCAAAAGCTCACCTTGAGCACTTCGTGCTAAGGTGAGCTAAAAACAGCCAAGCCATATACCGGAAAGTGTATTGTGGATACACATTGAAATAATATAGATATAACTAGTCCAATGAGTACCCACAACATAGAGTGAAAAATAGTGATTGTTAAATTTTTTATCTGACAACAGAATACCCCATCTCATTGAAGCTCTTGATCCCTTGCTGTTTTAAACCATTTACCTACTGAATTCAAATTTTGCTTCAAATTGCCAGTTTTGAGAAATTCAAGCAATTTGACTCAAAATTTTCCTCAAAATCCATTCAGAAAGCAGACATTCTACACATCTGAGCAGGCTGAACTAAGTCTATACATGTACTGCCTGTCTGAGCTCTCCCATAATAGGAAAATGTCCTGAACAACACAAGTAGGGTTAACATACCGGAACTTTAGTTGGAAACTTCGATCGGATACCTTGAACCTCATCTTTCCTTGTGGCTGAAAAAGAATTGTTTACATGTATGTTCTTTATGATGAAGATTTTTTAGAATCTTTAGATTTTTAATCTCATCATATAACCTAGAATTTCAACAAATATAACCTGATAAGAACATCCCAGATATAGCATCTATCAGAGGATTAAAGTAGTGGACCAGTAATAGTTCCGCAACATTTCAGACCACATGTTCTTTCACAATGTTAACCAAGGTTTCCTAATGAAAATCATTAGGAAACCTCGGTTAGCACTGTCAAAATTCATTACTTCTAAGATGTTGCAAAACTGTTATGGGTCCACTACCTTAAAGTAATTCTTAAATTGTTAGTTTTTAATGAAACTCTTTTTTGTGAATATTCATTTGTGACGATTCAAATGTGTATCCTCAAAATAGGGGTTTTGTCAAAATATTTGAAGCTAAAAATTCATAACACTCCCTCTGCTTGTAACATAGGCGTAACTAAGATTTCGAAATGTATACAACCTCAGAACAAGAAGGCGACCATTAACTTAGAATATATATGATAAAGGAGATATGTGGACTGCAACAAAAGATGAATGTCCTCCATCCACCCCCTTTTCTATGATAAGAACCTTGATGAAAAATCAAAACATCTTGGATAAGCTGTAGTTTCGATGTTATGATCATTCATCAACGAACATTTTCAAGGGATTTATTTCTTTTACCCACTTGCGTAAAGTGCGTAATACAAGTTACACCCTTGTGTAAGTCTGTTTACCTGCATTGATGCAGACAGGAGACCAGAGGAAGCACAGACAAGAGGGGGTTTAAGTCAGTCTGAAATCTTTATTACTCAAATGAATCCTTTATTGTTGACACTCATTTGAATCATTTTGACTAGACGATTCCAATGAGTACCAACAATTTTAGGTTTGTGCTACAAATTGTCTTTGATCTAAATCTAAAATACCCCCTCTATCTGTAGACTTGAACTATTACACACAATTTGCACCTTTTTTTTTTCACATAAAGTATTGCGAAAATAATACTAGTCCTGCATTCAGGATGATAAAATGTATGTGAACATTAAAGACCTGGTTTAATCCTTTATTTGACACCCCCCCCCCCAAACGAGATAAACAATTAACCACCCATTGTTATCTTAATGGTTTTATGGCCCTTATCTAAATCACTTAATCACCTTGTATACTCTATGTAGAGATACACATACAGAGGCTTTCAGGCATATATCGATTTTTACTTATTGAGAAATTTTTTTTAAACAATTAAATATCTAATTTATTCTATTATTCAGAGGATGATAATTTTTCTTCCACAATTTTTGAACTTGGCATCAGAGAGAAAAGTGTTTGTGATGCTGAACTTTCAATCTTCGTTAAAAAAAAACTGATTAAAGATGACTTTTGCTTTTATAAAAATAATTCTTCAATCACAAAATAGCTGTAGCTATGATATTTTCTACAAATATCAGGAAGAAGGCAGGTGGTGTATGTTTAGATCAGATTGCACAACTGTGCAGGCTGATCTTAGTGTATACTGTTTCAAAAATTTGTTCACAACAGCAATATGTTGTGAACAGCACTGACAGCAGTGGGGTATGTGTAAGAACACCCCCCCCCCCCCCCCGAACATCTTCAGAATCTGCCACCTGTGTTGACTATTTTTACCCTTGTCATGCTGAATAAATTTTGGCTAAAATTTTTCATCAATATCAAAGGGCAAAAATCACTGAAAGTATCAACTGTAGGTCAATTTTTATTTGAAAAACTAAATCTATTGACAATTCTGGTTTGAAAATGAGAAACAGGTGGTGTAGACTAACAACAGACTGCACATACCTGCAGGCTGATGTTTGTCTATAGCTCCTGACAAAGCAGGATTATTCCGGGTTCAGCATGACATGGGTTAAAATGTTCAGGTGTAATTCTACATGTCTAAACTGTGATGTGAAAAAAAAAAAAACTGAAAAAAAGCAACTCGATTGATAAAACTTGTCTCTTTCTCACAACTATTTCTTTTGGATAAAATATATTGCAAGAAAGCCAGTTTAAATTCTTTTCGTTTCAGAAGAGCCTAACATATTTCTTTATAAAGTAATTCATTTTGAGAGTGGAAAAAGGGGTATTCTGGAAAAAGTACCCCACCCACCATTTTAACAATAGAAACAGCTGTTCTATGCCAAAACAAACTTTATCGATAAGATCTATTTTTTACTCACCAAAACTTTTCCTCTGTTTAAATGTTTTAGCTGTATTGTCTTTACTTTCTGGCATCTTTTTGGCACTGTTTGTATGAGATTCTTTTAAAAATGTACCTTCTTTCACTGATGTCAGATTTAAATAGCCAATACACTATTTATTGAATACACAATCCACGAAAGTGTATTCAGTTCGGTGACACTGTTTGTAGATAGCAGTGACGTCATCATAATTTTATTGGCTGACTCAAAGTACAATGACACTTGCGTTTATGAAATGCTTACGAATTTTAAAAATAATACAATTTGTATTGATTGATCGATCGATCGATCGATCGATCGATCGATTGATTGATTGATTGATTGATTGATTGATTGATTGATTGATTGATTGATTGATTGATTGATTGATTGATTGATTGATTGATTGATTGATTGATTGATTGATTGATTGATTGATTGATTGATTGATTGATTGATGTAGGCCGCTTACAAGATGTGTTAGTTAAACACTTTTAATGCCCCCGCCACTGCCATATATACTGCAGAACAAAAGTTAAGGGCCAGAGAAATATTCACTTGTCATTCCTTGAAAATACACCGAAACAATTTTGTTTTTTGCTAGAAGTGAATTCAATATTTTGACTTTCGAGAAATGCAAACAAAACTACCAACAAAGCATTTTCAACTGAAGGCGAATCGCCAAAAGTAGGCCTACCAAACCGCCCATTTGTAAAGCTGCAAAAAACTGTTGATTTTGGTAAGCTCAGGGCCGGATGTTCAAATCGTCTTATGAAAAGCATTTAATGTTCCAAGGAAACAATGAGCTAGCAGGGTTCTGTGGCTCCTGTTTTAATGGATATATGCAGCCTCTGTAAGAAATGGAAGAGATGATTGACACAAGCTGGCTCGCGTTCTTTTCCCCCCATCTGACATGGAAGGATATCCAAGGGGTTAATCTATAGCAACAAGTCAGTTAATCGGGCACAACGGTTCAGCTGTAGCCTACCTTCATTGAGCTTATGTGGAGAAGCTTTTTGAGAAATTGATATGGAGATATGGAGTCAAAAATGACGCTGATTGATGCGATTATGAATAACAGTCGACCATAGATGCATCCCAATTATTGCAGGTAATGAGTCTCAGTATCGCAACCTATGGTGATGATGGAAGGGTCCCTTAGACTGTCTGACAATGGCATATTGGTGATGGATTGGTAGCGTAGAGCCTAGAGTTGACGGCAGAGAAGGACCCTTCGGTCAGTATATCTAGACCGTCAGACAGGGATCACTTATCAGGTGCACCAGTAGCTTGAAAATGTTCATATAGGCTCTGAATGACAGAGTGACTTTATGTAAGTCGCCTGGACAAATGTGTTGGAGCCATCTCAGAGCCTACTCAATATCCCATGTTCTCAGTTCGGTCATTTGAAGCATGTCGAACAGAAGCCCAAATCAGCACTACAGAGACCCCAATGAGTTTACTATACGGTCGAAACGTGTTAAGTTTAATCATCTGTTGCTTGTGCAAAACGCTAAAAATCCCCAACAGTACTGATTCTACAGATAAATTCGAAAAACTTTCGCCGGATATTTTCTGGTTGTGCCATCTTTTAAAGGGCCCTAGAAGCACTGAAGCTAGACTCCAGTGTTTGCAAAACAATGTCAGCAGATGGTATAGCATCAGAAAAACACAATGTGCCTTTTTCATTTTCTTTCATGGTTTGACATAATACTTCCGACTAAAGATATGAAAATCAGAGGCCAGCCCTTAACTTTAGTTCGGCAGTATAGTAGTTTGATACAATACAATAATCTACGGCAAACCTTAATTCAATTCGTTTTTTTGTAGAGTCTATAAACCTCTAAATTTGACCTTGATAAAGAATACCTTGACATGGACTGTCGATCTAGACTCTGACTTGGAACAAACAGATATGTATTGCCCGACGTAATCATCATTTGAAATATGAAGGCTCGATCCCTTGACAGCCAAAATTTATGGTCAAGGTTAAAGTATTTTGGAGGGGACAAACGGACAAATAGACAAGTCAATCAAAGCACTGAAAGTACTGATGGTGAAACGTTTCTGGTGACATGAGAGAGAGAGAGAGAGAGAGAGAGAGAGAGAGAGAGAGAGAGAGACAGACAGACAGACAGACAGACAGAGAGAGAGAGAGAGAGAGAGAGAGAGAGAAAGAAAGAAAGAGGGGAGAGAGAGAGAGAGAGAGAGCATGGCATCTATAGTGTCTGGACTATTCATTTCTTTCTTAACTCGAAAAAAACGTGAATAACAGAAAGGTTATTCAATTTCAACACGACGAACCCCTATTTGACCATATCAACAGCAGTCCTTTTACATTTTTTCCATGAAACGTTATCCGTTATGGCTATAGAACTGATTTTGCGGACCGTATGGGGCCCTCCCCCACCCCCGAATTAAGACTAATGATTCTCTTACTTGTGTCGCATATCAGTCAGAGACAAAACGTAAATGATCGTCGATTGAGAAGTTTGCAATTCAAAACAAATAGCGTTTGTCTTCAACCAAAACGTTGTAATTACAACGTTTTTACCTTTTTCGGTAATATGCAGAAATTCGTTAAAGAATGATTATCTGATGTCATGTGTAAAAAAGAATAAAAGAAAAGACAATAAGATTTTTGTAGGTAGGTATTTTGTACAGTTCATTGATTGTCAAAACAATCTCGTAACCTAAGCGGATAGAAGGAGAAGGTGAGGTAAAGATGTAAGTTAATAATAGTTCTGGTGAAAGTTCTAAATACCAGAATTACCAGAAATCCGTGTTTATGTGCTCCAGTTCACAGGCGATTGTTTCAAATTCCAAATTTCGTCCTAAAGGTAATTATATAAGACAGTTTGTATATATTAAGATATATGAGCCGCCATCGTAGCGCAGTTGGTAGCTCGTAGGACTGTCAATAGAGATCAAAGTTCGATCCCCGACGGCGGCACTCATCCCTTCCGACTATTTGTCTCCCTACAATGGGTCGATAATCCTAATCCTTTGTGAGACAGCAGCTGGAGGCTAGGAAAGGGCGTACTGGTAGTACTAGTGAGAAATAACATGAATTCATTGATAGGTGCTCCAGGCGCTGTGATTTGTCAGAGATTGACAGAGATTATTGAACGCAGCGTTTAACCCCTTTTAAACAAATGAAACATATGCATCTATGAAAAAACTCTGACTATCATTCAAATGCCTGTGCCCCACCCACGCCAATTTTGACAGAAAAAAATGTTTAATAGCGGCGATCATCCCTATTCAAACGAAATGCACAAGAAAGGTTGTACATATGAAATACGTGTCGAATAATTATTGAAACCCGTCTCGAGCCTGACTGTCACATTTTAACGTTATGTAAAACCCGACTGCATAAACCTGTGTTCACATCACCTTACTTGATGGAGCATAGATGGGCAGTTTGATTAGTGATCTCCCTTGCACCAAGGGGAAACAAAAAACGTGAGAATCACCTTGAAAGCCCTCCGCGTTTAAAAAATTCGCATTGGCCAATATTGGTTTGTCACTTCATATTCTAAAAGAGTCTTTTCATTGTCTACGTTTCGTATAGAGTCATTGTTTAACACCATTTCCAAAACGCACTGTTGTATGAAGAAGACAAGTCTTAAAAAGCAGTATATTGAACCTAAGTGTGCGCTACTTTCTCTCGGTGATATTAAGCTCTATTAAGATCCTACTTTGTAAACAGACGCACACAAAAAAAGATAAGAAAAAAATGTCGAGGCGGGGAATAATAGAAAATTAAATTTTCGTTATTTAGAATGGGAAATTTAGATTCTTTTTATTGAATTACCACAGTAGCGTCCATATTAATATTCTTGGTGTTTAGAACCCAATTCTCACTTTTGGAAGTTTATGTTGGATTATGATGTTTCGTAGATTGTTGTATTTGAACGAAAGAATGCCTTTCAATGAATTTCAGCTGATTGTGTGACTTTTCATAAAGACGTCATCACACTATATATCACCGACAAACGGTTCTTCCGCGTTTGCTGATGAAACGTTGAAAACGGTCCTGTTTCACTCAGAGCGCAAGGAGGGCGGCGGTGTGTGAACACTGCCAAGCGTCGAAGATCGTCGAAGAACACTGCATGCGCAAAGAAGAAATTTTGTCGTCATATTTTTTTTTTTTCTATTTTTTTTTTTTTGAAATCATTTTGAATGATTGTTCATTGAAACTTATTAAGCAAAAATATGCAAAGAGGAGGTCGCCGTATCCGTTTTCGAGAAATTGACCTCAGGAAAAATCGCCATTTTACCCATGTATTCTCTCATCTTCGAGTAAATTTTTAGTTCGATATCTGCTTTGTTGAATCGCCGTTTTTTCTGTGATAAAAGGTTCTTTTTATATCACTGAAATTTTCTGAAACACTTAAACGGATGGAATTACAACTTTTATCATATTTTTGTGAGTTTGGCTCATATTTCCTCTCATGAACCGAGGAACAATAACATGAGCGGGCCTAGAGAACATACGTAATTTTCCTGAATTAAATTTTTGTGCTTAAGGTAGTGGACCCGTAATAGTTCCGGGAACTTTTCGGCACTCATGAGCTTTCACAATGTTGACCGAGGTTTCCTAGTGATAATCACAAGGAAACCTCGGTTAACACTGTTAAAGTTCACTTCTTCGGAAACGTTGCAAAACTGTTACGGGTCCACTACCTTAACCTGAAAAATAAGAAAAACTTCTCGACAGTTTTCTTTATATTATTACACACTTACAGACCATTCAATTCCAATCTAGTTCGTGTCAAAAATTAACATGTCACCGTGCTATATTAGATCGAGTAATATGTCCATTTTCGATGCAACCGAGTGGATTCTAAACGTTAACGTCGGAAGACAACGTTTCTAGACTTCTTTGATAAATAACGTCCCGCATCTGCGACCCGTCACATTTAAAATGACCAATCCGCGAGAGAATTTTTGAAATACAAACTCCTGGTTGACCTGCACTGGAACCGATTTTTTTTTAAATACTCATCATACGGAGTTCCCAGTTGGTCCCTTTTCGCGTGAAGAGTCAAATTCATCAAGTACGTCTTTCATATTTCTGCACCTTTGTGGGTTTGTTGTAAAACAATTGAAACAGACCTAGGTAATTTAAAGTAAGAAATTTCTAATTTCTACTCTTTCGAAAATCTCAAGTCCTTGCTTGGCGCCCTACTAAGTCGTTGGAAATGTCACGCACAGGCTCATTTTCAACAATTTTACATGTAAAGCAAAGCCTCTGGTCAGTCCGTACATCCGCCAGACCGCACAGCGTTAACATTTATCACTAATTATAATATGACCGACTTCGCGTTGAACATTTATGATATTACACGGGTGTTATTACACTAGTGGAATAACTTTGCAAATGAGCCTAGAGCGAATAGCAACGTTATTTTGTAACCGCGAAAATGACGTCATAATCTATTTATTGTGACGTCAGTTTTAAACGGCGTTATACGTTTCGCGGAAAATTGAAATGTTGAATTTCAAGAATTTTGACGATTCTTTCGCAAAAAATCGGGTCATATTATAAATAGAATATAAAATTTGTGCTCATAAAATACCGATTTTATTAACTTAATCGTTTTTATCTGTTTATTGATGACTCGTTTAATAAAATCGGTATTCCATGACCACTCATTCAATATCCTATATGTAATACCTAGATCATCTTACAATATAGTCTTTTTTTTTTCATTGAAAATTTTGACCGGATACTCTTTCCTTTATTTCAAGCATCGAACTCCAAGATCTTCACCATGTTCACAGTTATGTTTCCCGATTCCATTGTGAGAACAATCAAATAACGTCTCTTCGTCACCAGTACAAACTACGTTATCTAGCCAAATCTTTCCATCTCCTCTACCATAATAAGCGAGCCCATTAAAGGTAGTGCAATGTCGAAAACCAAGCATTTTGCGAGCAACTGTTAATCCATTTAAAGTAAAATCGTCATCGCACACTGTCCCCCATATGAAATAATGTCTAACTTCAAGTCTTCCTTCAATAGTCGTCGATGTCTGTGAAATATTTACCAGCCTGGCCTTATCGTTTACGTAAACATTCATATTCATCTGCAGTTGGCCAAGAATTTGATTAATCTTGTCGAATCTGTCATCAAATTGTTCGACCTTTTCTTGTATTCTGTCAAATTGTTCAGCTGTGGCATAAGGGGATTCTAACATATTACGAGATATAACGTCCACTGAACTCTTCATTTCCGGCACTAACTCCATACTCTTTGAATTATTTCCCATAACAGAAACGGCATGGTTGGTTCCTTTAATCAGGTCACGTGACATTGATTGTACAGAGTCTGTCAGGTTGTTCGCTAGATTCGCAACAATTCGGTTTAAGTCATGGGTTAAATCTATCTGGAATGAGTTAAGTTTTTCCATTGAGTCATTTTGCATTTGTTTATGATTAAGTTTGAAATCTGTGAGTTCTTGGTTTATAGCGTTAGATACATTCTCGATTTCAAATGTTATTTTGGCAGTGAAGTTCCTTAAATTCGCTTTCTCTTCGGAAAAAGCTCTTTTTAGTCGACGATTCACCGAGTCAAATTTCTGGATCATATCAGATTGCTGAGAACCAAATGCTAGGTTTTCCAATCTGCTTTCATGAATTACGCCTTCGTTCATTTTTGCCAGGCTCTCGTCTAAAAGAACGGAAAGTCGGTTGAATTCCTCCGAGTTCTTCTTGATATCTTTACGCAGGAGTCTGATATCCTTAAAATGGATTAAAATACTACATTAATGAAATACTATCAAACATATTTGGTGGTCGAAATGGGAAAAGCCTTAAAAATCTTAGACGTTGATTGTCCTCAATCGCTTGCTTACCTCAGAGTTGTTTCTTTCGTTTTAATGAAGGATGCCTTTGCGCCAATCCAAAATGGTTATTATCCGGAATTACTTTGATGTTTTGTTGTCATTCAAAATTAATCAGGCCCTTTTGTGTTATCATAGGGTTTGTGTGTGTATTTTCGTTTATTTATCGTCGCTACCGTGACACTTGCCCACATGAGCGACGCCCCCAGAAGAAGGTTAGTTGTTATGGGGGATAGTTCACGGATACATGACGAAACTGCTGCTGAGATCCGTCAAGGTTCTTTAGCGTGCTCGGTGTAAAGCACCGTAGTTTAACGTATCACCCGAAAGACAATTAGTTTGTTAGTGCGCCCGAGCTTGAACCCACGCCGTCGATTTTCAATGGTTTTGAAGTCCGGTGCTGAACCAACTGAGCTAATCGGGCTAACAATCATATGGTTAATTCACGTTTTTTAGGGCGTTAACGTTTGAAGAGACCAGAAGAAACGCCCGAGAGCGAAGCACGAGGGAGTTTAAGCGTTTTGAGGGTCTCTGGAAATGTTTACGCATGTAAATCAAACAAACAACTATTATTGCATAAAAAGAAAAACTTTGACATTTATTAAACAGAAATTGCAAACTGATTCAGGGGTACACTTTAAAATTAGCTTCAAAACCCACTAACGTACTGGAAAGATTGCTGTATGCATTGTACCGTCACTTTTGTTTATACCGACGTTGCTTTGTAAATATACGTTGTTAATTCATTGACAATGGAGCGCTGGAAAAAACAAAAACAATGGTGTTTAATTTACCGAAGCGTATATGTACCCCCTACTGAGGACATACATTGGTCTCCAAAAACGTATTGAACTCTACAAGCTATCAAAATTACGATAACAAGTCGATGTATGTCTCGACATGTTGACGAAATTTATATTTTGTTGACGGCATCAGAATGAAAGACTTGCCTAAATGTGAATATATATATCCATTTCAATCAACATGGATGTCGATATCTTTTGGACGTATTGTTACTTGTTAAAATTCAGGCAATCTTTTTTCTTTCTGTGTACAATAAGACATAAAAATGTCGACAGCCATGTAATTCGTAAAAGATAGATAAGCCCCTTTGTATCGAAGCGTATATGTACCCCCCTACTGAGGACATAATACTGGTCTCCAAAAACGTATTGAACTCTAAAAGTTGTTCAAATTACGATGACAAGTCGATGTATATCTCGACATGTTGACCAATTTTATATTGTCTTGACGGCATCAGAATTAAACACTTGCCTAAATTAACATATATATATCCATTTCCAAAAACACGGATGTCGACATCTTTTGGACGTCTTATCACTTGTCTAAAAACTCAGGCGACTTTCTTTCTTTCTGTGTACAATACCACTTAAAAATGAAAACATCCATGTTATTCGTAAAAGATGCACGAGTTCATCTTCTATATGTAGGACAGCAGAAAGACACTGATTTAGTCAACATGTCGATATCGACTGTCATCGTAATTTTGACAACTTTGAGAGTTCAATACGTCTCTGGAGACCAGTCTATGTCCTCACTAGGGGGTACATTCAAGCTTCCGTACTTATGTGTCCCTTGTCGTCTTCGAAGCCGATCGAAACCTGTCGCGAAAATGCTATTGGATGATTTGACCATCAGTTTGTGTCAATGTCGCCTTATAGCGACCTTAGCTTGGCATATGATCTACAGGTCAAGTTTTATATATGGCTACCGGCGAGTTTCATTATATTTTTAGTGAGGGCAGCCTATTCGGCCTACAGTTTGAAGAAAACACAAACCCACTGAAGACCCAATGCTTTTATTCGTTGGTCAAATGTCTCATTTGAGCAAGTGCAAAATTTCTGAGAATTTAAGTGTCCTTATTTCGGCATGATTACTGGCCTGCATAATCCATAAACATTTTGTGACAAATTTTGCATACACGTCAACAACGTAAGAATTACATATAATTCACATGACGTATTGTGTCAATAGTGAAAACACTTTATCAACTCAATAGTTAATTTGTGCGTGCTTATTTATACCTAGTATAAATTTCTTACAAAGAACTTTGCATGGGATAATGCTATTCGAAAGATCCAGGGGTAATTTGGGTGGTAACTTTCTCATGACGTCACAAAATTTAACGCGGGAATAGGATCAACGTCCTTATTTATGCTTCATTAACGATAGGCATGATAACTGATAAAGTTCATAAACCAAGACCGAGGATATTTATGTAATAAGTTAACAGCACGTAAATTTACTTATTAATCCACGTTTTCTCCCGTTAACGCCCGGGTTTTGTCCGTAAGCGTATGCCTATAATTACCAGAAAGTGTACATTTTATGCAATTATAAACCTTATCAGGTTCTTTGAATTCTCTCAAGGTGGCCCTTGGTAGTTCCCTGTTTTGTCACATCATGTCAAGACGTGACAAAGCTGGATGGGATGTCTGGGCTTACCATAATAGTAAATAAATACAGGCATAGTCCTAATATTCAGTATTTAAGAAAACAGGTCAACGGTCAAGATCTGTGTCAAGGGTTCAACATTATGCCAGAATCGAGGTCAATCATCTACCAATCTTTAATTTTGACTTAACACTGTCCTAGCCATAATAATTTAAAATTTAAGAAATCAGGTCAAAGGTCAGGGTCAGGGTCAAGAGTTCATATTCATGCCAGAATCAAACCAATCATCTACCAACCTTAAGTATTGACAACACACAGTCCTAGCACTATTAATTCAATATTGGAGAAAGTAAGTCAAAGGTCACGGTCAAGGTAAACTGAGGCTCATCATAAAGCCAGATTCAAAGACAACCATCTACCAACCATTACAATTGGCTGTATACAGTCCTAGACCTAATATTTTAATATTTCAAAAAAGGAGGTCAAAGGTCATGGTCAGGGTCAAAGGTTCATCTTGATGTCAGAATCAAAGACAATTCTGTACCAATCAATATTATTGATGCATACAGTCCTAATTTAATTTCTAAGAAAGAAGTTCGAGGGTAAAATCCGTGTCAAAGGTTCACCATGATGCCAGAATCAAAGACAATCATTTACCAACCTTTAGTATTGGCTGAACGCAGTCCTAGCCTTAATGAAGGTAGGTCACGGTCAGGGCCAAGGGTCCATCATGATGCCAGAATGAAAGACAAATGAGCCTGTGCGTGAGATTTCGAACAATTTCAAATGTGCGCAACGCAAAGACTTTGACCAGCCTGTGCATTCGCACAGTCTGACCAGAGTCTTCACTATGCGTTCAGTAGAAAAATAAGGTCTCAATGTATATGTAGACCATCAGGTAACTTTATATTTACAGTATGTGGATTTCTACGCTACCCAATATTTGCATCTCATGAAAATTTCAAATTGTTGAAAATGTCACGCACTGGCTCAAATATCTTCAAACATGCATTTTTGACTTTATACATTCCTACACAAAATTATTCATAGCCTATACCTAGTTTTAGACATTCTTTTGCCATTTATTTGCTGACGTGAAAGCCTTCAGAACCCAAGTTAATTGCTCAACAAGAATTTAACACAAAAATCTAAAATGGCAGATCCCAAGGATTATTTCAGTAAAGTTTTGTTGAATTCTGATTGGTAGTTTCAATGAAAAAGATTATAAAAGTTCCAGAAAGCCCATTTTATTATTTTATTATTAGTCCATGGCACCCACGATATCTGGCCAATTAGAATTGAACGAAGAAATCTGAAAGAGCATGTCCCAAGAATTATTCCTGTGAAATAAAGTTAAATTCTGATGAGTTGTTTCATTGAAAAAGATTTATCTAAAATTTCACCATGTAGTACCATTTTTTGATGACGCGACAGCGCCTGGCACCCATAATATTAACTCATTCATACTGTGACAAAGAAATCTGAAAGAGCCTGTCCCAAAGATCATTCTGGAGAAGTTATGTTAAATTATGTACAAAAGTTTTAGAGATTATTTTAGGTATTCCGCCATTGGGGCCATTTTCAGGTAACATGAAATCCGTATCGACAACGCTAACAATCCGCCCAGACTTTAACAAAGGAATCTGAAAGAACTTGTCCCGGGGATCATTTTCTGTAAAGTATGGTAGTGTTCTGACCTGTGGTTTCAGAGAAGAAGATCTTTTCTATATTTCACGAATGGGTGGCCCATTTTTTGTATCACGTCAGTCTGAAGCGCCCAAAGTACCCGCCCGATCGATATTTAACGAAAGAATCTGAAAGGGCATGTCATGAGTATCATTTTTGTAAAAGTTTTGCTGAATGCCTACAATTTATTTTAGAGAAGAAGATTTTTTTTATAATATGACCTACGTCGCGGGAGTGAAATGACCTCGTTGAATATTTTTGATATTACACGGGGGTTATTACACTAGTTGAATAACTATGCAAATGAGCTCAAAGCGAATGGCAACGCTATTTTGTAACCGCGGATATGACGTCATAATCTATATATTGTGACGTCAGTTTTAAACGGCGTTATAAGTTTCGCGGAAAATTGAAATGTTGAATTTCAAGAATTTTGACGATTTTTCGCTAAAAGTCGGGTCATATTATAAACAGAATATAAAATTTGTGCTCACAAAATACAGAATTTATTAAACTCGCCATCTTAAACAGATAAAAACTCGGCACAGCCTCGTTTTTATCTGTTTATAGATGACTCAGTATAAATTCAGTATTCAATGACCACTCATTCAATATCCTCTATATATTTCACCATTGGGGCCTAATTTTGGTGACTCGACAGCCCATAGCGCCAAAATTATTAATCCGATCAAAATTTCTTGAAGGAATCTGAGAGAGCATGTCCTAAGGATCATTCCTGTGGACTTTGGTGAAATTCTGCCCAGTATTTTCAGAGAAGTAGATGTTTAAATGAAAAGTTCACGCACGATGTACGGACTAACGGACGCAGCGGAGATAAAAATTCTGAGTTTACACTACTGTAATTTTTCAGTATCCAGGCAAATTTATTTCTTCTGTTATCAATGAAAAGAAAAAAAATATCTAGAAAAACAATAAAATGATTGTAAATATTACCTAATAGAACGAAAAAGAAAAAAAAAAAAATCATAGACTACTGGTAGTTTTGATAAGAAGCATAGGTTATATACCTCGTGTCCCACAATATCATATTTGTTACCCGTTACGGGAAAAGGGTCCATCTAGGTGTTGCGCAAAGTGTCTACTCTAGTCAAACTGAGCGGATTTCGCAGACTTACTAGGGTCGATACATTTCCCACTTGCAAATTTTCTGAATCTAGAATGATTGATCAACCTCTCTGTGAAATAATTCTTAGAATTTCTGGTTGACCTATTCTGGACCTCTTTTTCAAATATTCATTTTACAGAGTTCCCAGATGGTCCTTTTCCGCGCGATGGGTCACATATCACTTGTTAACAGACCATAAAACAATTGCTTGTGATTAAGACCCGAGACCTATCTTTTGATATAAAACGTATCATATGTCAAACGTAATAAATATCTCTTTTGGTGCTAATCTTGAATGGTTCTGCCGAACTGCTTTGTGCACAAGAATTAAACAAAGGGTTGTGTATTAAGAATTCGTTCATTGACTTTTGAACAGAACTTTTCGTTTAAAAATGCCAGAAACCTTTGGTCTTATAGGACGAAACTGAGATTAAATTAACGGTGGAAATATCAAAAACAGGATCAATTCTGATTTGGATTTACATGTACAATCAAGACGTAGACCAGTCTGCGCTAACCTAATATGCTCTCTGTCCAGTATCCAATAGCGTTCTCTAACATTATTAAGAATTGTATCCCGCTTTGTACGATAAAACAGGAGCAAAGCGGGATAAACATTTTAACTGGTATTCCGCGGTCTTGGGTACTGTCGAAAAAAAAAAAAAACAAAAAAAACTCAGTCTAAGGTCAATTCCTCAAGCCCTATAAAATCAAATTAAACGCAGCTCTCGGCTGAATACAAAATCTAAATACGCTATTTTTTTGAAAAGTTCTTTGTTGATCTGACACGCAAAATGGACCATTTTCTAGAGCTGCAAATATTATTTGAAAAATAGATTGGGCCGAGTAGAGGTCAACCGGAAGTCGTTATTTTTAAATTTTCATGGATTAATTTCTTGACTCGGAAAATCAGATAAGTTCAAAAACTTTCGACCATCCTCAGTCTGACCCTTAACGCACATTCTCGATGAACCTTTTTCGCTTGACGGGTCACATTAACGAATAAAATAAAACACACAGGCACACACAGGCAAGCAAAGAGCAAATAAGCAGGCTTAATGTGGTGGACTCGTAATAGTTCCGCAACGTTTCGTAACTCACGATCTTTTATAGTATCAGCCGAGGTTTTCGAATGAAATCATTGGGAAACCTCTGTTAACACTGTTAAAGTTCCTAATTTTCAAAAAAGGCGGACACGATGACAAAACAACCAGAAGAGCAAACAAGAAATCTTACCATCGTAAGTGAATCATCAAGAGCAACAACTTTTTTCTTTAAAATTTCAACTAAACTTTCCTCTGCCCTAATTGTTGATATCTCAAAATTGATCCCAATAAATATTGTAAACAGTATAACTCTAATGCACAACATCTTGATATTATTTTCGATGAGATCCCGCTAGCTTTCAGAGTTATCACTAAGCGTCTGAATTGTGGGGTCTGCGTAGATCTGAGTATATAGACCTCTGTGAGCATCTATTATCGCATGACAAATGTCCTAATTCTCCCATGAATGTTTTTTGTATTAAAACATGAATGATCGCTAACCAAAACTTCATGGAAAGCTCTTCTAGATGGGAAAGTAAAGACCCGCAAATTATATTCAATTCTCTATGAGGCTGACAAGGTCTGTCCACCAAGAACAGACCCCATAAGAATTAATTAAATTCTCGTCTTCAGCTTAGACCAGTCCAATGTCTGTTGTCAAATATAGTTAGAGAGGGCAAGACGCTGATCACGGCTGTTTTATCCTTTCTCTTCAATGATTTCTTCATTTTCTATCTGGAAAGCTTTGTTAACATTTAGGCTAAGGTCTGTCTGCCCTGTGTTCAGAATGCAAAAAACGTTTCGCGTGCGCTTTGAGATGATACCCCGCTTTGCACGTGCACATACGTGCGAAGCGAGGTATCATTTTGAAAACGCTTCGCTAACGTTTTCATCCTGAACGCAGGGCTGGTTAAGAATTGGTATAGACTGCGAATCATGGTATCACAAGTTCGACCGCTATGTCCATGGTAAGATTTGATTGATATTTTTGACGGATGTCAACCGTCCACAAATGTAACCACGCGTGAACGATCCAATAAAATGTTTTTAGGGCCACAAGAAAGTAGTACCCACTTTGGCAAAATTAAAACTATTTTTCCGGGACTAGTTTCTTTTGCGAATGGGCGTATTATCGACTAACTTGGATGTTTTGATAGAAGTGATGATTGAAAAAAGTAAGCATTAGTTGAAGCTGATGTCGCAGTATGACTGATAAATTTTGCAGTATAGCTTCAAGCCACTAGTAATTATAGTTTGGCAAACTTTATCGGTTAGATCTGTGTGACTTTTAAAATTGTCTTTAAAACATTATAAGCCAGTGCGTTGCATTTTCAATAATTTCAAATCGACGGAAAGCGAGCTCTCATTTCAGTCTGTACAGCCGTACGGACTGACCAGAATCTCCACCACGAGCAAAAAGATAACTAACTATACATCTAGCATTACTGTCCAAAATCGGGGAATCAGTCAATAACATCTTGAAATTGACACCCAGTTTGATCAAAACCATTCAAAATCGCTAATCACTCACTCAGCGCTCCATTATATCATTCGAAATACTCGCCCAAATTACTCAAAAACGCTCCGAATACATAAAAGAACACTTCGAAATCATTTAAACGACAAATTTCATCCTATGATTTTTAGCTCACCTGAGCACATCGTGCTCAAGGTGAGCTTTTGTGATCATTGAATGTCCGTCGTCTGTCGTACGTCGTGTGTCGTGTGTCGTGCGTCGTCTGTCGTCCGACGTCAACAATTTAAGTGTTTACACTCTAGAGGCCACAAATATGATCCAATCTTCATGAAACTTGGTCAGAATGTTGGTCAGGTCACAAGGATGAAGCCTATTGAAAATGGGAAGGATCCATGCAATATCACAGCAAAAGGGCCTTAATGACAATTTTCTTGTTTACACTCTAGAGGCCACATATATGGTCCAATCTTCATGAAACTTGGTGAGAATGTTGGTCAGGTCATGAGGATGAACCCTATTGAAAATGGGAAGGATCCATACCATATCACAGGAAAAGGGGCCTTAATGACAATTTCCTTGTTTACACTCTAGAGACCACAAATATGGCCCAATTTTGATGAAACTTGGTCAGAATGTTGGTCAAGTCACAAAGATGATCCCTATTGAAAATGGGAAGGATACATGCCATATCACAGGAAAAGGGGCCTTAATGACAATTTCCTTGTTTACACTCTGGAGACCACAAATATGGCCCAATTTTGATGAAACTTGGTCAGAATGTTGGTCAGGTCACAAAGATGATCCCTATTAAAAATGGGAAGGATACATGCCATATCACAGGAACAGGGGCCTTAATGACAATTTTCTTGTTTACGCTCTAGATGCCACAAATATGACCCAATTTTAATGAAACTTGGTGAGAAAGTTGGCCAGGTCATGAGGATGAACCCTATTGAAAATGGGAAGGATCCATACCATATCACAGGAAAAGGGGCCTTAATGACAATTTACTTGTTTACACTCTAGAGGCCACAAAAATGGCCCAATCTTAATGAAACTTGGTCAGAATGTTGGCCAAGTTACAAGGATGAACCATATTTAAAATTGGAAGGATCCATGCCGTATCACGGGAAAAGGGGCCTTAATGACAATTTTCTTGTTTATGCTCTTGAGGCCACAAATATATCTCAATCTTCATGAAACTTGGTTAAAATGTGACATCTGCCTATTTAATTGATGTGATTTCCCAGGGGTCAAAGAGACTCAGGTGAGCGATCTAGGACCATCTTGGTCCTCTTGTATTGATTAGTGTGGATTTCTAAGCGTCTGATTGGACCGTGAACACTCAAAACAGAAAGGTCGACAGATTTTTTTACGGTAGGTATAAAATATTAATAATTTCGGCCATTTTGGTTGAAATTATCGATATTATACAACTTCCCTTAAATTCCATTCCGAACTCAGTCGCTGCATGCATTCCTTATTCATTCCTACATCATTCATCTTGTCAATCTCACGATGCTATTAACTGTATTCCTTATGGGTCGCGTAATTGTCTAGACTTCTGAATGTATTGAGGGGTTAGTGCAACACTATTGCAAGTGCCTATAAATATATAGGCACTTACAATAATGTTGCGCTAACCCCTCGGTATGTCTTTCATGAATGCTCGAAATTGTTGGAAATGTCAGCTACAAGTTCATGTGATATTTAAACAAAATCGTAATTGATGTTCTTTCAATACCTTTAGGCTAAAGTTTACTAGTACCAGGAATAAAATGTATACTGAAAACCGCCAAACTGAACTCAATATTCATGTGAAGGGTTCGATTCTTTATCTGTATGTTTGTTTGGTTTGTGAATATGAGTGGTAATGTTGGGTTACCAAAACGGTAAAACCTTGGAACTACAAGTTTTTCAAGCTGTACAGATTTAACAAGACCTTGAACTCGCACCCTTGGCATGTGTTTCATATAACAAGCAACTTTTTAAAGTGGAAAAATTTGATATATTTCTGAGAAACTGGCCTACATAGAAGTCATGTCATGAGAAACCGAATTTTGTTTTGAATTCAAGGTTACGACGCAATAAACAAGATTTCTAAGAATTAAATAATAGGCTCCCTGCTCACCATATGTCTATACCACAGACATCACAAGTAAAAAATTGCTGTAATGTACAGCAAAGTGAATGTGTCGCCTTTAAAAAATGTTAGCAATGTAATGGGGAAATGGCTAATGGAAAAATGGGTGAACTTATTTAGAATGTTGCCTCTAGAGTGCACACAAGGTTTTCTGGGTCCCACTTGACCCAATTTCGAACTTGACAAAGATTTGATGGACAAACATTCTGATAAAGTTTCGAGATAATTGGGCGAAAATTGTGGCCTATAGCGTAAACACAAGGTAATATAATAATAGGTTTAACCTTTAGACGGGGGAAAGTAATTTGACTGAAGTTTAAACTTATTTTCAGTCGAAAAAAATAGATTACCTATCGAAATCGATGACTATTTGCTTTTTATCATTTATTTCTAGATTGGTTTTCTCATTCACAGCCATTTTAATAATTTCTCAGAAGAAATAAGCCTTATATACATCCGAGGTCTGTTGCAGTTAACGGAAATAGCCGAGTGTGTTCCGAATGCTCATTTGCAGAGGATAAAAAGAAAATGTCATCCAGAAAAGATTCTAAGTAAAATTGTGCTACTTTTTCAATGTAAGGCTGATTCTTAACCTAATTTTACGTTTACTTCAATTTAAATTTTGATAAAGATCAACAGAAATAAAATCAAAGAAAAAAGTAAATAAATTTGAATAAATAATAAAACAAAATAGCGAAATCTCGCGAGATTATCACTCTCCATGTGAAAACAAAAAAACTTGGACGGAATATGTTCTTCTCTCTGTTTTTGATAATTTAAATATATTTAAACGCGTTATCTAGTAGCAAAAAAAATGCGCCAAAGCGCCCGAACTTTGCGTTTCTTTTTCCGTTTTACTAAAATTTGACTCCCTGACCCCATCATTGACCTCACTTGACCCAATTTTGAACTTGACCGAGCTTAGATGGAGACAACCATTCTGACCAAGTTTCAATACCTTTGTGCCAAAAATTTGCCCTCACTTGACCCCACTTGACCCAACTAGAATATTACCGAGATTTGATTAAGACAAAGATTCTGACCAAGTTTCAAGATACTTGGCCCAAAAATGTGGCCTCTAGAGTGCACACAGGATGTTAACGGACGACCGGATGACGGACGAAGCTCGATCACAACAGCTCACTATGAGCAATTCGTGCTTATATGAGCTGTAAAGTGGAACTTATCATCTAAATAATTTGGTTTTTCAATACAGATTCACCCTAAGCCATCTTTATCAAAATTATCTATGATGTATTAGGTAAAAAAATGTGTAAAAATCAAGAACTTTACCACGTAGTTTTACATTTAAAAAAGTTGTCTTAAATTTCTTCCAAACTTAAATGTTTTCCATTTTAAACCCTGCATTAGGAGAAAAATCATAAAACATAGACACTATCAGTGATTATCTTTTTTTAAATTTTAAAATGAAATATCAATAGATATTTGATTTAAAAAATGTTACAATTGCCAAGATCAAAGGAAAATAAAGGGTCTTACATTCTATACAACACCAACTTGTGAATAATCTTACAGCGAAGTCTGGCATAAGATTTCCCCGCAGAAATTAAGTAGAAAACAAAATTTGTTGCCTAAGGCTAAGATCACACTTCATCTCTATCCAGGCTGATCTTGGTCTATCTGTCTAAAAAAAACCCTGTTCAACTTGTTTGTGTTTGTTCTTAATATAAAATCTAATTTCAGGATGCGAAAAATCAATTTTCCACTGTCTTAATTTACCTTTAGTAACGTGACAAAGTTTTGATTATTGAAGGACAAATTCCGTTTACAAGACGATATGATAGCGCATTATACAGAATTAGGGTTAAAGTAAGAGTTTAAGTCCGGCTTCAATGTTAATAGATGAAAGAGATCGCGGCCTTTCAATCGCGTCGTGTATATTCTACGTTGAAACATCTGGGCTCCTTCTTATGTAACAGATCCAATTAAATGATTTTGCATTTGAAAAAAAGCCGGGACCTGGTTTCAGAATTCATACTTTGATTGCATCTTTAAACGAATGATGAACAAGATGTGTTTGTGAAACACGAATGCCCCCGGAACGGCATTTTTTTTTTCAAAGTTTGACCTTGACGGATGACCTTGACCTTGTCACATGACCTTGACTTTGGTACCAGCGGATGCGGATCATTGAGATCTATCATCATGCCAAATATTAGCTTTGTATCTTGAATAGGCTTGAAGATATTGGCAAGGTTAAGTTTTCGGGTTAAGTTTTCGGACAGACGGACGGACAGACGGACGGACAGACGGACGGACGGACAGACAGACAGACAGACGGACACGAGTAAAACAATATGCCCCCGATCTCTCGATACGGGGGCATAAAAAAATAATTTGTTGACTCGTTTCACGTAGTTATGTGCGTTTTGCGCTGTCTGATGGGTGTTCATGAATATTTCGCATCATGAGCAACAGAACAGAAAATATGTGGAGTATTTTGGAAAACTCCTCATTGTCCGTCAAGTTTCCTGTCATATACGACTCTCATTTATCGGCAGTCAGTAAAAAAAATCTTTGATGTCGTGATGTGTCTGTAATATGTTGTTATTTCGAACCTTTGACTTCTGGTTTCGAGTTAAAGAATTAATTTCAAAATTAAAATTTAAATTTAAATTATCGCTTAAATATTTTGATGTTATGGAAAACAGAACTTCGATTCAGTCTTTTGACTGTTTCATCTCTGGAAGCCACCGATTTCTATATTCAAAGTAACAAAATAATCACGGAAGATCGATTGATAAAGAAATTTTATGCTTTCCATGCAAAATGGTTTTTTTTTTCAAGATTTCGATGCTTATCAACCACAAACAATTCAATCGGAAAAAGTACAAAATACTCTTTCATGTAACCGATTCGTGTAATAAGAAATATTATATCAGTGGTTCTCAATGCCCGTTGCAAACAAATGCTAATGTTACATCATAAAGAAATGATGTAAATATCAGTTTTTCGTAACGTCACCTACTCAATTTTGAATTTCTTTCTACGTGTTAAATGACATTAATCATCCAATTAAAAAGGTCTATAAGTGAACTTACAGCGCTATAATATTATACAATACAGCCATTTCCTTCCATTAAATTCCATTCCATCCTTGCGCATGTGCAGTTGTTACCATGCAGAAACCTGCACTGTAAAAAATAGGTTTTTCCTGTCCCAGTATCGGAGGGTAGCGTAGATGGGACAGGTTAACCAGTCTACCGTTTAGATCACGTAATGATTCTTATGGTCACGTGGCCGGTAATGTGACCTTCCGAAGATACAAGAGAAAACACGGATAAAAACGAGTTTTCTCATTTCGTAATCAAAAGTCACTTAGGTTACCAGTCAACTCAGCCCATCAAATAATTCGTCCCAATCAACTCGGCCTCAACATAAAGTTCATAGTATTGTAGATTATTTTCCTACAGTATGTACAATTTTTGGACGAACGATGTTTCCTCATAGATGAATGAAGATTGAATACTCTTATACGTGTATTTGTGATAAAAGTACTGAATAAAAAAATCGAAAATAGGGTCGAGTTATACGTTTGGCCGAGTTGCCAAAGGGACGAGATGAAAATGGGCGGAGTCTACCAGCCATCAGGTAATATAACGGTTTAATCGGTTAGGGTTTAGAAGTAGGTTTTATGGGCAAACCGGAAGAAGGGACTTTCATGTGATCTAGACAAAATCAACAAACATTTAATATTGTGTATCCATGAAAACCGTTCTTTTGCGAGATAATTTGACATTTATTGTAGGTTTTATAGGACTGCTATGAAATTTTATCTCGTAAACAACCGTTGTGTAGAATACAGTTGCAATTCTCAGGTAAAATTTATTGTCCCTCATGACGAAATGTCTAAATTTAGAATGAGTATACTACAATGAGTGTCGCCACAATAAAGATTTCGGGACATGAGCGGCTATTTTTTTCTATATCAAGTGATTTTAATTCAATAATATTGTGAATCAAATCGGAAAATTTTGAATCCCTTAAGTGTGAAAATATTGGATCCCTTTCCCATATTTTTCAAATACTGGCCCATTCCTACATGTTTCGAAAGAATTTGTGTTCTGAAAATCAAGCATCAGGGGTTTTAAGTGACTGAAAAGTTGGGTTTCATTCCCCAATGAAAACATTTTTCACTTTGCAGCCATTTTGTATGCTTGCACACAAGGTAGTCACAGATCTGTGAACTTTTTAGTCTCATGATATTTCGCGTCTCGGTACAGTGTTATTAGTTTTTTTTGCTCTACTGGCCGAAGGTGTGTCGGTCATCCGGCCTGCGTGCGTCCGTACGTCCGTGTATAGTATTTTCCTTTAAACATTTTTCCTGTTTAGCCAATGGTCGTATTTCAACTTTTCCCTTTGTTACCCTCTTTTTGAATTGTTAAAGAAATCTAAATTGATCCCCAAATATGGGTGTAGTAGGGCGGGGCATATTTTCAGTTTAAAATCTTTAAAAAAAAATCTTCTCCTCCAAAACCATAGTGCCGATTTCAATGAGCGCGTGGCAGGGCGGGGCGTATTTTACTTGAAAATCGTTAACATCTTAATCGTGAAAATTAGAATATTTCACTTTGCATGGATATTCCTTGGGTGACCCTTTACGAAAAAATTGTTCAAGAAATTTTGATTGACCCCAAAATATGGGCGTAGTAGGACAGGCATATTTTCACTTTAAATTCATTAAAAAGCTTCTCCCCAATTTTAATGACACTTGGCAGAAGTGTACCTCATGTGATCCTTTACTTAAATTGTTCATGGAATTTTGTAGGATCCATGAATGTTGGCCTGACCAGGGCGGGACCAGTAATTGAAAACTTAAAAATCTACTCCTCCCAATTTCAATGAATCTTAATATGCATGTTCAATGAATGTCACTTTACTCAAATTGTTTCTGAGAATGTGTCTTGTTACGGCCCTGTGAAAGATGGCGAAATGTTTATCGAGCTCTGAATGGATTTTAAAAATAAAAAAAAAAATAAAAATGGGGGTTGATTTTTCGGTTTATAGACAGAGAATAGGAACTTTCAGTATGCCAAGGAAATGTCGGATTAAATTGAACACTATTTGTTTGTGTGGACGAGCTGTGAGTACTCTTATTCGTTCAATTTTTTGTCTTGTCGATCAGTTTGACCTTGAGTGGGGAAATCGGGACAAATCCAGGCCCATTCGGAACACCACTCGGCCAATCTCACGATCAACGTCGGATGTATATAGACGGACTATTTTTGAAAATTACGGGAAAACCTTGGTAAAAACTCGATGACGTCAGTTAAAATGGCGTTAACCCTCGAAACTGTGAGTGAAAACATTCGACGTCGCCAACGCTACTCGTTTAAGTCACTGACGCGAAACCAACGAATACTAATAAAAATATCTTTAGATTCTTAAAAAACGACTGAAAAACTTTAATTTTTGAGAATGATACGTCATTCTCAAAAATTAAGATTTTTCAGCCGTTATTTACTGTAAAAGATGCAAATCTACAGTGCTATTTTTCTTACACTATTTCCGCCTCACAAAATGCACGATTTTGTTACATACCCATCCGCCTTACATACATCCGAGGTATGTTGTAGTTTACGGAAATGGCCGAGTGATGTTCCGAATGATCCAGGCCCAGCTATCTGAAAAAACAGGAACCAGACGAAACAATCATGAACAATAAAATGAACGAGGGAACATTCTGAAAATGTTTCTAAAACAATGGCTCCTAATCCGACTGTTTCTGTCTTCTGTGACATTTAGACGTTTTCCAATGACATATCAGATTATTGTAGCAATGAACACGTGGCGTCTTTTTTTTCACCCAATGAACTTTTTTCTTGTTCACATATGTTATAGATAAACACTGTCTAGTCATTATATCAAAATTTGAAGGTACCTTTCCATGCTCGTTTTCATGCTAGAGTTATCTGCCCTTGAGTGGTATTGGCCTTTTTTCAGTAAAACGTTTAAATTCGTTTTAGGTTAAGTATAAACTAAGTACTAGATTATAGCTATAAAACAAATACATTTTGATAGACCTTATACATGTACACAATGGCTGTTGCCAAGAAAATTTCTCTTTGATCAATTGCATTCGCACAATTTGCCTTCAAAAGTTAAAAGTGCACTAATTTTCGTAATTTTACAGGGTAAAATGCCACAAAAATCAAATTTTTGTAGAAATTACCCAATGAATTTGTCTTGTTTTCAGATATGTTTTAACCCCATATTCTTGATTTATTTGGTAAAAAATTAAGCATACCTTTCCATGCAAATAAGAAAGTTTTTCGTTATTTTACAGTGACCTCTCCTAATTGAATGACGCTTGTAACGCATTTTCATTGTTACATTTAATGATCCAGTCATTCAGTTGATATCAAATGTTGAAAAGAAGCTAAGCTATAAAATTTTACCATCATTATTCTACGTTATTTCCATAAGCAGAACCGTACGAAAACCGGTCTTTTTAAACAACGCGCAAAAAGAGCCGTAAAATAAACGAGAACCGAATTCCGGTTTTAAGAGTCGGAAGGCGGCTTTCCATTGCCACATTAAGCGACGAGCCTAAGTCGTCTTTAAATATGCTCATCTCATGGAATTGAGTGATCATGGACCGCAGGTTTTTTGTTGTTGTTGTTGTTTTTTTTTTTTTTTAGCTTCAAAGCGTAATCACAGATGGCGACTAGAAATTATTGAAAAGTTTGTTTTGGGGGTTGGGGTGGGGGTTGGGGGTGTACATATACGCGAAATTTGCAAGGGCCGAGGACGATAGAAAAAGACAAAAAACATAATTGTAGGAGTAAAAAAGGGTTGTAGAGAATGATAAATAGATTAATCAATTGGTTATGTATGATATGAAAAATATTTCACCCGTATACGGTATAAAGCGGTTAAAAAACTCGTCCTTCGGACTTGTTTTTAACGCCTAATAACGCATTCTCGTGAAATATTTTTTTTTTCATATCAGACATAACCAGTTAAAGTGGAAGAGGACATGAGCATTTTTTGAGATAAGTGCACAGATATTGGTATTTATCTTATATCTGTACAAATATCTGTGTGATAACAACCCTTCTGATATTTTTTATGATATCACATAGTTATTTTTAGCCCAAAGATATAATGCGGTTATTCTTAGAAACTTGCATTTCAGTTAGAAACATCGGCAAAAACAAGACAAATAGAGGTTATAAGATAAATATAATACATACTTAGTGTATTGTATGAAAATGATATTTAACTCGGTTGTAAGAATTGTTAATTGTCTCGACAGAGCCCAGACAATGATCAATTCACCCAACCTCGTTAGATATTTTTTCTTAAAAAAAAACACTAAGTGTGTTTTATATATATATATTAAAACGTTGTGTAAGTGCGTTCTCAATGGTATATGTTTTTAACGTTCAATTTAGAATTTACGTTACCATGACGTCGTTAAATGGAAAATGAAAAAAAACAAACCCGATTTGATTTCATTCTCTCTAGATCTGTCATATTCTGAGGTTTGTTGTACTCAGATGAAGTTGAACTACTTGGTGAAGGAGGAGATACAGAGGACGTAACGGGAAAAGGCTCTGACGTTGGTGGGTCCAATTGAAAAATTTTCTCCCCAGTTAGGTAAAAAAATTTCCTCCCAGGCCAGATGAAAAATTTTCTTTCAAAGGAAGGTGATTTTTTTTCAAATTACAGCCAAATGAAACATTTTCTCCCCAGTTAAGTGAATTTTTTTTTTCTATCTGTCCAAATGAAAAATTTTCTTCGTAACTTAGGTGAAAAATTTCTAATGACAGCCAATTAAAAAATTTTCTCCCCAGTCAGGTAAAAAAAAATTTCTATCTGGCCAGATGAAAAATTTTCTTCCAAAGCAAGGTGAAAAATTTCAAATTACAGCCAAATAAAAAGAAATCTCCCCAGTTAGGTGAAATTTTTTTTCTATCTGACCAGATGAAAAATTTTCATCGTAACCAAGGTGAAAAATTTCTAATTACAGCCAATTGAAAGATTTTCTCCCCAGTCAGGTGATTTTTTTTTCTTTCTGGCAAGATGAAAATTCAAATATTCAACTCCAATGGGATTCGAACCCGGAACCTCTACATCCCAAAGCGAGTGCTTTACCACGTCGCTTTTAAGGCTAGCTTGTACATCCATGCACTTCAAACTACCCTTATACACATCCCGGCTACACCAGATGAAAAATTTTGTTCCTAACCAAGGTGAAAAATTTCTAATAACAGCCAAATGAAAAAAAACAAACAAAACAATTCTCCCCAGTCAGGTGAAAAATTTTCAACCCTGGCCAGATAAAAAAGAAATTCTTCCTAACCAAGGTGAAAAATTTCTAATGACAGCCAATTGAAAAATTTTCTCCTCAGTCAGGTGAAAAATATTTTCTATCTGGTCAGATGAACAATTTTCTTCGTAAACAAGCTAAAAAATTTCTAATTACAGCCGATTGAAAAATTTTCTCCCCAGTTAGGTAAATAATTTTCCTTCCAGGCCAGACGAAAAATTTTCTTCCAAAGCAAGGTGAAAAATTTCTAAGTACAGCCAAATGAAAAATTTTCTTCCCAGTAAGGTGATTTTTTTTCTTCGTAACCAAGGTGAGTCTAATCAAGATGATGACAATGGTGCACAAAGATTATATAAATTCTCAGAAGAGAACATTAAGGTTTTTAAAGATAGAGGCAGAGATATTTGATTGTGGGTTTACAAATATTGACATAATGTTAGATGACAAAAGTGTTTCAAATGATGAAATATTAAATGAAATAAAACAAAAGTTTATTCAATTGAGTGAAGAAGCAAGATTTACATCTCAAAATTTCAAGCAGAGTAAAGGCGCTAATTGATTTGATAGTGACTGTAAAAATCAAAAAAAGAGAAAAAAGTTCACCCTTTATCCAGCTTGGTTGTCGTCTGGCGTCCGTCAACAATTTCTTTAAACATCTTGTCCTAATCTACTGGGCCAATAAACACCAAATTTTACAGAAATGTTTCATAGGTGGTCCCCTCCAAGATAGCTTATTGAATTGAAAACCATGAAAAACTTTGGTTGCTATGGCAACCAAAGTTGAAATTTAAGAAAATCTTTAAAATTCTTCTTCTGATGAACAAGAAGCCTACAGCTTTGGAATTCGCCTAGGATGATCAGTTCATAGACCTTAATTATGATAGCTAAAACTATAACTGTTGGGCCACCAGGTGCACAGTACCAGGAGTGGGGTAGAACTCTGAGTCAATTTTGTTATCTTTAACTTTCTTCTTCTGAACTAGGAGCCCTACAGACTTGAATAAAGACATGGACCATCACACCACTGAGGTTTATTCTACTCCAATAACCCATACTAAAATCTAATTCTAAAGTTGTGAACTGTCGTTTTATACAAATTTGCCTATTCCTTTGTTTAGCGAATAAATGTTATATTTCAAGCTGTAGATACAACGTTTTGGTCATTCACAACTAATATGTTCAACACTATTTGGCTTGCAAAAGCTTTTGATTGCCTGCACTTCTGAAATTGTCCTTGTATTTGTTTGAATGGGTTTTCAATGGTTTAACCCTTTTTAAGAGTTATTGCGCGGCTGGAGCACCTCACCAACGATCCTGTCATTTCTCGTATAATCATTTCATTCTTTTCTAGCCTCAAGCTTCTATTTAACATATGTCGGAATGTCAGAAAGGATAACTCCCGCTCGGGGATCGAACCTGTGACATCCATAGTTCGAAATTTGGAAGCCTTGTTCACATCTGGGCCTTTGCGGCGACTTTAGTCAAATTGATCGAAATATATGTACAGACTTATGTTTCCATTCACCTGTTTACCGTTTGATGTCTGTTTCTGCATCTCTGAATCACGAAGTACAAATAAGCCAAGATACAGTTTAAGGCGGGACAAAAATACTTTTCTAGGAAATCTCTCAAATTATCAAAATATCTTATCATCATTTCTAAGAAAACAGACACGTTAACTTCTGTTCACGTACGTATCAGCCTGAGAAATTGTCTTTAATTCCATAGTGGCGATTATGTTTATGTTGTTTTTGTTTTCTAGGAAATTCGAAAGGATTTCGAAGACGGGCCATATCCCAACGAAAATGAAGTTTTAAATTCACTCTTTCATAGTGTACTCCCTTTTGCATTATTGCCTGCAATATTACTAAAACTAAATGTGTTAACTAGTAATACACGAATGCCACGGAGGCAGAAATTTTTCATAAGTTTGACCTTGATGGGCGATCTTGACCTTGTCTCATGACCTAGAACTGACTTGAAAACTTAAAAATTGACTTTTATTTTCGGAAACTTAGTGTATTATGAGGGGTGAAAAGGTGCCATTACCCAAATGACGTCAAATGAGACCTTAAAATCATTTTTGTTGCATCCTTAATTATGTTAGTGCTGGAACCTTTATAAAGAAATGTATGAATTTAATTTCAAACAGACAATATTGAACCTGCTTTATGTGCATGGTTCGCTAGAAGATATCACATGAAAAGGGATCATCAGAAAATGCCGTTGAACCGACATAAACAAGCGATCCCTCATGTGAAAAAGGGACAAAGTAGAAAGTGCGGGAAGTATCGCTCCTAGTCAGACTGCGCGGGCTGCACAGTATTACCAGATCGCAAATGTTTCATTTTCGGGAGTTTTGTTTAAATTCTATACTGAACACCAAAAGAAACGTCGCACCAGAACAATTTTATTTTTGAACTCGTCTATGCCGAGCCTCAGTGTTAATTCCCTTGGGGTAAGGCGAAATCAACTTCTTTGTCCGGAGCATAACGTCCCATTGACTTGAAACTTGGCAGTTATGTTTCCCCATGACTACAGAGTGAAATGCACGACAGAGAACGATAACACTACCTAGCTTATTTTTTGAGTTATATCCTTTGTTGGTAACGGGAGTATATTGTGACAATTTGCCACCTTGTTCTTTTTGATACCTGGAGAACTAAGCCTTGTAAAAAGGAATGGGATCAACCATATGCATGTACATGTTTCGAAATTTGATCAAAAGATCAGAAATGTCAATTTGATGTATAACATGTTTTTAAACAGTTTGGAAAATACATGTAAATAATTATAATCCATGCGCTGTTCTACTACATCCATGTAAAGTGTGAAAGTAGTCTGAAAACGAGATTGATACACGGACAGAAGGACAAATTAACGTTTAAAATTCCAGGCGCTTTCGTTTATAATGGAACGTTCTGCAGTTGTCTTCTAGATTACCATTGTGCAGTAATTTTCTATTGTAAAGTTAACTGTGCGACAAACACGAATTATTGGTACCGAATGAAGGATGAAAAAATGTTTAACGTGGAGTGTGCTTATCTTACGTCATTTTGCGTGCAACGGCGTTTATAACCAGTATTCGACGTTACGTCCAGACGATTTGCGAACGTTTTTATCCTGAAAGCAGATCAGGTGTTAAGCCAACGTGAATATGGGGGAATATCCAGTGATGGGTATTTCCTTATTGTTAGATTATAAGACGAAGTTTCCATCTATACTTTCTGAAAAAGAAACTATACACACAATGAATTGTTCAAAATCCTATCATGCTTTTGGGAAAAAAGTACATTCAAAGGTCAATGTCCTTGTAAACTAATGAGTGAGAAAAAAATGATGTGGCATTTAAAAAAATCCTTTCTTGCCGTATTTGGGACGCGGGCAAAAGGCTTATTGACGGTAGCGTTAGGAATTACACCTTTCAATTTATAAGTGATATTTGATTATAATCAAAGTGTGTATCGTTCTTTTTGAGTAAGAATATTTTGGCACACAACGATGAGCCCAGTCAATAAAGTGGGTTTATTGATAATATGTATTTTACAGTCCAAATTTTGTCAAATAGATTATAATAAAAGTCTTTTATTTTTAACTATATTACAAAATTTGGATTGTGAAACGATTGCCCATGTCTGTATCAAGCGCATAATAAGAGCACATCCGACGGGTGCCTACGATCGACTGTAGGATGCTGGATAAAAAATATACGGAAAATGTGGTAAAGTTAACAACATCGTCTGGTTGACATTCATCTCGATCAAAGCCTTTTCAAATCACTCGCTCGGCACCCCATTCATTCATTCCAAAACCTCACTCAAACCATTCAAAAACGCCCGAAACTCACTAGAAAAGATCTAATAACTATACATTTATAGGCACTTACAATAGTGTTGCACAGACCATTCGATAGGTATTCATATTCCCAAACTCTGGCTATGAATTCTCAGAATAAGAAAACCTAAAAGAGTAAAAACTCGTTATCCAAATATTTCTCACGCCACGATTTAACAGTGGGTCATGCAAGCAAGCGTAATTTCTCAGAATTTTTAACGATTCCGGGATTTAATCAAAGTGCTGTAAGCACTGTAGTTGTGCGGTACTGAATGACTGAACTGCTTATTGTTGTTTCAGGAGTTTATGTATATATAGTTCTGAAAAACAAATAGAAAAAAAAATCCAAACCAATTTATTGTTGTAGATATAATCAAACCATACATGCCACTTTAAAGGATACCTAAAAGGTTTGTGGGAAACGTTCATTAGACAAATATTTTATCAATGACGTCTTCAAAATTAATTCAAATCTAACTACCAAGTATAAGAAATGGAAATTTCTTTGTACAAAGTTTTAGGTGGCGAATACATCTCTATTCTTTGGATGCTGAAATCCAAAAATAAAAAGTGTTCAGACTGCTGAAAAAGCTCCTTGTAAAACATGTAAGTCATTCTGTACTGTAAGTCTTTGGACATTTTAGACATGACATCTCATGCCACATCTTAAAAAGTTGTTGTTACAAGTTTTCAGAAATGTACATGTAGATAAATCACAGACAGACAGAGACAAATACACCGAGATAAAGCTAGAGAGAGAGAGAGGATTGACACAATGCACCTACTTACACTTTGTAGATAATGGAGAGGTTAATAGGTGAACTATAAGGGGTTATTCCAAAGAGAGGGTATTAGATAATTCATCCCACAACCCATCTCTGTAGCCTTTTCCCTCATAAGTGCAAATTTACAACTGTATTTTAGTAAATTAATGTTAGTATTCTGTTATTAAGCTAAATTTATGAACTATTAAACTCTTCATGGAATGCACTGTAAATAGAACTTGAACTACTAATCAGAGAAAACAAGAAGCCTAATTTATGCCAACATTTTTGAAACAAACTGTCTACACAATGGATATGAGTTGGAAAAAAGGTAGGTTTTACAAATTTCCATTAGATACAACCCGGGCAGAACCACTCTAATTGTGCTTCCGCACAATTAAAAAGAGAATATTATGGTGGGGGTTTCCAGGAATCGGTAGACAGCTGGCCCCGCCCATTGACTCACCTCAAATATTGGAACGTTATGTATCTGCAGAATATAGATAATAATAATAATAATAAAGAAGGTAGCTCTTTAAGCTGTCATCATACACACAATACAATGAAGAACTTATTTACAATGAGGCCTTCTATAATAATATGGGGTAATGATCATTATATATACTCATGCATTTGAAATGTTTCTTTCCATAGCTAATTTCAAGAACGGGAAGAATCGGACGCGTAATTACGAAGATATTAAAGTAAATCTTAATCTTTTGATTTTAAAAACCACCACGAACTGTGAGGGCCGCCGTGATAGCGCAGTTAGAAGCGCGTCGGTCCTGGGTTCGAACCCCGACGGCAGCACTCATTCTTTCCGACTACTTGTCTCTCAGCAATGGGTCGATAAATCGTAGACCTATGTGGGATAGCAGCTGGAAGCTAGGAAGTGATGTAATGGTAGTACTGGTGTGAGAGATACTAGGAATCTATTGTTAGGTGCTCGAGCCGGCGCGATATAGCTGAAAGTTTGTTGAAAGCGGCGAAAAACCGCATTCAAACAAATAAACAAACTGTGAATTTTAACAATACTTAATAAAATCTCGCCATTGAATTGCTTTACAGATAAAAAAGATCTTACTTAAAAGATCTTACATAAATACATCATAATGAAAAATTAATGGATAAACGGCCCGCAAAATAATTATATTGAGGACGGGAATACAAGTAATTTGATATCAGGTGCCCGTATTCCTATGTATATAAACCAAGGAACAAACATAGACCCCCAAAATCATGCAGTTATAGACTACATTGTCGTAATTTGTATCGAGAAATTCATCAAAATGATTTGCAGCAGAGTTTTATGTTTTACATTATTGATTGTTGTGCATTTTGGCATTTTAAAATTTTGTGAAGCAGACAGTTTGGTTGAAATATTAAAGGATAAAGTGGTTGCGCTTGATAATTCACTAACGTTGGTAAGACATGTTATTTCATGAGCGGATCCAGCCCTGCGTTCAGGATACGGCGTCGTTTTCAAACGTTTCAAAATAGTACCTCGCTTTGCACGTGGGTTTACGTGCAAAGCGGGTACAATTTGTAATTTTATAGATGTTCGTCAATGTTTTGCTGACTTAATGCGGGGCTTGGTTTTACCAATAAAAATGTGCTCGTTATATAATAAGCCAGCGCGTGACATTTCAAACAATTCCATGCTTGCGTGATTGGAAGACGTTAAGCATCTCGGACAG
Organism: Fragum whitleyi; assembly: GCA_948146395.1. Classification (NCBI taxonomy): domain Eukaryota; kingdom Metazoa; phylum Mollusca; class Bivalvia; order Cardiida; family Cardiidae; genus Fragum; species Fragum whitleyi. The sequence goes on from OX411544.1 coordinate 86,885,601, forward strand.
CAACACGATGCAATGAGTATATTCGCTGATCGCCTGAAGAGGGGTTAAGACCTAATTATCTCTAGAGCGCATAGCGAGGACTCTGGCCAACCTGTGTGGATGCACAGACTTGCCAGGGGCTTTACTTTGCGCACATGTGACATTGATGGAAATGTCACGCACTTGCGTTTAATTAACCGACATTTTGAGTGACCATCAGGTCCTCTACGAAACCAGTCGCTGTATACATTTATTTTTTTAAATCAGAAGAATCATTTTGATCTCCTATAAAGATTATTCTATAATTGTCAACTACTTCATTGATATCCACATGACATTTGTTGATTTCGTGGAGATATGAAACTAAAGACTATTTCATACTCTATGAATACGTGAAATGGATTCATAGGTTTTATGTTTCATATCTCCAAGAAATCATAAAAATACTCTCTTCATATCTTATTTTTTATGATAAAGCAAAAAGTGTAAAATATTCTCATGGGACTGCCTTGTGCAAAAAGTCACAAAATAGCTGTGAGTAATAGGATAAAAATACAGAAATCTTGCAAGACACTACAAATTTCAAATTACATTTATTTCTCAAGGAATCCCACGATATTTGAAACCATTAAAATCGTCTCAGTGAGACAATACTAATGAGTTCCATCAACATTTGATTCGTTTACGATCAATTTTAGAACAAATTGTCCCCTTTTTTCCCTGTTCCTGCTGGATTGAAATTTTATTTCAAATAAATTAACAATTTGAAGGACATGTCAAATACAGGGAAATGCACTAATGATTATTAATTAACACGGATATTTTTTATACGTGACATATAATCATAGGTAATTATTTAATATTTGATTGATCCGATCTCCAGGAAAATCTGCCTAAATGACAATAAAATTGACCATTGACGTAAACTCTAATTCTTAAAAAATATCGAATTAATTATTCATAATATGAAAAAATAGTTATTTCCAACATGAATTAGAACCTTTGTACGTAGTTATGTAACATTTTTTCGAAAAATTGGATTTTAAGGCAATGAATGCAATAAAAAAGGAAAATATTGAGGAAAAAAAGTGAAATTGATTGTTTTAAGCAATTTCTCTCTTTTTCCATGTGATTTTTACATGTTTTGCAAAGTCTTTATAAGTTCACAGGACATTGAGTTTACTTTTGAAATTCTTTGATTTTGATTGCATAAAACTCTTTGTTTTGTGTAATCTGGGTAAATCAGCTGAAATTATAAAGTGACGTCATATAGACAGATTTTCCTTGAGAACGGATCGATTATTTGTCTAACAGTTACAAATGTCGTGATCTTGGAAAGATGAATGATTTTGGAATGAGTATGGAATATAATTGAATGAGTGCGATGAGTGAGTTTTGGTTGAAATTTAAAGGGAGGGGGTTAATACAATATCGCTAATTTCGTCCTTAATGGACAAACTTAGCGATATTTGTCACCTCCCTTTAATAAAATATACGTACTTATCTGCTTGTGTGTCTCCATGGACAAATCAAACACATTAAAGTCCACACCAGATAATGAAATGGCCGATAATTATGGGAGCTGAATGAAATGCATGTCGTTTTAAACCAATTCTATGCGTTTTTGAAAAATTTCGAAGTTTTTTTTAAGTGATTTGACTGAGCGTTTTGATAGCAATGAATGCGGCGCTGAACAAGAGAATTTGAACGGTTTTGATCGATATGAACGAGAATTTCACGATGTTACTGTTTCGTGTAAGACTTAAATAATAACTTATATGACAAAAGTGTGATAATGAAACAATTTCCCGTGCTAATAAGAATGCTATCCTGGGTTTACATCTACGGATTTTTAATCACGAATCTTTACAGAAAGCCAACTAATAAAGGGGATCATTGTCGAACAATTTTATATAACCTGCGTCGCGGGAGTGAAACAATCCCGTTGAAGATTTTTGATATTGCACGGGTGTTATTACACTAGTGGAATGAGCTCAGAGAGAATTTGTAACCGCGAAAATGATATCTTTTTACTAATGTGAATCTCCCTTTTTAGCGCAACTGGACATGTCTAGTGGGCTATAGCCATATCCCTTTGCCCGCTGTGCGTCTGTCCGTCCTTGCGTAAACCTTTTCTTTGATCATCTACTGATCAGAATTCAACCAAATTTCACAGGAATGATGCTCAGAACATAGTTTTCAGACTCCTTCGGTTTATCCAGATCAGGCTGATAACTTGAGCGCTATAGGCTATTGGCCCCGTATGGTTTAATATAAAAAGAAATCTTCTTCTAAGAAACGACTGGTCATATTGTAACCAAATTACACAAGAATGATGATTAGCACATGCTCATTTATATTCGTTCTTTTAAACCTGATCATTCCGATAACCTAGGCGCTATGTTCTGTCGAGTCACCAAAAAAGGACCCCTTGTGGTGAAATATATATATATAGAAAATCTTCTTCTCTGAAACTACTGGTCAGAATTCAACCAAATTACATAGTAATGATGCTTAGGACATGCTTTTTCAGTATCCTTCATTTTATCATTATTAGGATGGTAACTCGGGCTATCGCGTCTTCGGAAAAATGGGTCCCCTACCAGTTATTTATGATTTTTTCTTTAATGCTTTTCGGTGGTTTATCGAGAAATAACGGTAGATTATCACTCGATAATCTCACCGCAAAAGCAGTGAAATTATCAAAAACTTATACCCTGCTTTTGTGCATTTCATCCTATCTGACGTCATCTATGCGGGGCGAAATAAATGACGTCACAATGAACGTTGCATAGCAATCACGCGCAAATTGACGCGCTTTACGAAAATATGTCCCAGAAAATTCAAATTTTGTCTCATTTTTGCATTAAAGAAATAGAATAATCGTTTGTTTTTCGTGTAAGATCGATTGATATTTCATTTCGTGAACAACAAAAGCTATATTTTCACTCCTGGCTCCGCCACTCGTGAAAATATAGCTTTTGTTGTTCACTCAGTGAAATATAAATCGATCTTACACTGAAACAAACGATTATCCTCTATATCATCTCCTTTAAAACTAAGGGTCAGAATTCTACCGGGAACGATGCTTCGGTCATCCTATTTCAGATCCCTTCTTTAAATCTTGATCAGGCTTAAAACTTGGGTACTATTGGCTATCGCGTCATATATATAAAAATTCTTCTTCTCTGAAACTACTGGTCAGAATTCAACCAAATTACACAGGAATGATGCTTTGGCCATGCTCTTTCAGATCCCTTCTTTTAATTTGATCAGGCTGATAACTTTGGTACTCCAGGTTGTTAAGTTACCAAAAAAGGGCTCTTTATGGTGAAATATACGAAAAATTCTTCGTTTGTTGAAACTAATGATTCTTAGGACATGCTCTTTCAAATGTCTTCATTTTATCTTGATCGGGTTAATACTATTAACTTGGGCGTAATGGGCTGTCGTGTCATCCAAAAATGGCCCAATATTGCAAAATATATAGAAGATAGTGTTTAATACTAGTGTTAGATATCAATAATTTTGATAAAAAAAAATTCAGTCTGCTTGGCTGCTAGGCTGCCAACTTCACTCTGCCAGGCTGCTAGGCTGCTAGGCTGCCAGACTGCCAATTTCACATTTCCAGCAGTCTAGCAGCGTAGCATCCTTAAATGACAACTATCGTGTTTTTTTTCAAAAGATTAAAGTACTCATATTTGTTAGGGCGAGATTGATATGTTGCGGGAAATTTTTGGGACATTTTGGTCGGAAAAGTTGAATAAAGTGAGATATCCGGAACAAATCTACATTCACTAGAATTTCAGTGTTTAGGGTTTGAAGTGACTTCTTGTGTTTAATACTAGTGTTAGAAATCAATAATTTTGGTAAAAAATATTTTCAGTCTGCTAGGCTGCTAGGCTGCCAACTTCACTCTGCCAGGCTGCCAGACTGCCAACTTGACATTTCCAGCAGTCTAGCAGCGTAGCATCCTTAAATGACCATATCGTTGCTTTTTTTCAAAAGATTAAAGTTCTCATATTTGTTAGGGTGAGATTGATATGTTGCGGGAAATTTTGGGGACATTTTGGTCGGAAAAGTTGTATAAAGTGAGATATCCGGAACAAATCTACACTCACTAGAATTTCAGTGTTTACGGTTTGAAGTGACTTCTTGTGTTTAATACTAGTGTTAGAAATCAATAATTTTGGTAAAAAATATTTTCAGTCTACTAGTCTGCTAGGCTGCCAACTTCACTCTGCCAGGCTGCCAGACTGCCAACTTGACATTTCCAGCAGTCTAGCAGCGTAGCATCCTTAAATGACCATATCGTTGCTTTTTTTTTTCAAAAGATTAAAGTTGTCATATTTGTTAGGGTGAGATTGATATGTTGCGGGAAATTTTCGGGACATTTTGGTCGGAAAAGTTGAATAAAGTGAGATATCCGGAACAAATCTACATTCACTAGAATTTCAGTGTTTTCGGTTTGAAGTGACTTCTATTGTTTAATACTAGTGTTAGATATCAATAATTTTGATAAAAAGTTTTTTTCAGTCTGCTAGGCTGCCAACTTCACTCTGCTAGGCTGCTAGGCTGCAAGACTGCCAACTTCACATTTGCAGCAGTCTTGCAGCGTAGCATCCTTAAATGACCACTATCGTTGTTTTTTTTTCAAAAGATTAAAGTTCTCATATTTGTTAGGGCGAGATTGATATGTTGCGGGAAATTTTCGGGACATTATGGTCGGAAAAGTTGAATAAAGTGAGATATCCGGAACAAATCTACACTCACTAGAATTTCAGTGTTTACGGTTTGAGGTGACTTCTAGTGTTTAATACAAGTGTTAGATATCAATAATTTTGATGAAAATTTTTTTTTAGTCTGCTAGGCTGCTAGGCTGCCAACTTCACTCTGCTAGGCTGCTAGGCTGCCAACTTCACGGACCTATAAGTTTTTGATAATTTCACTGCTTTTGCGGTGAGATTATCAAGTGATAATCTACCGTTATATCCCGATAAATCACCGAAAAACATTTAAGAAATACATATCTTTTTCTCTGAAACTACTGGTCAGAATTGAACCAAACTGCACAGGAATGGTGCTTGGGACATGCTATCTCAGATTCATTTTTTAAATTCTGATTGGACTAATAACTTGGGAACTACGGGATGTTGAGTCACCAAAAAAGAGCCATTTATACTGAAATATAAAGAAATGGTTTTCTCTAAAACTACCTGTCAGAATTCAACCATACTGAACAGGAATGGTACTTGGGACATGTTCTTTCTGATCCTTCCTTTAAATCCTTATTTGGCTGATAACTTTTGTTCTACAGGCTGCCGCGTCACCCCAAAATGACCCAATATGGCAAAATATAAGATTTCTTTTCTTCTCAGAAACTACTGGTTTGAATTCAACCAAATTCCACAGGAATGAACCTTAAAACATGTTCTCTTTCATTTCTTTCTGAAATTATGATTGAAGTTAAACATGGGTGTTGTTGAATAACGCCTGCGGGTGCCTACGCTCGGCTGTTGAGTACTGGATGGTGGGAAGAATCGAAATATGGGCATAATTTGCAAAATATTCATCAAGAGTTATCACCTTTGATAGTAGGTCGCTCTTTTGATGGTGGACATGTGTGCCAAGTTTCAAGTGAATGCCCTCAGAAGAACCAGAGATATTATATAATATCAAAGTTTTCGCACGACGACGACGGCAACGACGACGACGACACCGAGGCTATAGTAATACCTCGGGTTTTCTCCGATAACAGCCGAGCGAAAAAGGTGCCATATGACAAAATTTAAAAAAAAATCTTCTCTTAAATGAATTTTGTCTTAAATTATTTTTAGACGTAAATGATTGATGTCAGGATTGTTCTTTGGATAGACCTTTCTCTGATTTCTTGGTGTTCATGTTGCTGTGTCATGGAAAAGGGGACTCTTGTCAACATTCATTAAACCCACAACATGTACGTTTATTGACAGATTTCATGAAACTATCATTACATGTTACTTATCATGTGACTATGTACACATTGAACCTCTTTGAAATGTTGTTCTGTGTCATGGAAAAAAGGGACTTTCGTATGAGATTATTTGTTGACTTTAATTTCATGCCTTGGCCTTAGATTATTATTTACTTACGTTTGCATTCCATAGACTTGTTTAATAAATTCGATATTCGATGACCACTCATTCAATATCATCTTATTATTCAACTCCTACTCATGTCAAACACTACCAATAGTCGATGCATTTAAATCAATCACGCGAAAAGGGACCGTCTGGGAACTTCGTAAAATAAAAAGATGTAACAGGCCAACAAAAAGTAAGTCGCATTTCAAAAATCCTTTCACGGAAAGGTTGATTGATTATTCTATATTCAGAAAATTGGTAATGTGCAAAAAGTTTCGCCCCTAGTCTGTCTGCGCAATCTTCGCAGTCTTACATGGATCGACACTGTCCGAACTTCCCAGAGGGTCCCTTTTCGCGTGACGGGTCACATATTATTCCTGCTTCGTATCAGATTTTTGATATAAATTTTGGATTTTACAATTTTTCTGTGAATTTGTCCTTTCCAATAACACCAGTTGGAGGAAAATCGTATACAAAATGTAGTAAATGTAGTGGTTTAGCCTTTCGGAGTATATATTTCTTTTCATTTACCAAAGACAACTGTGAATTTTGATTAGTATTTATTCATATCTTTATTATGGATTTAACGGTTGCCCCTTTTTGAATTTTTGTAGTTAAGTAAGAAATTTAAATGAAAATTATGAACAAAGTAAAACTGTAACATAAGCAGTCAAACCAAACGAAAAATTATACCCCAGTACCTGATTTATATTTTCCTTTGTAGTAGCCATGTGTAATAGTTTGAGTTGGATACCTCTTGTCTTATACAATAACCTTTACGGCAAAAGTGAGATTATGAAATAATTGCCTGTTTTCACCAGGCTCGTAACTCTTGAAACTTTTCGAATAGTATTTTTTCGCATAACTGGTCCTAATTTTCTTTCTATCCTTAGGACATAAGACTACTGCGTCAAGAATTCGATCGACTTTCCGATCTGTTGGATGACACGCTGGAAACTTTCAAGGCCGGTGAAGGCCAGCCGAGACCTGGAGACCCTGACTCACAAATCAAACATATCGAGGTACCACAAGATTTCGAACGCGCCATGGTTAGAGTAAAGCGAGCATTTGCTGAAGAGAAAACTGGGCTGAAGAAGTTCACATCCACAATGAAAGCAGAGATTTACAAACTATCCAGTGGGATAAACAAAACCCTAAATGAATTTGAAATAAGTTACATTGAAACTAACAAAGAGTCGAATGATATACTTAATTCATTTCAGATCGATTTGACTAAAGACTTGAGTCAAGTGATTACAGATTTAGGAACAAACTTATCGAGTTCCATTAATTTAATGTCAATTAAAATGGCAAATCAGACGAGTCTGGCGGTTTCAGCTATGAAGACAGTGACCGAAAATGTTGACGAGGTTCCTGAAATAAAGAGTGTAGTAGATGATATATCGCATAATAAATTACACACTCCATTTGCATCTTCTGCGCAGGCAAATGAAATGGACGCCAAGTTAGAGCAGATAACTATCTTACTTAATTCACTACACACGGATAATATGCGAATTGTACAGAAAGGTATTATAAGACTTGTAAATGTCTCTGATATCTCAAATACAAAAACAGGGGGTAGACTTGAAGTAAGACACAACGACATATGGGGATCTGTCTGTGATGACAAGTTTGATGAGGACGATGCAAAAGTTGCGTGTAAGTGGTTGGGGTTTTCAGGAGGTGAGGTTAAAGATGATGCCTTTTACGGACAAGGACACGGTCCGATATGGCTTGATAATCTCTCATATTCTGGTACTGAGTCATCCTTGTTTGATTGTGGACACCATGGGCTTGGTGATCATGATTGTGGTCATAATGAAGACGTTGGAGTTATATGTGTTACTCCTTCGAGATCTACGAATGGATACTAATCCTTCTCCTGCTGTTCACGACGTTTTTCTTCTGTACAAGAAGCTTTGTCAGGCAGTCTGATCTCAGGCTACACTGTCAGACTTCTACTTACATTTGTGTGGAAAAAAACTTGACCAAGACTAGTTGATATGTCCCCAAACTGTCATTTGATCAAAACAACATTTAGCTTCAGCAAGATAAGGGAAAACATTCTCATAAACACTTTTCCTGGGACTATTTTAGTCTAGAGTGTGAAAATACTTATCCATTGCCATCCAAGTACTAAAAGAATACACTATACAATGATGGGCACTTACGACCTTGTGTCGTATCTTATAATTTTGTATCGGTTGCATTTCCTTATCGGATTATTGACTGGTCCAAATTCCCAAAGAGGAATCAAGAGGCTGATTATAATATAAAGTCGGAGAGAAATCACATTCTTTAATGCTTTTGGGTGGTTTATCGAGAAATGGTGGTAGATTAGCACTTAATAAACTCAGCTAATTACCACTTAAATTAACAAAACTTATACCCCGCTTTTGTTCAATTCAACCCATCTTACGTCATTTAAGCGGAGCCAAAATTCACTGTTGCATAGCAATCTCGTGCCAAATGACGCGCTTTCAGAAAATTTGTCCTTACATTTTCACATTTTGTTTAATTTTTGCACTAAAGAAATAGAATAGTCGTTTGTTTTTCGAGTAAGATCGATTGATATTTCATTACATGAAGACCAAAGCTATATTTACACTCGTGGCTCTGCCCCTCGTGAAAATGTAGCTTTTGTTGTTTACTCAATGAAATATAAATCCATCTTCAACTGAAATAAACGATTAATCTCCATATACTGTAGCGTTGTGTGTGCAATAGAGTTCTAAAAAAAAACAATGTTATTTTTGTCTTATAGTTTTTAGCTCGGCTGTCTTCGGAAAAAAATCAACAGCAAAACAAATTAATTCTACTAAGCTTGTAATCGGGAACCGCCGGCGATTTTACGCAATAGACGCCGGGAATAATAAGGGTGCAGGTATGAAACCGTGTCCTTTTGCATGTGGGATTTAGGACGACAAAATCATTAACGTTCCTGCTAAATTTGACGTTGTGTATAACTAAATAAGAGAAAAGGATAAATAGAGTATGGTTCTTTATTCTAGTGTAAGATCAATTTGAACGTTCACTAAGAGAACAACAAAAGATATATTTTCACGAGTGACGAAACCACTAGTGAAAACAAAGCTTTTGTTGTTCCCGAAATCAATAATTGTTCGATCTTATACGAAAATTAAACAATAATTCTATTTCCTTATTACAAAAAAAAAAAGAGAAAATGTGAAAATTTGGGACATAGCCTAATCTCTTGTAGCGCGTCATGATGCCTGTGAGAAATAGGCAACATTCAAAATGACGGCATTTTTTAGCTCCGCTTATATAACGTTCAATAAGTTGAAATGAAAGAAAGCAGGATAAGAGACTTTGGGCCTAATTTCAAGACGTTCCACCAGCTTACCTCGACTCGAACTGCTCGAAATAATGATTTTGGAATGATTTAGGAATGAAATTGAATGAATGTGTGGAGCGACTTTTGATTGAATTTAACGGGAGGTAATCCATTATTGCAAATTTTGTTCAGGATGAAAAAAAAATAGCAATATTGATTACCTCCCTTTAATAAAATATGCATACAAGTTCGATAGATAGCTCCATATTTCTTCAAGAACCTATTATACGCTAACAATTTCAATTAAATAAGTGAAATCCTGATGTTTTACAAGCCATTTTTATTTTTAAAGAAGTTTTTGTTATGTGCATTTCATTGAGTTTGGAGCGTTTTTGAATGGTTTGAGTGAGTGTTTTGAATCAGTGAATGGAGCGCCGAATGAGCGATTTAGAATGATTCTGATTGAGGTGAATGTCAATTTCACGATGTTATTAACTGTACACCCCAACAATAAAAATTCTGAAATCTGATAGATATCAGAAAGCTTCGGAGGACATCGTTATATTTTGGTTAAACCAACATCAATCAGGAACCCTCGGCGATTCTACGGAATAGACCTCGAGGCACTTTTCAAGTTACGGAAAAGTCTGAGCGATGTTCCGAATGAAACCAACATCTATTTCGTCATACAATGTTTAAGCAATTATGGCATTAAAGCACTATCATGACATAATCATTGACGAAATACTACGTTGTTATCTTTCGCTAGTAAGCTAAAAGGAAAATGAAATAATATGAGAAAATAAGAGAAGGTAATTTCAATATTTTCCATTTTGAGTTTGACTACTTTTTTTCTGAATTCTGAGAATTTAAACTATATGATGTACTTTTATTCCCAACATATGCGTTGAAAGACCTTTTATAAATAACCATCTTTGGTGGGCGACTTAGGTTAGGTTGTACTTACGCCATTTTATTCGCTGGCTGGTGATGTTCACCGAGAAGGCCCTTATGTTTGCGACTCGTCAGTTAAGAAACTTTCTGAGTACAGTCAACAACATCGTGGAATTGAGACGGTGAATGGTTCTGGAATGAGTGCGATGAATGAGTTTTGAGTGAGTTCAAAGGGAGGTAATCCAATACCGCTAATTTCATTCTGGATGAACAAAAAAAGCGATATGTATTACCTGCCTTTAATTAAATATGCATAAAAAATCTTTAAAAAGTTTCATATCTATTCGAGAACCAATCAGACGATTATAATTTCAAATATGTCATTAAAATCGACATTTTTTTATAGCTATAATTATTTAGACTGAAGTTGCTGATCTCATTTTTTAATGATTTTGAAGCGTTTTAAACGGTTTCGTGTGTGTTTAGAATGAAATAATGTGGCGCTGAGTGAGCGATTAAGAATGGTTTTGATTGAGATGAATATCAATTTCACCGGCACGATGTTACTAACTGTAATGCTAAATACTTACGGAATCGATCCAGGACCCTGCAAGAACCTTTTAATTCTCGCACCGAATATATCTTTATTTTTCAAGTACTTTCTCTAATTGATCTGTGAAGAATCCAATCTTCATTTTTTAAAATTAGGCCCATGTGGCTAAAAGGGACATCTGGGTACCGAGTAAAACACACATTTGAGGGAAAAAATGTTGGCCTGGCAGAATTTATCAAAAGTAGAATTTGATATGATTATATCAAAGGCACAATTATCATCCTTGGTTCAACCTGTCAGTTCAGGTTAAGAGACTGATCCCGAAGAATTCATGTTTCCTAAATGTTTTACACAAGTGTCCTAGGTATGAAACATATCGCAAGTACTTACGCGAAAGGCAGAAAACAACTAACGAGTGAATTGAAGCTTCTTTTTTGTTGCAATATGACCCGTTTTCGAAATCCTTGGGGAATTTCCTAGATACAAAAAAAAAAAAAACATAAAAAACGGATTCAGAGGGAGTTCATGTTTAGAATGAACCCTCCATGTGAAGCTCAATTACTTAATTGATTATCATGTATAATTTCAATTAACTCTTCTCCTGCTTTTCTCGAAATACTCCTGTTGGAAACAAGGCCTTGGAAAACAGTTTAGACCAAGATCAGTCTGCACAGTTGCGCAGGTTGATCGTAGCATATGATTTTTTGTGGTAAAATCATAGAGCAGTCTTGTTTATATATAAAAACAGAGAAAATTTGTATAAAAATATTTGAATTCAGCAGTGTAAAATTGTGTAAGATTTTGTTGTAAATATTACGCGAATTGTGTTTACCATGAAATACGCATTATCTGTTTGTTTCTAACAAACAACAGACGGCTAAGGATAGACTAGTCAAATCCAATTTAGTTGAAGATGAAAACTTAATGCAAACTCATTTAAAAACAAACTAAAAATGAAAAGAATAAATTGCTTGCGAAATTTGATTTAATATATTTAAAAACAATTTAAAAAAAAATAAATAAATAATAAATGAATAAATAGATAACTAGAATTTAGAGCAAGTACATTTTGAAAACCTTTGGTACCATTGGTAAAATATCATTTCAATTCATTTCATTTATTGGCATATCGACATCATAACATGTTTTTGGCCATTTACAAATATAACAAAGAAAATATGGCAAAGACAAATAAAGATACAAATATGAAAAATACAAAATGCATGTATAACAGATCACTTTCGGGAGTGTTTAAGTTTATGAGCATTGACAAAAGAAGGAAAATGAATAAATTCATGTTAAGAATTATCAGTTATAAATTTTCCACGTATTTCAAAACTACTATTAAGATAAGGTAAAATATCAAAGGGTTGATATTTTCTTTTTTCTTTCTCTAAAACCTAAAAAAAAAATCGCGTCTAATTTGAAACCAAGATCGCCTAGCAATTAATAGTTAATCATATTTCTACTTATTTCATTGCGGGTTTTCCGTTTCATTTCGGTCAAGCCCGCATGGAATGACATGAATACATATTTTAAAAAAATAACTTATTTCGCTTATTTTCCAGGAACCATTGACAATTATACTTCAATATGCATTTTGTATATTAATTATTATAATTCGTGGACAATTATTTTCTTATTGTGGAATAAACTATGATAAAACTATGTATAATTTCAATCAACTCTTCTCCTGTTGTTCTCGAAATGTTCCTGTTGGAAACAAGGCCTTGGAAAACAGTTTAGGCTAAGATCAAATTCAAATTCAAATCGTTTATTTGTATATATATAGGCCACCGGCCCTTGTACAATACATGATATACAAATACAAATACAGTGTATCAATGTTTGACGGTTAGACTGACAAGATACATACAGGTTTGTTAGCATTATTAAATCGTAATGATAAATAGCATAATTAATAAAGTACGAATTAATTGTGACAAATTTTGCTAAATTGTTTATCTCTCTTGTTCATGTACATAGGTCTTTCGTTTTTTTTTAAAGCATAATATATAAACATAGCCACATTCCGAATTATACATTCTTTTTTGGACGACATTAGATTGTAAAAGGAATAATTATTTGGATATTGAATAAATTTCTTCTCGATATAACATTCCCGTAAATAGGCGTATAAAGGACAGTGAAGAAGAAAATGAATTTCATCTTCCACTTCACCATCACAATATACACAAAATCTAAACTCTCTAGGGATGCTATAGTGCCTTCCCGTCTCCACCATTAATGGGTGAGTTGAATGTCTAAAATTTGAAAAGCATGATCTAAATTTTTTTACATCTAATTTGTATAAGTATGGTTCGAGCCCAAAATCAGTTTTATAGTGTGAATAATGACTAAGTTTAATATTATCTACACAAGATGACCTCCATTCTTGTTGATAAATATCTTTCAGACGTTTTGTATACAAATACAGAAATTCATTTTTCATTTTCTACGTTTTGTTCTTCCCAAACATAAGCAAAGCCATTTAGACAAAGGTTTTCTCTTATAAAACTAACCCAATTAACATATCCAAGACTATCAAAATAAAATAACATATTATAAGACAATTTTACCAACCTTGATTCTGGCGGTTTAAGAACCCTTATCCAATATTTAATAACTTTTCTCGAACTGTAGATATAAATAGGATATCTACCTGTATCACCAAGAACAGAGGCGTTACATGCAGTTAAGTCCACATGCATATATCTGCACCTGCTCAATACAATTCATCTGTTTAAGTCCCCAAATTTCGGATCCATACAACATGACTGGACATATTTTTGAATCAAAGATCTTGAAAAACGACTTAACAGGCAGATAAGGAACATTACTAAGTGATTTTAATAAGTAATTCAATACTTTTTTACCTTTTGTAGCTGCATTTTCTGACATTTTGAATAGAGAGAGGGTACTTGAAAAATTTATTCCTACATATGAAAAACTTGGAACAACTTCAATTTTGTTCCTCTTATAGAACCATTTCTCTTTTCTTGACAACTGACCCCCATGCTTGAAAACAACAACTTATGTTTTTGATAAATTAACACTTAATTTATAAGTATTGCAGAATGAACTTAATACGTCAGTTCTTTTTGCAGCCCATTAACCGTGTCAGATATTTGGCCAATATCGTCAGCAAACATTAACATAAATACCTCAGTTGAACTTGGGAATAATTGGATGCCCCTTGTATTTTTGATTTTCATGTTGCTGTCAAGTTCGTTGATAAATAAAGAAAACAAAATGGGACTTAAAGTACAGCCCTGTCTGAGACCATTGGGACATGAGAATACGTCACTTATTTTATCGTTTGATTTAAAACTAGCTTTAACACTTTCATAAATTGAATGAATTGCCTGAAAAAGGTGCCCTCGGATTCCATTTTTACGTAAGATATTGAAAAATAGAGGTCTTTTAATAGAATCGAATGCCTTCTCAAAGTCAATAAATGCCACATATACTGGCTTTTTCTTTTGAACTAAATATTTAGACACAATTGAATATAGAACGAATGCGTTATCAACTGTACAATACCCAGGTCTAAAACCGGCCTTCGCTTCACAGAGTTTGGCAAATGCTTCAACGTAAAACGTTATTCGTTTAGTAAGAACGTATATATAAATTTTACTCAACACGACCATTAAAGCTATACCGCGATAATTCGACGTCTATTAAAGAATTGAAAATAGAATCTTCAAATTCATCAAAATCACCAGACATACCATTATCTAGAGATTCAAATGATTCTGTATTTTTCTCATAAGAAAGCAATTTGGTGAAATAATCAAACCAATCGGAAGATGAAATTCCATTTTCTAATTTTCGGTTACTGGCAATTTTTCTTTATTCTGACCAAAAGTCTTTGCTGTTGCGTAAAGAACTTTCTAATTTTTCAACTTTATCTCTGTAGAAGGACTCTTTTTTTTTCTTTACACATTTTTTTAAAGATTGACTTAGTATTCAAATACTTATTCAAATCACATTGATCTCTTGTCCGTCTGAAGCGGTTTAAACTTCGTTTTACATTACGTTTAAGCGCTTTACAGTTTCTATCGAGCCAATCATTTTCTGTCCTGGAACCTTTGACAGTCACTATTTTTTTATAATTACTAGAGCCTTCTAATATGATATTTTCAAAGTATTCTACACAAAGTTCGATTGGAACATTAAAGTCGGAGATCTGTTCAGGAAATTCAGTTAATTTATTTTTAAAGATAACTGTATGTAAAAGCTGTAAAAATTCATCACTATTGCTACTGTCTAGATGATATTTGATAAAACTTCGCCTGTCGCCAAAATCGTGGCTATTTAATGTTATATTATTTTGACATACAAAACTTTCAGGCTAAGATCAGTCTGCATAGTTGTGCTGGTTGATCGTAGCATATACTGTCTTCGTTCTATTGATTTTTTTTTTTTTTGTAAATTCATTATCATTTTCTACGTTTTGTTCTTCCCAAATATAAGCAAAGCCATTTAGACAAAGGTTTTCTCTTATATAACTAACCCAATTAACATATCAAAGACTATCAAGACAATAAGACAATTTTACCAACCTTGATTCTGGCGGTTTAAGAACCCTTATCCAATATTTAATAACTTTTCTCGAACTGTAGATATGAATAGGATATCTGCCTGTATCACCAAGAACAGAGGCGTTACATGCAGTTAAGTCCACATTAAGTAGACGCTTACATGCATATATCTGCACCTGCTCAATACAATTCATCTGTTTAAGTCCCCAAATTTCGGATCCATACAACATGACTGGACATATTTTTGAATCAAAGATCTTGAAAAACGACTTAACAGGCAGATAAGGAACATTACTAAGTGATTTTAATAAGTAATTCAATACTTTTTTAGCTTTTGTAGCTGCATTTTCTGACATTTTGAATAGAGAGAGGGTACTTGAAAAATTTATTCCTACATATGAAAAACTTGGAACAACTTCAATTTTGTTCCTCTTATAGAACCATTTCTCTTTTCTTGACAACTGACCCCCATGCTTGAAAACAACAACTTTTGTTTTTGATAAATTAACACTTAATTTATAAGTATTGCAGAATGAACTTAATACGTTCAGTTCTTTTTGCAGCCCATTAACCGTGTCAGATTTTAGGCCAATATCGTCAGCAAACATTAACATAAATACCTCAGTTAAACTTGGGAATAATTGGATGCCCCTTCTATTATTAATTTATATATATGAATATGAAATATTTAATTTTAGCAGGATAAGGGCTAAAATTGTGTAAGACTAAATGAACCCCCTTTATGTATGTTCGAACCCCCTTTATAGAAATTCTGGGTCGCCACTGCACGCAATAATGAATTAAGGACAATTTCTCAGGCTGATAAGTGCGTGAGCAAAAGGTTACTTGCCGGTTTTCTGGGAAATGACGATAAAAGCTTGATAATATGATTTGAGAGATTTCCTAGAAATGTTTGTTTGCCCTGCCTTACACTGTATGCTGACTTGTCCGCACTTCGTGATTCAGAGATTTCGAAACAGACACCAAAAATAAATAGGTACACGAGAACTTATTAGTCTGTACGACTAATAAGTTTCCATGTACCTGTTTATTTGTTTGGCTATAGTGAATCTGTTCGAAATATATGTACGTACATATATATCGAACAATTTCACTATAGCCACAACGATTGCCTAGATGCGAACAAGACTCCCAAATATCTAGCTACGATAGTCACATGTTCGATTCCCCTGCGGGAATCATTCTTTCTGAAATAAGACTCCCACCATAGGATGGATACTTGACAGCCTATATTGGATAGCAGCTGGAGGCTAGAAAAGGATGTAAAGATTGTACGAGACATATCAAGAAACCTTTGTTAGGTGCTCCGGACTCCGGAGAAGCCTGAAAAAATGTTAAAAGCTTTGAAAACTCATTCAATAAAATATACGAACACTTCGACTTGTACATGAAGTGCAGGCAATCAGCAGCCTGGGAGAGCCACACAGTGTTAAACATGTCGTTTGTAAACAACCAAACCGTTGTACCTACAGCTTGAAATGAGATGTAGATACGACATTTGTTTCGCCAAACAAAGATATAGTCTTAATTTCAATTTTTCAAAAAAAAAAAAAAAAAAAAAAAAAAAAAAAACGATAAACCGTTTGAATGCAATTTAACCCAAAAAATGAAGTTTAATAGTCGTTTGAATGCAATTTAACCCAAAAAATGAAGTTTAATAGTTTTATCATATATATATATATACATTTATTGTCGGCTACGACAATAAAAAACGACAAAAAATTACTCAAAATAATGAATTTGAGCGCTATCATGCGAAGATGTATAAACTGATGATTCTTTTGAGCTTATTTCTAAATCATGCCCTTGCATCGATAGACCAGGGGGCATATTATTTTTGCCCTGTCTGTTTGTCAGTCTGTCCTTTTATGTGTTTGTTTATTTGTCCCTGATCCAAAATGTTGAAAAATTCTGAGAAATGATAGTGGCGGTGGCGTGTTTATGTAGTAGGCTTCCCCCTGTCCCGAAGTTGACATCAGATGGACACACGAAAAAGGAAATATTAAAAATCGGACTTGATCATCGTAACATCATTGGGTCATTCTTAAGGACATCTTTGGCCATTGACAGGACACGCAAAGGTTCATTTTCGTGTTGAATTCGTGTGTCCATGTTGTCCTTCGTAAGGCTATCGTGAGGGCCTTAGGTATCTACTTCGTGTGTTTATCGGTGAAATCGGCCATTTTTCGTTCCACAAAGTCAACTCGAAGTACGTGAGGCCACAAAGGCAATCCGAAGTAAGTGAGACCCTCGCAATGCCGTCGTAAAGCCATCATATTATTGTACGGTACAATGACACCTAGATTTGAGCACGGTGTGGGCGTAGACGGTTGAATGTACGTTTAGCGGTATATATATTATTTGATAGAGTCGATATTTTCTGACGAAAAAAAGATACAAATACTTAAAGTTTGGATTATAAAAAAAAACCCTAAAAAACAGGGAGCGTTTAATTCGGGAACCATATTTAAGATTGCAATTTGACAATAGAAGTCTCACGTTATGATAGAGACACTACCGAACGATGGGTGCAAACGGAGCAAGGGGGTCGTTTTTTAGTATCAAAGTGTTTAAATGAAATCATTAGTTGTTTTCTGACTGAAAGATACCTATACGGCTTACGACAGCCTGGATAGGCAAGAAACTTAAGATGACTTTCATTATCCTATTTGAAATTTCCCGCATTGTGAACACGCAAGGTATAAATTGTCAATTTATCAGGTTGTATTTATCGAAGTTTTGAAGGGTTGAAATCATCTTTCGCTGTCCTATGGCGTGTAATCGGTTGCAAAATTATATGGAAAAAATAATTGTTCAATAGTACGAATATTTTTTTAAAAGATAAATAAATTATGGTAAAAAAATATATTCATGCTATAAATCAAATTATTTGTTGTAAAAGTATCAATATTTATTCAATAATGATAAATATTTATTGTATAATTATAAATATTTATTCTATAATCATGATTAATTTTTAAGAAAAAAGTAATAATTATTCAATAATTAAAAATATTTATTCTATCCTTGAAAATAATTGTTGTATATTTTGAAAAATTTGTTGTATAATTATAAATATTTGTTGTATGATTAGAATTATTTATTGTATCATTTAAAATATTTGTTGTATTACATGATAATAATTTCTATAATGTAAATTATTTATTCAATACCTCACACAAAATATTTGTTCAATAATTAGCATTCTGGGTAGCATGTGATCAGAATTTATGTTACAGAGGATTTCATTGGTTGTTTATTTAGAGCAAAGATGGCTGAACCGAGGGAAAGGTATACACGTTTTATCTCATCAATTCGAGCAAAATATGAACAATTGGAACTCGCAGGTGCTGATTAAGCAAGTTTTTTATAAGGTCAATGGGGAGAGCTTTCCAGGCTACTGGGATATTCTGCCTTTCTCATGATATACCAATACCGTACGGTACCGATATTTTGTCGTCATGCTTGTTTGTTATGGTGTGATGGGTTGATGTACCCCTCTCTCTGATCATAGGTGGCGATTTCAAAACATTTTTCACAAATCAATTTATATGTATGCTTAACATAAATATCATTATTTTATGATTATTATTGTAATTATTTCTTTGATACTGCCACCTGTGCCCTCACCTCGCCGACAGCTTATCAGACGGGTACATTATTGCAGCTAGTCTGACTTGTATTTTGACCCAGATTCCTATCTACCTACTTTATGTCTACAACTAAATTCTACTTCTTTTAAGTGATAGTAAATGAGTTTCACTGATTCTTGCATCAAGAACCTTTGAACTTGACTATGACCTTTGACTTGCTCTCTCAAATATTTAATTATGAGAGCTAATTATTAGGTGTTTGACTGTTTTATGTCACAAATTAATTTTGGCAGATGAGATGATTATCTATGATTCTGACATTCTCTGTTTGAACCATTTACACAGACCTTGTCCTTCTTTCTAAAATTTTCATTAAGTTAAATTAACTTTAAAACAAATTAATAATGTTTATACTGTACTGGATTCCTTTGGGTGATTCCAGTGGAGCGATTTTTTGACCTTCTGAACCTAAATTTCTTGTTCAGGAATGATTCTTTGATGACCCTTTGTCAGATTCCTTGAATTCTTTTTGATCAGATGAAAAATATGGCTTTATCAGACGGGGTTGATTTCCATTATAAGAGGAAAGCTTTCAAAATTATTTTCGCAAAAACCAGTCAATGGATTTCAACTGTATATCACAGGAATGATCACCAAATTACTCTTTTTCAGCTACCATTATTTATTTTCGTTTGGTTGGAAAACATGTCTTTATTGTGTTGGTTTATTACCTCCACTGGCCAAAACCCAAGAGGCTATTATCATGGCGCTGTGTCTATCATACAGCCATCTGTCCGGTCGTAAACCTTTTCTTTAAAAATCTTCACAGGGATTATTGTTGGGCGCCCCTCTTTCAAAGGTGTTCATGGATTTTGATCCAAAGAAAAAATCAAGGCTTTAATGGACATGGCTTATTTTCATATACCAGTATTATAATATGTGACTTTTCTCAGAACTAATTTGGTGGATATTGACTGATTGATTTCAACCACATTTTACTGGAATGATTCTTGGATGACACTTTATCAGTCTACAAAATTATTGTGAATGGGTGAAAAAAGTCTTTTATGGGCGTAATTCATTTATCTATATATAGTTGGAAACTTTGAAAATCATTTTCTCAGAACCTGAATGACAGATTTCAACTAAATTTCTCGAGATATCCTTGGATGACACTTTATTAGGCTACAAAAAAATATTGTGTTTAGTGTAAAATATGTGTTTACTATGGGCGGTGGTCATTTCTCTATATGTTATACAGTGAGAACTTTGAAAATCATTATCTCAGAACCTAAAAACTGAATTTTAACTAAATTTTACTGGAATGATCCTTGTGTGACCTTTTAGCAGGCACCAAAAAATTATTGTAATGGTATGAAAAATACGTCCCTTTAAAGCTGCTCTCTCACAGATTGGGAAAATGAGATTTAAAGCTCAACTGGCCAGGGGGCTATTGTCATGGCAAGGTGTCCTGTGTCCGTCCGTTAACTTTTTCTTTTAAAATCTTCTTCTCTTTAAGTACTGGATAGATTTCTCAGAAATGTTCCTTGAAGGACTCTTTTTAACAGATTCCCTTAAAGAATTCGATTGGATGAAAATCATGCCTTTAGTGGGTGTGGCTAATTTCCGTGTATGGGTACAGGTAAAAGTTGGCTTTTCTCAGAAACTATTGATGGTCAATGATGGTTATTGACCAAACTTCACATGAATCAGTGTTTATTCCAGGCAGGGAGATTGCCCCACCTTTTTTTAGCTCACCCTTTATTTAGTTTGAATTGCACATGTTGTTGGTAATGACTTACAATGAAAGCACATTAATCATTAGAGTTTAACCCCTGTCATGCCAAATAAAAGCCTTTACAAAATCATATTCAAATCAAAAAGCTGCAATCACTAGACAGGATGAATCAGAACTAGTTTGTTTCTTTGGATTTCAGTGTTAAAAATTATTGCATGTGAATTGCTTCTCTTGTTTAATTAACAGCCTTGCCTTATCATCCTCTGTAAATTACTATCAGGAGATTCAGGCCTGTTTAGCAAATCAGGTGCTCAAACGCCTCTAGTTGAATTTTTTTGTGAAATCAATTCGAATTTAAGACTTCATATTGTACTAAGAAGCCTCTATAGTAATAAGATTCAATATGGTAATGCATGGGGATTGAGACTGATTTCCCTGAATTTATTGAAATTCATTCTGAAAAAATAAGGCGACTACTAAGTTACAGGGCTCATGTTACACCCTTAAACCAGGGTTTTGACCCTCAAAAATGTGAAAATATCCTATTTAGACCCTTAGAAATTTCCTCCAAAGGGGTCATTATGACCCCCTCGTTTGAAATTTATGAGGGTTAAAACTTACATTGGGCTTATGATTCTAATTTAATGATGTAGGCTATCTTTCATATCATTTAGAATCATATAAATCAATTACCTGCTTTATTACGTCACACTTGATGAGAGAAGGTCAATTGATATGGCATATGTCTACTCACAAAATATGCTTTTTCTGTTGTTTTGACCCCTTTAAAATTAGTTTTGACCCCCGGAATTTCCAGATGAAGGGGACAAGGGGTCAATGACTCCCTTGTTTCAAACACTAGCACAAGCCCTGAAGTTAGTAAGTTACACCTACATTGTTTTTTTTTTTTTCAATTTTGAGCCAACTATTTACGCAAGTTCATTCCAACCGTTTGTCTTATACTATGAAAGTGTTTGACATCTAGAAAATTCATATCCATACTTGCAAAAAATGAAAGATTATTCTTCGAAAGTAACGATTTCATAGTTTATCAACTCGGAATTAATAGACTGGATCCCACGCGGATCTTGCCACTTTGAAAAAGTATTGAAATAGGTTGTTGTAAGTGCCTTTGCCCTGAGATGATTCTTAATCATCTAAAAATACACACATTTCCAAATCTAAGAACTAGTTTATGACTACTATGATGGTCCTTTTATATTATCTTTTGTCCCCTATAATTAAACCAAATCTTTATAATTACAGATCCTTTGTGGATGATTTGCTTGAAATTCTGAACTTTATTGAGGGAAGATCGTTGACATGTAGTCAGAATGATATAGAGTACATTCAGGACAAGTTAGACTGGTCAATTCACTCATTACAATTAACTGAAAATAATCTCATCCAGATGAATTCTGCAGAAAACAATCAGCATTTGCAAGACATAGTTGTTATGTTACAGAATTTTCGATACCTGAAATTTATTTGGGACAAAGTAAAGGTGAGCTCACCAAGCACCATAACTCAAGTGGGTTGTGTACAGACATGCGTAGTTCAGGGGCCAGGAAGACCTCATTTTATTATAGATGTAACACAAATATTATACTTGTGTAATATTGGATTCAAAATCAAAGATGTAGCTAAAATGTTTGGTGTAGACAGAACTACTGTATGGAGAAGACTGAAGCAATTTAATCTGGTGGGACAGCAATATTCAGATATCAGTGATGATGATTTATTAAATCAAGTAAAACATATTTATGAGAATCATCCACATTGTGGGGTGACTATGATGTCTGGACATTTAAATGCAGTTGGCATTAAAGTTCAAAACAGAAGGGTACGTTTGGCCTTAAGAAGAGTTGATCCATGGAGCTCTGTTCATCGTTGGGGGTTAACTGCCCAGAGGCGGAGATACCATGTCCCTGGACCAAATAGCCTGTGGCACATTGATGGACACCATGCACTTATTAGGTGGAAAATGGTAACTCATGGTGGAATAGATGGATATAGTAGACTTATTGTTTATTTAAAAGTTTCAAATAATAACAGGGCAGAAACAGTTTTGGACCTTTTTAAAGAAGCTGTTCAAACTTATGGACTTCCGAGTAGAGTGAGAGGAGATAATGGTACAGAAAACAATCTTGTTGAGCGGTATATGATTTTTATGAAAGGTGAAAGTAGAGGCAGCTTCATAAGAGGAAGATCAGTGCACAATACCCGGATAGAACGATTATGGCGAGATGTTTATTATGCAGTCATTCAAACATATTACGCATTATTTTATTATTTGGAAAGTATTGGCCTATTAGATGTTGATAACGAATTGGATATGTGCTGTCTTCAATTTGTTTTTTTGCCTAGGATAAATGAAGCTTTAAACCAATTTCTGTCTGCCTACAACAATCATAAATTAAGAACAGAGCATAACTGGACACCAATGCAAATGTGGGTTAATGGAACAATTCATAGAACCTGGATTGAAGAAAGTCGTACAGAATTTGATACTTATGGTATAAATCCCGGTGTTACATCTGAGCATTCTGAGGATAGTCAAGACATGACAGAAGGTTATCTTAATAATGAAGATGTCTTACAGCAGCATAATGTATTACAAAATTTATCAGAACAGTTTAATCCCTTAGGTCAATCAGATGATTATGGAATTAATATTTATCAGTCTGTACATCAATTTTGTCGGGCTCATATGTCAGAATGATATCTTTAAGTGAACAAACATTTCATTCACCAGTGTTACTATGTAAGGAACACCCTGTAGGTTCTTAATAGCTTCGAAATAAAGTATTGCCCTTTCAGATTCCTTTTTAGCTCCACTGTCCGAAGGCCAGCAAGCTATTGTCATGGCTGAGTGTCCATCGTGCGTCCGTCCATGCATGCGTAAATTTTTTCTTAATCATCTTCTCCTAACAAACCAATTTTCGGATTTTAACAAAACTTGGTAGAAATGATCCTTGGGTGACCCTCTTCTTAAATTGTTCAAAGAATTTTGATTGACCCCCAAATATGGGTGTGGCAGGGCGGGGCATTATTTCACCTTGAAATCTTTAAAAATATTCTCCTCCAAAACCATTGGGCCAATATCAATGAAACTTGGCATGGATGTTCCTGGGGTCACCCCTTACTTCAATTGTTCAAGAAATTTGATTGGCCCATAAGATATGGGCGTGGCAGGGTGGGGCTTATTTTGAGTCCGAAATCTTTGAACGACATCTCCTCCTGAACCACTGGGCCTTTATGAAACTTTACCAGAATGTTCCTTCAGTGACTCTTTTCCAAAATAGTTTGCTAAATTTAATTGGTCCATAAATATGGGAGTAGCAGGGCGGCGCTTATTTGAGACCAAAATCTTTGAACGATATCTCTTCCTGAACCACTAGACTGATTTCAATGAAACTTTACCAGAATGTTCCTTGGGCGACTCTTTACTAAAATTGTTCAAGAAATTTTGATCGGCCCATAAATGTGAGCGTGGCGGGCGGGGCCTATTCTGAGCCCGAACTCTGTAAACGTCATCTCCTTCTAAACCTTATGTTTAATTAAATAGGTAAAGGGATGCAGGTTCATTGTGATTGACTATTTAGTGCAATGTTGACTAGAACCAGTTAATCATTAAAAAATAGGTCTTAGGAGAGTTCGTGGTGTTATTTCATTCATCTGAATTAAGCTTCATTTAATGAAAGTCTAAAGATGTTTACGCCAGTGGAATGATAAAGGCCCTCTTGTATTATTTCTCAAGACTTCTCTTCCCAAAATTATTGTTTATTTCATTTATGGTAGGATACTAGGTTTCTTTAATATGTGAGGTAATGCAAAATTCCCGTTTGAAATATAAAATGAGATTAAAAATTTTAATTGCCCAAACAGATCATCCTTGTAGGCTTATCAAGAGTTTAGCCCTAAACAAAGTTTGTGTCTATAGTATTACACTTTAAACACACATACCATGTTTTCGTTCTAAGCCCTTGCTATTGCAACTTATAGTAATTTGCTGTGTTTCAAATGTTATGACCTGAACTTTTTTATATCGTACATATCATACACCAAGTTAGAATTAGAAATGGTAATCAGTCTAGTGACATCTGTGGTTTATGCAATCAGGTTTTACATAACTTTTCCTCACGCGACAGTCAGTCTCGAGGGGGATGTCATGAATTATTCGACACATGTTTTAAATGAACAAACTTTCTTCTGCATTTGCCATTGTTTGAAAATGGATGAACGCTGATTTAAACAATATCTATGTAAAATCGCCGTGGTTGTTTTTTCACAATCCATATTTTGCCTTAGATGTTAATATATAATAAAATATAAGACGAAATTTGGATTGTGAATCAATTGCCTGTGGACTGGAGCACCCATACATCGATTGCTGGCATATCTCGCAGTAGATCTTTTTACTAGCCTATATCCCTACCCAGCCTTTGCCTTCTACCCTATTAGTTAAACAATTTTCCACTAATTGGTAGGATCAACAGAATTTAAACTAAAAATATATTAAGACAATCCATTAGCTTTAGAAAATACCGACCTACATTAATCTTATTGTTTTTCTTTTATTATTTTACACTGTGGCATCAGATAATCATTCTTTTACAAAACTCTCTATATTACAGAGAGACTAAATTTTGTTAATACAGGGTTTTGGTTGAAGGCGAAACACAGTCTTTAAATTAGAGGAGGCCAATAAATTTCTAGAGCTGTAGATTAAAACAACAACATAAGACCCAAACAAAATTACACTTTGTTTTTTGTTAGGTTGTCCTCCATTTTTAGCTCTGCTGTTTTCGGAAAAACCCGAGGTATTGCTATAGCCTTTGTGTCGTTGAGCAAAAGCTTCGACATTTTGTGATATCTCTGGTTCTACTGAAAGCATTTACTTTAAACTTGGCACACATGTTCACCATCAAAAAAGCAACATTTACTTTCAAGGGGGATTACTCTAGATGCATTTTGAACAAATTGTGCCCCTTTTTCGACTTAGATTTTTTCCCACCATCCAGCATTCAACAGCCGAGCGTAGGCACCAGTAGGTGTTCTTGTTTAGCTCACCAGAGCACGATGTGCTCAAGGTGAGATATTGTGATCGTCCAATGTCCGTCGTCAGTTGTGCATCATCCACAAATGCTTTAAAAAATCTTCTCCTAAACCAGTTGGCCACTCTTGATGAAACTTGGCAGGGATATTCCTCAGGTCAAGCTCTACCAAAGTTGTTCAAATAAATGAAATCCCAAGACAAAAAGGGCCTGTATGGCTTTAAAAACCCAGACTTTTGCCCTGCCACGTCCATATTTGAGGAGGTCCATCAAAATTTCTAAACCAATTTTAGTAAAGGGTCACCCAAAGAACACCTTTGCCCTGTTTCATTCAAATCAGCCCAATAGATTTGGAGAAGATTTTTTAAAGATTTTAACATGAAAAAATGCCCCCCACCACACCACACCAATATTTTGGGGTCAATCAAAATTTCTAGTAGAATATAAATAATGGGTTACCTAAGGAACATCCATGCCTAGTTTCATTGAAATTGGCACTATGGTTTGGGAGGAGAAGATTTTTTAAAGATTTTAACGTGAAAAAAATGCCCAATCCTCTGTCATGCCTATATTCGGGGGTCAATCAAAATTTCTTGAACAATTTAAGTAAAGACTCAGGCAAGGAACATCCATGCCAAGTTTCATTGAAATTGTCCTAATGGTTTGGGAGAAGATTTTTATGTGAAAAAATGTCACACTCTTCCATGCCCTTATTTGGGGGTCAATCAAATTTTCTTGTACAATTTAAAAAAGTCACCTAAGGATCATTTCTACCAAGTTTCATTAAAATCCTCCCATTGGTTTGGGAGGAGAAGATGTTTGAAGAAAAAGTTTACGCTCTGACGCACAAAAGACACTCCACCATGACAATAGCTTGCTGGCCTTCAGCCAGTGGAGCTAAAAAAGGGTGATTATAGGAAAATCTTCTCTGTAACAAGAAGGCAGAAAGCTTTCATATTTGGTACATAGCATCATCTACTGGGCCTCTGCCAAGTTTGTTCAAATCAAGACCCTGGAATCATATTTGGGCTCCAACCAGGTAGAACCCTTTTAAACATTGAATTGAAGAGACAAAATCTTCAAATATCTTCTCTAAAACCAGAAGGCCAAAAACGAGAAAACAAGGAGACCATAATGGTCATAGATCGCTCTCCTGAGTCTCTTTGACCCCTGGAATATCACATCAATTAAATCACATTTTCAAAAGGTTTCATCCTTGTGACCTGACCAAGTTTTATGAAGATTGGGCCATATTTGTGGCCTCTAGAGTGTAAACAAGAAAATTATCATTAAGGCCCCGTTTCAAATGATATGGCATGGACCCCTCCCATTTTCAATAGGGTCCATCCTTGTGGCCTGGCAAACATTTTCACCAAGTTTCATGAAGATCTGGTCATAATTACTGGCCCCTTTTCCTGTGATATGGCATGGATCCTTCCCATGTTTAAAAGGGTTTGTGCTTGTGACCTGGCAAACATACTGACCAAATTTCATGAAGATTGGGCCATAATTGTGGCCTCTAGAGCGTAAACAAGAATATTGTCTTTAAGGCCCCTTTTCCTGTGATATGGCATGGATTTTTCCTATTTTCAATAGGGTTCATGCTTGTAAAAATAAAATTGCAGTAGCTCAAAATTTAGGTCCCTTTCTTTCAAAACCACCACAATTGTACATCAAACAATATCCGGTATTCATAACATGGTTGAATAGTTATGAGTTGACTTACTCAGATGAGAGATAAAGGACCATCATTGTCCTCTTGTTTACATATTTAATTTCTCTTTTCTCATCAAATTCAATATATCACTCTAGAATGCCATCAGAATTGTTCACCATCAGTACTTACAGTGTTTGATTAACTTTATTGATTTTAAGCCCAAAAACATTTATTAACCTACTTAATCACAATCAAACTTTTTCCCCTCGAAAACAGCTTTGTAGATTTTAAACTGGAATTTTGTTTCAGCAACAATTTTAAAACTTCAAAGATCACATTTAAAAGAAATATGCAGTGTTAAAGAACTGTAACTCTGTAATTGATCTAAGTTATTGCACATTTTTGTCTGTTTTCAAAATTAATTTTTCTGTGATGTAAAAATAAACAAGTACCTATTTCCCCTAATAAAAGTGCCCTCCCTAATATTAGCACCCCTACATTTTTTAACTATGAAAACCCACTTCAAATGCCTAATTATTTGAGAACTTGTTGAGACTTTCTCACTTATTTGAAGTGAATTTCATCTAAACAATCATTTATATGATTATTTAGGGGAAATTTGACGTATAGCTCCTGGGGGCTTTTATTAGGAGAAATACGGTATCTCGGTCGAAATCATGAAGTTGGTACACAGGCAAAATGTTTCACAATCTTATTTTTATCTAAAGTTTATTATATAAATCAAGGTATCAAACTCCTTCTCACGAAAAAACTAGCAGTAGTCTTTTTAGATAATTTTGTTTTGTTTTCTGTCTTTTGAATAGAATTATTATCAATTTTATCATTTTCCTATATTATTTTTCTTTCCATTGGGACTTCATTGAATCAATGCAGAAAATCGAACAAGTAATTAGAGAGATACAGAGGTTTAAATTGCTTATACTTGAACATGTTTAAAAACCACCACAAATTGTGAATTTGAAGTTGGCAAAATAAAATCTTGTTATTGATTTTTACGTCCACTGGCCAAAGGCCAGCAAACTATTGTCATGGCAGAGTGTTCGCCAAGGGTATGCCCCCGTATCCAAAGATCGGGGTCATATTGTTTTACCGTTGTCCGTCGGTCCTTCTGTCCATCCATCTGCAAAAGTTAACCAAAAACCTTAACATTGCCAATATCTTCAAGCCTATTCAAGATACAAGGCTCATATCTGGCATAATGATAGATCTCAAAGATCCTCATCTGCCGTTACCATAGTCAAGGTCATGTGACAAGGTCAAGTTCTACTGTCAAGGTCAAATAACTCAAAAAGTAAACAAAAAACTTAACATTGCCTATATCTTCAAGCCTATTCAAGATACAAGGATCATATTTGGCATGATGATAGATCTCAATAATCAGCATCTGCAGATACCAAAGTTAAGGTCATCTGTCAAGGTCAAATAACTCAAAAAGTTCACCAAAAAACTTAACCTTGCCTATGTCTTCAAGCCTATTCAAGATACAAGGCTTATATTTTGCATGATGATAGATCTCAATGATCCACATCAGCTGATACCAAAGTCAAGGTCATGTGACAAGGTCAAGGTCATCCGTCAAGGTCAAATAACTCAAAAAGTTAATCTAAAAACATAACATTGCCAATATCTTCAAGCCTATTCAAGATACAAGGCTAATATTTTGCATGATGATATTTCTCAATGATATGCATCTGCCAATACCAAAGTCAAGTTCATGTGACAAGGTTGAGGTCATCTGTCAAGGTCAAATAACTCCAAAAAAACTTAACATTGCCTATATCTTCAAGCCTATTCAAGATACAAGGCTCATATGTAGGATGATGATAGATCTCAACGATCCGCTTCTGCTGATACCAAAGTCGAGGTCATGTGACAATGTCAAGGTCATCTGTCATGGTAAAATAACCTAAAAACTTAACCAAAGATCTTAACATTGCCAATATCTTCAAGCCTAATCAAGATACAAGGATAATATTTGGCATTATGATTGATCTCAATGATCCTTGACTAGGTCAAGGTCGTCTCTCAAGGTCAGCTTCTTAAAAACATAATAAAAAAACCTTTCATTGTTCAGTTTATTTATAGATACCCTGTCTCATAGTTGGCATGATGAAAGATCTCAGTGATGTACATCTATAGGTATCAAGTTTAAGGTCATGCTAAAAGGTCAAGGTCATCTGTGAAGGTCAACATTTTGAAAAAAAAAATGCTGTTGGGGGGGGGGGGGGGGGGGAAATTGTGTTTCACAAACACATCTTGTTTTTCTTTAAACATCTTGTCCCAAACCAAAAGGTGTATTTTAACAAAACTTGGTAGTAATGATCCTTTGGTAACCCTATTTTCAAATTGTTCAAGAAATTTTGATTGAACCCAAAATATGGGCGTGGTAGGACAGGGCATTTTTAGCTCGGCTGTTTTCGAAGAAAACCCGAGGTATTGTGATGACCTTGGTGTCGTTCGCGTTGTTGTCGTTGGCATTGTCGTGACAAACTTTTACCTTGGTCATAACTTTTAAATTGTAAATCATAGAGCCTTCATATTTCACATGATTATTGCTTGGGACAAGACCTTTCTGTAGGTACCAAGTTCAAGGTCATCACTCAAGGTCAAGGTCATTTTTCATGGTCAAATTTCTTAAAAAAAAAAAACCTTGGTTAAACCTTTTAATGGTTAGTCATACAGCCTTCATATTTCACATGATTATTGCTTGGGACAAGACCTTTCTGTAGGTACCAGGTTCAAGGTCATAACTCAAGGTCATTTTTCAAGGTCAAATTTCTTTAAAAAATTTAACCTTGGTCATAACTTTTAATTGGTAAATCATAGAGCCTTCATCATTCCTTGGGACAAGACCTTTCTGTAGGTACCAAATTAAAGGTCATCAGTCAAGGTCATTTTTCAAGGTCAAATCTGTTTGAAAAAAATTTAACCTTGGTCATAATTTTTGAATGGTAAGTCATAGAGCCTTCATATTTCACATGATCATTGCTTGGGACAAGACCTTTCTGTAGGTACCAAATTAAAGGTCATCAGTCAAGGTCATTTTTCAAGGTCAAATTTGTTCGAAAAAATTTAATTTGATCATAATTTTTGAATGGTAAGTCAAAGAGCCTTTATATTTCAAATGATCATTGCTTGGTACAAGACCTTTCTAAAAGTACCAAGTTCATATATTTGCATTTGCCTAAGAAATAATATACAGCCGAGCGTTGGCTCCGGCTTGCAGTGCTCTTGTTTCACTTTGAAATCTTTAAAAAATCTTCTCCTCCAAAAGCGTTGGGACAATTTAAATGAAACTTGGCATGTATGTTCCTCGAGAGACCCTTTACTTAAATTGTTCAAGAAATTTGATTGGCCCATCAATTTGGGCGAGGCATATTTGGAGCCTGAAATTTTTTAAACAACATCTCCTGGAACCACTGGGCCGATTTCAATGAAACTTTACCAGAATGTTTCTTGGTTGGCCCTTTCCAAAAATTGTTCCATAATTTTGATTGGCCCATAAATATGGACGTGGCAGGGTGGGGCTTATTTTGAGCCCTAAAACTTTGATCAACATCTCCACCTGAACCATGGGGCCAATTTAAATGAAAATTTACCATAATGTTCTTTCAGTGACCTTTTTCAAAATTGCTCATAAAACTTTGATTTGACAATAAATATGGGCATGGCAGGGTGGGGCTTATTTTGAGCCCAAAATCTTTGAAAGACATCTCCTGAACCACTAGGCCAATGTCAATGAAACTACTAGAAAGTTCCTTTGGTGACCCTTTCCAAAAGATGCTCAAGAAATTGTGAATGGCCAGTAAATATGGCTGTGGAAGGGAGGGGCATATTTTTGGCTGACGTTCTACCGACAATGGACATTGCACAATCACAATAGCTCACCTTGAGCACTTCATGCACAGGTGAGCTAAAAATGAGTTTTCTCAGATTCTAATAGATGGATACCAATTATATTGTACAGGAATGATCCTCTGGTGACCCTTTATCAGTCTACAAAAAATTATTGTGATCAGATGCAAACTGTTTTTTATGGGCGGAGGTCATTTTTAGATCCACTTGCCTAAGGCTGTCGAGCTTTAATCAGGGCCGTATGTCTGCCACGCGTGCGTGCTTCAACTTTTTCTTTAAACATCTTCTCCCAAACCAATGGGTGAATTTTCATGAAATGTTCCTTGGGTGGCCCTCTTCAAAAATTGTTAAAGAAATTTTGATAGACCCCCAAATATTGGCGTGTCATTTTTAGCTTGGCTGTTTTCGGAGAAAACCCAAGGTATAGCTATAGCCTCCGTGTCGTCGTCGTGCGAAAACTTTGACATTTTTTTATATCTCTGGTTCTACTGAAGGCATTCACTCGAAACTTGGCACACATGTTCACCATCAAAAGAGCAACCTAAACTATCAAGGGGGATAACTCTAGATGCCTTTTGTACAAATTATGCCCCTTTTTCGACTTAGATTTTTTCCCTACTATCCAGCACTCGACAGCCGAGCGTAGGCACCCGTAGGGGGTGCTCTTGTTTCTCTTTGAAATCTTTAGAAATTTTCTCCTCCCAATCCATTAGGCAAATTTCAATGAAATTGAAATGAAATTGAAATGGCATGGATGTTCCTTGGGTGACCCTTCATTAAATTGTTAAGGAAATTTTGATTGGCCCATAAATATGGGTGCAGCAGAGAGGGGCATATGTTGAAAAATCTTTGTACAACATCTCCTCCTTAACCACTGGGCTGATTTCAATGAAACAACTATGTTCCTGATGTGACCCTTTCTCAAAAATTGTTAGTGAAAATTTGATTGGCCAATAAATTTGGGCATGGCAGTGTGGGGCTTATTTTGAGCCTGAAATCTTTGATAGACCACTGGGCAGATTTCAATGAAACCTTACCTGAATGTACCTTGGGTGACCTTTCGAAAAATATTGATAGGCCCATAAATACGGGCGTTGCAGGGTAGGGCTTAATTTGAGCCTGAAATCTTTGAACTACATCTCCATCTGAAAAACTTGGCCAATTCTAATGAAGCTTGATAAGAATGTCTTTTAAGGGCGGAGGTCAATTCTCCATGTTATATAGTGGAAACTTTGAAAATCATTTTCTCAGAATCTAACAGATAGATATCTACCAAATTTTACATTTATGGTTTTCTAGTTGAAAAAGGTCACCCAAGGAACATTCTTGTATAGTTTTATATAAATCTACCTAGTGGTTCAGAAGGAGATGTTGTTCAAAGATTTTTGGCTCAAAATAAGCCCTGCCTAGCTCATATATAGGGGCCAATCAAAATTTCACCAACAATGTTGAAGACGGACATCAAAGAAACATTCTGGTAAAAAATCATCAGAATCACCTCAGTGGTTCAGGAGGAGATGTCATTCCAAGACTTCAAAGTGAAAAAATGCCATGCCCTGCCCCGAAATTCATGGGCCAATCAGAATTTTGGGAACAAATTTTAAAGAGGGTCACCCAAGGAACAAAGTTTTATTGAAATGGGCCCTATGATTCCTGAGAAGAAGCAGTTTTAAAGATTGTTGACGCCGGACAACGCACGACAGACTCAGGGTGATCCTAGAAGCTCCCCTTGAGCATGTTGTGCTCGGATGATCTTACAAGAAATCGGTGATCAACAGTTCATGTTCAATGACTTTGTCCAGTTTTTCAAAGACTTCTCACAACCATGTGGATATTCTAAATTGATAAGTCTAAATGCTAGAGACTTTCAATCAATGATTTTTTTTTTGAACTTCTCCCTTTTCACCCTTTTTTGTGTGAAGTTGGTTGATTTTCAGCCAGTAATTTCCAAGGTGGTTTTTAGCTCCACTGGCCGAATGGCCAGCGGGCTATTGTCATGGCGGGGTGTCCAGCGTCCATAATCTTTTACTTTAAAAATCTTTTCCTCAAAAAGTACTGGATGGATTTCAATCAAATTTCACAGGAAAGTTCCTTGGGTGACCCTCTATCAGATTCCTTCAAAGAATTTTAATCAGATTCTTTAGTGATCCTTTATCAGTCTGCAAAAAATAATTGTGATCAGATACAAAATATGTATTTTATTGTCAGAGGTCATTTCTTTTGATATGTTATATGGTGTAATATTCAATATAGGGTAAAACAAACTTTGTTCAAAGTTTAAACAGACTGATTTCAACCAAAAATCATGGTAATTTTAAATCTGTGAAGTTGTATCATGCTGCAAATAATATTTGATTAGATGAACAGCATGCTTTTTATTGGCAGAGGACATTTCAACATATAAAGTGAATATTTGATCACTTTTGGGATCACCTAAATGACAATTTTAATAATGGCTCATTAAATTTAACAAGTGTGAAGATTGTAGGTTTGTAGGTTAGAAGGAAAATAAGCTTTGTTGGAATCTAAATGTGTAGAAACATTTGATGATTAAGCCTGAGAATACCCCCTGAGAATTGGTCAGTTAACTTGAACGAAGGGTGACTTCACAAAGAGAGCAAGTGGCCTACTGAGGTTCAGAGTGGGGAAAAAGAGCCAAGTTAACTGCACTCTAAGGCATTGGACAGAATAAATATATTAGATTTAATATTTCACTTCTTATTATCATTAGTTAGAATTTTGTTTTGATGACAAACAATTATTGTGAAGTAACCCCTCTAAAGTGGTGTTTAATGAAAAGCGGAAAGATCTACTATCAAAATTTTGTAGATAATTGACCTGTATATTGTGCAGTAACATTCTGTTTGTGTTGAAATTGTTAATTTTGGATTTCAAACAAATTACACTGGAATGATCCTTGTTTTATACGGCCTTATCATCCTCTAATAATCATGGAGCAAATCAGGCGCTCAAGCGCCTCTAGTTATTCAAAAGTCATTGTTTGACATACAAACATGAATGACGGACACAAAGCCATGAGAATTAAAAATAGATGCCTCTTGTGGCATACCAAAGAAAAATAACAAGGTAAGAAGATTGTTCTGACTCTAATTATCGAACATATAACACACAATAATAAAAGGACTGAAGTACCTGAAAATGACCATAATTCTTATGTTTAGACCACGCGAAAGATGTTGAAGGAATACAAATCTTCACATCTGGATAACATCAATCTTTTAACCCATTAACAGACAGACAATTTTAAGACCATTCCGAAATTCAGAGCTGAGGTCTTAAATGGGAAAATGTGACTTATAGGGTAGAAAACAATATGAGAAAAAAATAAATGGGTTGTAACAAGTACTTTCTCCTTTTCTCACAATGTCTTCCTAAATTTTTTTTTACAGGGTAAAAAAGCTGGTTTTTGTGGGAATGGGCCAAGTGGTATATCATTTTGGTTGTTTGGACTTAAAATACAAAAGTACTATAGCAATAAGTGTCTGGGTTTTCTTATAACTAATTATGCAGCAAGAGTTATGCATGCAGATCAATCAATGCCTGAAGATGTAGATTAGTAATAAGCCTAAGATTTAAGAGTCACCAATTCTAATTACAATGAATTTAGAGTTTGTACATCAATTTATTATCTAATTCAAGACTGCCAAATTTGAGACTAGTCCCATTTCAAGGGATTTGCAGGCGAGAATATAAGGGCAAGGGCAGTCTGAGACGTATTATGCTCCCCAAATAAGGCATTGTCACAAAAAAAAGTTTGCACTCAATGAAAAAAGTTTGCTGTTGATTGCTTCTATAGGGTACTTAAACAATCTGGTGATACTTGTAAAGTGTTTTACTTCTACTCAGCCAGTTCTAACCAACATTAAACTTTAAAATTCATTGCAATGAATCTTAACTGTTTAACCTGAACACTTTTTGAGAGGCAGTTATTATAGGGTAAAGGGTTGAATATTTTACAATGATGTTATAGGGTAAAGGGTTGAATATTTCACAATGACATTCTGCTAAAGAGTTTTGTCATTTTCTGCTCAGTACTGAAATATGAGACACAGAGACCTAACATAAAGGTAACAAACATTAAGCCCCCTTTTTCCATGACATTTTTGTTGTATGAAATTTTCAAATAGTTAATGGTCAAGGGGGTCATCTGATTTGCTACTTGAATATGAAATTTCATCAAATTCTGAACATAACACCAGGAGAAATGAAAGAAAAATGTAACAAACATTTAGCCCCCTTTTTTCCATGATATATTTTTGTATGAAAATTTCAAATTGTTTATAGTACAGGGCAACTAATTTGCCACAGGCCTGATTATCCTGATAATGATTATTAGAGGCAGATGAGGCTGCTTAAACGAGAATTGAAGTGAATGAATATGTGAATGTTTATTTCAAGTAAATTTTTAAGTGTTTTTAAGTGTCATATGCTGAAATATTTCTGCATAAAAAAGTCTTGATCAGTGAATAACATTGAAAATTGACTTCTACCTGTTACACACATATTTTTCATTTAATCACAATACTTTTGTGCAGTCTGATAATGGGTCACCCAAGGATCATTCTAGTGAAATTTGAGTAAAATCCAAATATAAAAATTTCAACACCAATAGAATGTTACTGCACAATACACCCATATACTGGTACTTTGTCTGAAAAATTTTGAGTTTTTTTCATTAAACAGTAGTAAAATGATGTGACTTCAAAATATTTTTTTGTCATCGAACAAAATTCTAACTGATGATAATAAGAAGTAAAATATTCAATCCAATATATAGATTTTATTCTGTCCAATGGTTAGAGTGCAGTCAACTCAGCTCTTTCTACCCCACTCTGAACCTCATCTAATGAAAACATTTTTGCAGACTGATACAACTCTATAGAAATAGAATACAGAATATGGAGATAATACTTTAATATAAGACTTGGAGCGCTAACATAAAGGTAACAAACATAAAACCCCCCTTTTTCATGACATACTTTTAGACACAAATTTCAAATAGTCAGGTAACAAACATCTAGCTCCCCTTTTTCCATGATATATTTTTTGTACGAAAAATTGTACAAAAAAATTCAAATTGTTTAAAGTAAAAGGCATCAAATTTGCTACTCAAATATGAAATTTCAGTTAATTCTGACCGTTAGACTAGGAAACATTTGAGAAAACCTGAATTATACCCTTAGTCCCCTTTTCCCGTGATGAGGCCTCAAATCAAACAAGATGTGTTTGTGAAACACGAATGCCCCCGAAACGGCATTTTTTTTTCAAAGTTTGACCTTGACAGATGACCTTGACCTTGTCACATGACCTTGACTTTGGACCAGCGGATGCGGATCATTGAGATCTATCATCATGCCAAATATTAGCTTTGTATCTTGAATAGGCTTGAAGATATTGGCAAGGTTAAGTTTGGTTTAAGTTTTCGGACAGACAGACGGAAGGACAGATAGACAGACAGACAGACATGAGTAAAACAATATGCCCCCGATCCATGGATGCGGGGGCATAAAAACCAAGACAGATGCATCCACACTATTTCATAGGAAGTTCGCTTGGTAAGTTTCATTTCACAGAATTACAGACAGAATTACAGACAGACAGACAAAGCGGGGACTACATGCTCTCCCTTTGGGGAGCATAAAAAACTAGATTTTTAAAAATCCACTAGATTCTTTTAATGCTGTGACCATTAATGCCGTAATTTTATCAGGATCCGTAACTCTTGGCAGCCAAAGCTGCAAGGCACAAGTTGATGCTGAAGGTAGTCTACCATCACAAGTGTAAAAGTCAATGTCGATCTTTTTTGTGAACCCACAAGGGGGAATATGATCAGCACCCGTGATAAACACAAGAAGTTCTGAAAATGTAGCATTAGCATCACCATCTGAAAAAGAAATAACAATGAAGATAACTTTTTCTTTTGAAGAGCCTGTTTGAAGTGGGCAAAATATTTGTCACAAAGACCATTGTTTTTAAAAGTTTGCTTGAAGGGGGATGTTTTGGGTTTCTATGCAATGTTTCTACTTGCTAAAATCTGCCCTTTAGAAATATATAATATAGAATATCAAATGAAACTCCCCTTTTATCATTATTATTACAATATTCATTACTTCATTTGGCATGTTATCATGTTTAACCTTTCAAATATTTTGTGAAAATTGCTATTTTGGCAAAGGAAGTACATTCTTCAATATTTGAGTTTAATAATAACTACTCAAACATACTAATTTTTGACTTTGGACATTTTTAAAAATCTTCAGTTATATCTTGGCTAATTTCACTTATTCAGGTGCTTCCTCATAAATACTAGGCTGAAGCTCTGAAATGTCTTGTTTTTTTTGACATACCCTCATTAACAGTCAGGGGTAAAAACTAAGAATTTTAATTTAAGGGGCCCAGACTGCCAAATATATCATATTTAACATAAGGGGTACAGGCATTTTCTCTTAAAATTTGGGGCCCAGCCCAAATATTAGGGACCATTGTCGACTGACTGGGTCCCTGTTAGACTTTATTCCTGCCAGTGATCCGGCCAAGATTTGAACCCATAATTTTTAACTACTCTCGGATAAAGAGTACATTAATACCTTTATGCACATAAAACTCAATATTTGAATGTGATAGTCTTTCAAAAAGTTTAACATAGATTAAGATTTGTTTGTTAAACATGAATGCATTTCCGACTGCAAATGTTCTAAAATTTTACATTCATATCTGACCTTGACTGACAACCTAGACCTCACTATTGATAATTAACTGGAGAAACACACACATATTATAACAAGAGGGCCATAGTGGCCCTAAATCGCTCACCTGAATGAACTGTCAAAAATTGTTTAAAGTAGATTTAGAAAGGATAATGAATTCTTACCAAATTTCAGGTCGATTGGGCAAAAAATGATGCCTCTACACTCATTACAAGGTTTTTCTAAGATATGACCCTGTGACCTCATTTTTGATCCCACTTGACCCAATTTCAAACTTGACCTAGATTTCATCAAGATGATCATTCTGACCAATTTTCAGGTTGATCCGGCAAAAAATATGGCTTCTAGAGTGTCTACAAGGTTTTTCTAATATTTGACCCTGTGACCTCATATTTGACCCCACTTGACCCAATTTTAAACTTGTCTGAGATTTTATCAAGACAATCATTCTGATCAAATTTCGGGTTGATTGGGCAATAAATTTGGCTTCTAGAGTGTCTACAAGGTTTTTCTAATATTTGACCCCGTGACCTCATTTTTGACCCAACTTGACCCAATTTTAAACTTGTCTGAGATTTTATCAAGACAATCATTCGGACCAAATTTTGGGGTGATTGGGCAATAAATATGGCTTCTAGAGTGCATACAAGGTTTTTCTAAGATTTGACCCTGTGACCTAGTTTTTGACCCCACTTGACCCAATTTCGAACTTGTCCGAGATTTTATCAAGACAATCATTCAGGCTAAATTTCAGGTTGATTGGGCAAAAAATATGGCCTCTAGAGTGCATACAAGGTTTTTCTAAGATTTGACCCTGTGACCTAGTTTTTGACCCCACTTGACCAAATTTCGAACTCGTCCGAGATTTTATCAACACAATTATTTTGACCAAATTTCAGGTCGATTGAGCAAAAAAAGTGGCCTCTAGGGTGCATACAAGGTTTTTCTAAGATTTGACCCCATGACCAAGTTTGTGACCCCACTTGACCTAATTTTAAACTTGTCCAAGATTTTATCAAGACAATCATTCTGACCAAATTTCAGGTTGATTGGGCAAAAAATGTGGCCTCTAGGGTGCATACAAGGTTTTTCTAATATTTGACCCTGTGACCTAGTTTTTGACCCCACTTGACCCAATTTCAAAGTTGTCCGAGATTTTATCAAAACAATCATTCAGGCTAAATTTCAGGTCGATTGGGCAAAAAATATGGCCTCTAGAGTGCATACAAGGTTTTTCTAAGATTTGACCCTGTGACCTAGTTTTTGACCCCACTTGACCCAATTTCGAACTCGTCCGAGATTTTATCAAGACATTCATTCTGACCAAATTTTAGATTGATTGGGCAAAAAATGTGGCCTCTAGAGTGCATACAAGGTTTTTTCTAAGATTTGACCCTGTGACCTAGTTTTTGACCCCACTTGACCCAATTTCGAACT
The DNA here is from genome assembly GCA_948146395.1 of Fragum whitleyi. Lineage (NCBI taxonomy): Eukaryota > Metazoa > Mollusca > Bivalvia > Cardiida > Cardiidae > Fragum > Fragum whitleyi. The sequence goes on from OX411544.1 coordinate 86,925,098, forward strand.
TGTCCGAGATTTTATCAAGACAATCATTCTGACCAAATTTCAGGTTGATTGGGCAAAAAATGTGGCCTCTAGAGTGCATACAAGGTAAATGTTGACGACACACGACGGACGACACACGACACACGACGGACGACGGACGACGGACATCCACCTAACCACAAAAGCTCACCTTGAGCACTTCGTGCTCAGGTGAGCTAAAAACAAGAGGACCATGATGGTCCTAGATCGCTCACCTGTGTCTCTTTGACCTCTGGGACATCACTTTAATCAAATAGGCAGATGTAAAAAAGGAGATAATTTCTACATAAGATCAATACCATGGAATGTTTTTAGCACCTCAGGGTCTTGATATGAACAAACTTGGAAGGGGCCCACTAGATGATGCTACATACCAAATATGAAAGCTGTCTGACCTCTGGTTTCGGAAAAGAAGAATTTTAGCTCAGCTGAGCACATAGTGCTCAAGGTGACCTTTTGTGATCATTGAATGTCTGTGTCGTCTGACGTCAACAATTAAAGTGTTGACACTCTAGAGGCCACAAATATTGTCCAATGAATGTTCATAGAACTTGGTCAGAATGTTCTTCAGGTCAAAGGATGAACCCTATTGAAAATGGGAAGCATCTGTGCCATATCACAGGAGAAGGGGCCTAAATGACATTTTACTTGTTTACACTGTAGAAGCCACAAATATGGTCCAATCTTCCTGAAATTTGGTCAGAATATTTGTTAGGTCACAAGGATGAACCCTATTCAAAATGGGAAAGATCTGTGCCATATCACGGGAAAAGGGGCCTTAGTGACAATTTTCTTGTTTACGCTCTAGAGGCCACAAATATAGTCCAATCTTCATGAAACTTGGTCAGAATGTTTGTCAGGTCATAAAGATGAAGCCTTAAAATGAGAAGGATCCATGCCAAAGCATGGAAAAGGGGGTCTTAATAAAAATTTTCTGGTTAGCAGTCTAAGAGGCCTCAAATCGTAAAAGTACAACTTAGCTGGAAAATGTTATTTATTAAATGAGACAAAGATAAGAAGGTGAGCCATATAGGACCATCATTGTCCTCTTGTTAAAGATTTTTGCTCTATGATTCTATGTAAAAAAGGTTGCCCCCGGGTGTAGCCAAAATATTATCCTAGGGTCTTCATATGAACAAACTTGGTAGAGATCCACTAGCTATATATCAAATATGAAAGCTGTCTGCCTTCTGGTTCAGAGAAGATTTTAGAAGATTTTCATTTTTTTACCCTTCGGAAGAGCTAAAAGGGATGCGCCCGGGCATAGCCCAAATATGACCCCGGGGTCTTAATATGAACAAACTTGGTAGAGGCCCACTAGGTGATGCTACATACCAAATATAAAAGCTGTCTGACATCTGGTTTAAGAGAAGAAGATTTTATAAGATTTTCCCTCTTTGATTCTATGTAAAAAGGGTTGCCCCTGGGTGAGGAGCCCAAATATGATCCCAGGGTCTTGATATATATATGAACAAACTTGGTAGAGGTCTACTAGATGATACTACATACCAAATATGAAATCTGTCTGCCTAATGGCTTCAGAGGAGAAGATCTTTGAAGATTTTCATATTTTCACCCTTTTTGTTAAGGGTAAAGGGAAAGTTAAGGGTTGATTTCTTTATTTGAACAACTTTGGTAGAGCTTGACGCAAGGAACATCCCTGCCAAGTTTCATCAAGATTGGCCCACTGGTTAAGGAGGAGAAGATGTTTAAAGAAATTGTGGACACGCACGTCGGATGCCAGACATTGTATGATCACAATAGCTCACCTTGAGCACTTCGTGCTCAGTTAGCTAAAAACTACTGGATACTACGATAACCCCAAAAGGCAAATATCAAAATTTGAAGATGATCTTAAACTTGATGTTAGCAAAAAGGTGTTACCTCAACAACAAAATCTATGGCATATAAATGGACAGGATAATATTTATATGGTCCCAATTTAACAAGATGTGTTTGTGAAACACGAATGCCCCCGTAACGGCATTTTTTTTCAAAGTTTGACCTTGACAGATGACCTTGACCTGTCACATGACCTTGACTTTGGTACCAGCGGATGCAGATCATTGAGATCTATCATCATGCCAAATATTAGCTTTGTATCTTAAATAGGCTTGAAGATATTGGCAAGGTTAAGTTTTCGGGTTAAGTTTTCGGACGTTTGACCTTGACAGATGACCTTGACCTTGTCACATGGCCTTGACTTTGGTACCAGTGGATGTGGATCATTGAGATCTATCATTATGCCAAATATTAGCTTTGTATCTTGAATAGGCTTCAAGATATTGGCAAGGTTAAGTTTTCGGACAGACGGACGGACAGACGGACGGACGGACGGACAGACAGACAGACAGACAGACAGACGGACATGAGTAAAACAATATGCCCCCGATCTATCGATGCAGGGGCATAAAAATGTACTCCTATTCAACCAAGTATACCTTCAATTGACTGCAGAAAGGATTCAAAACCAAAAACAGTTGTATCTTCAGTATTTCTTGAGTTTGATCCCTGTTCACTGTAATTGTATTTACAGAGCTTCAGGAAGTCATCCCCAGTTATAGCCTTTGGTTCATAACAAAACAGTGGCTTGAAGGAGTCTGCATGGGCAATGACAAGATCCCATGCTTTATTTACATCATTCATTCCACTTATAAACTGGAAAATTTCTGCTGATATCCTAAAATGATAAGAGTACACGCGCATAGGTATGATTCCCTTTGATAAACTGCCTATTCTTATGTAAATTAAAGCCCATTTGATAAATTTATTCTTAGAATTTTTCATTATCCACACATGATAGAGCCTAACTAATACATGTGCTTTACAGTGATCTTCCCAGATAGTGCAACACTGATTCTGATTCCATTATTGAAATTAGCCCCTTCCATAGAGCAAACAAACCCAAATTCTTTGAAACATATGGCAAAAGGTCACCCAAGGATCATTTTTGTCACATTTGGTTTATTTCTGTTCCTTACTTTATTAGGAGAAGATTCCTAAAATATAAGTTTCCGGGTGACGGACCAGTCCATAAAATCTTATATTGCTGGCAAGGCCGTGTAATATTTGTTAAATATATCAAAATGATTATTCCCAGTATCAGAAAAATTGTTGACCGTGCAGGAAATCATACTCATGAGTAACTATTTAAAAGTAGTCTGTTTAAAACTAAGGTACATGTATTCCTGGCAGTAGTTATCTACATTGGCAATAGAGCAACAGATTTTAATATTAGACAAAACCAGCTCTATTACAACAAGAGCCATGGCCGTCCTCTACAATAACAGCTTGATAGTAAACTAAAGCCTAATAGATTTAGGATTCTTTTGTACTGAGTTTCCTCATTATGAGTTCTACCACTTCAAAAAATGCATGGTTCTTGTCCACCGCATTTCTTCTGAATGAGGTCTATCCACTTATGAAGTTTCAAGTTGATAGCTATTATACTTTAAGAAATATGCTTCTGACAATTTCTAAGTGTTTAAATAACAAAGGGCAATATCTCCTAAATAATGCAAGCAAGCATTGTGGTTCTTGTGCCCTGCCCTTCTCAATGAAGTTAAGTGACGAAGGTCAGAATGAGGGATGGAATGACAGACAGAAGCCATTACTGTATCCCCTTTGTCGACAAAAGTGGGGCATAATAACTCAAATATGCAAGCTTAAGTACATGACACTCTCCACATTGTCATCTTTAAGTGTGTAAAGTATCAAGTACCTAGCACTTACAGTTTAGGAGATATGCTCCGTATAAAAGTGTGACAGATGGACAGACAGAATCTACTAAACCTATAGTCCGCAAACCAGTAACAGTTGGGGGACTAATAATTGATAGCATAAATCTTTATAACTTTACTTGATTTTTTTCAAATAAGCAATGACAAGCAAAGTACACAATTGTCACCTTAGATTATTGTAGTTTGCTATTCGAAATTTGTTTGTTTTAAAGGGTTACAAGACAGAGCAATTACCTGTAATAGATGTAATGTTTCATTATCATCTGTATTAAATTCTCTTTTTCACCCCTGGCCATTCTGTAGACATTGCTGATTCCTATATCTAACAGTTGGTCCCCATATGTCGCCAAGAATAAGTCTTCCTTACAAAAATTATCAGCTTCTCTCAACTGAAAATATACCCAATTCAAATTACAAACAAGCAAATTTGTTGAATTAATATACCCCCGCTGAACATATTTTCAGTGTCAATGGAGTAAATATCAAACTTAGGTACAGGTTTATCTACATCAACCTATAGATTTCAAGAAAAAGCATGGAAACGAATGTCACTCTGTATTTATATGGCTTAAACAGTCAGGGGCAGTAACTCTAAATTTGACAGCCGAACCAGGTAACCCTGACAATATGCGCATGTCCTCTTTGTAGTAGTGCTGTGTGCCAAGTTACATTAAAATCCGGTCTACAGTTTTCAAGAAATAGCACAGAAATGAATGTCACTCTGTATGTATATGGCTTAAACAGTCAGGGGCAGTAACTCTAAATTCGACAGTCGAACCGGGTAACCCTGACGATATGCGCATGTCCTAATTGTAGTGAAGCTGTGTGCCAAATTTCATTGAAATCGGGTCTATAGTTTTCAAGAAATAGCGCGGAAACGAATGTCGGAAGGACGGACGGAAGGACGGACAGACATGGCAAAAACAATATAACCCCCCCCCCCCCCCCCGAATTTTTTTTCGGCGGGGGATAAAATATTTTTTATCATCACCAATATTAATTCATGATATAAATAAACCTATGAAGTATACTTTAATCAATCAGCAGATGTGTATCATTGAGATCTACCATCATGCCAAATATGAATATTGTATCTTGAAAGGGCAATAACTCAAAAGTTAGGCTTGGTAGAATTATATCTTATACACTGCACTACCCCTTGGTAAGAACTATCCACCCATAAAGTTTCATGATCATAGCTATTATACTTTCGGACATTCACCAGACAAGATACAAGTATGAACAAGCATTTGGAAGTATTGCATGGCAATACCAAGTCCCCTACCGGATTTATAAATACATCCCTAGAGCAGTATCTTTTTTGGTGGTAAAGGTATAACTACCTCTCCAAAATATAAGTTGTATCAGATTTTATGTATCAGCTCAATATCTCTGAGGATAAAAAAAAAAAAATCTGGAAATTTCCCGGTACTATTCTAAGTCCAGCATCCGTATCTTCCACAAAAATCAATGGACCGGAACCAAATTAAAACTTGATCTGTAACTCATTGATGTAGACTCACATACCAAAAATCAGCTCAAAATCTCCAAGGGTTAAGAAAAAAAGTCCGGAAAACTGAAATTTCCTGGTAATTTTCTAAGTCCAGCATCTGTATCTTCCACAAAAATCAATGGACCGGAACCAAACTCAAACTCGTTCTGTAACTCATTGATGCGGACTCACATACCAAATGTCAGCTCAATATCTCCAAGGATTAAGAAAAAAAGTCCGGAAAACGGAAATTTCCTGGTAATTTCTAAGTCCAGCATCCGTATCTTCCACAAAAATCAATGGACCAGAACCAAACTCAAACTCATTCTGTAACTCATGGTTGCAGACTCACATACCAAAAATAAGCTAAAAATCTCCAAGGGTTAAGAAAAAAAGTCCGGAAAACTGAAATTTCCTGGTAATTTTCTAAGTCCAGCATCCGTATCTTCCACAAAAATCAATGGACCAGAACCAAACTCAAACTCCCTTTGTAACCTTTTGATGCCGACGCACATACCAAAAATCAGCTCAATATCTCCTAAGGTTAAGAAAAAAAGTCCAGAAAACTGAAATTTCCCAGTAATTTTCTAAGTCCAGCATCCGTATCTTCCACAAAAATCAATGGACCGGAACCAAACTCAAACTCCTTCTGTAACTCATTGATGCGGACGCACATACCAAAAATCAGCTCAATATCTCCAAGGGTTAAGAAAAAAAGTCCGGAAAACTGAAATTTCCTGGTAATTTTCTAAGTCTAGCATCTGTATCTTCCACAAAAATCAATGGACCGGAACCAAACTCAAACTCGTTCTGTAACTCATTGATGCCGACGCACATACCAAAAATCAGCTCAATATCTCCAAGGGTTAAGAAAAAAAGTCCGGAAAACGGAAATTTCCTGGTAATTTCTAAGTCCAGCATCCGTATCTTCCACAAAAATCAATGGACCGGAACCAAACTCAAACTCGTTCTGTAACTCATTGATGCGGACTCACATACCAAAAATCAGCTAAATATCTCCAAGGGTTAAGAAAAAAAGTCCGGAAAACTGAAATCCTGACTGACAGACAGACGGACAGACGGACGGACGGACAGACGGACGGAGCGCAAACCTATAGTCCCCTTCGGCTTTCGCCTGTAGGGGACTAAAAACAACAAACAACAATAACTCAGTTCATAGGCATGGTAGAATTTTAGAGAAATTCCCCGGACAAAAACAACATATGAAAAGCAACAAAGGGCAATTACTCCCAAAATAATCTAGGTAGAATTATGGTTCTTGTGCACTGCACTCCGTAATCATGAGAGGAATATAACTGCTAAGTTTCAAGTCAGTAGGACTTAACCCAACATAGTTATGCCCCAGACAAAGAAGTGGATGCTGGCTGATGCCCAGACGCCACAGGTGATCCCATTATACATTCCATCTTTGACAGGCGTATAAAAAAGGTCAAATGGCATGAAGGAGTCTCTCTAAAGCTTTCAGCCTATGGCAGCTTTAAACAGTCAAATGCCATTATTAATAGTTACAGAGTTGATTTTTGGAAAAGCATTACCTCACGTATCATGGTTATGGCATTTTCTGGCATCAGGTTTTCTACTTCGACCAGCTGAGTTTCTTTTCCAACCATTATGTCAAACAGATCAGATGAAAGAAAATGAAGTCCTGGACCATCTTGTGCCAAAGATAACCCCACAAGTCTCCCTATAAGGCGGTAATGTCCTTTCTCTAACAATGGCATAGCATGTGTAAATATTTTGCTGTTTTCTGGTCCCTCAAAATATCTAGATTGGTGCAAGCCCTTCATCACCAGTCTATGAAAACATGAAGATAATTGTGTCCTCAATTGCTCACCTGAGTCATCTGCTAGTTAACCCTTTCCTGTTTTTCAAAATCTCAGACCTGTCCAAATCTAAAGTTTTTGCAGACAAAATTTAAAATGGATATAATTTGGAAAATAACCATTCAGAAGGGTAGAATTTTTTTTCAAAATTTCTTCTCTTTCTTTGTTTTTTCAATTACATAATCACAGGGTCATAAACACAAGTGATTGTACAGGAAAGGGTTAAAGTTATGACCAAGGTTAAAATATTATTATTTTTATAATCAAATTTGACCTTGAAAAATTACCTTGACTGATGACCTTGAACTTGGTATGAACAGAAAAGTTAGTCAGATGCAATCATCATGTAAAATATGAAGGCTATATCTCTTACCATTCAAAAGTTTTGAGCAAGGTTAAAGTTTGTCACACCAATGCCAACGACCCAAAGGTAATCTTAATACCCCAGGTTTTGTTCGAAAACAGCCGAGCTATAAATGGAAGAGAACAATCAGGCAATGATAGATCTATGCCAAGCATGATTGCCTTGATCTTTACACATTGGGAGGCAATAACTCTTGAACATGGTCTAAAAGAGCAATTGTATCCTTCAGCCATAATTTCATCGAAATAGGTAGATAACAACCAAGGTATGCTACATTCCATAAAAAACCCATCAGCCTTCTAGTGAAGAATAATATCTTTTCAACTTACTCAAATTGCACCTTTTACCTATTTTGGATGCCTAGGGTATGACCACTTTGGACCCTAAAGACACAATCTTGAGTGAAAAGGCACAAAACCAATGTCCAAGGCCTAAAAGGTTTAGTAGAAGAATATTGAAATTGCTTGAATCAAGCATTTTTTTTCCAAAATTTGGACCTCTGGAGCAGGCATTTTCTACTCTAGAGGTATAATTTTAGCAAACTTGGTAGCATACCCTGTGGTTATGCTGTATATGAAATGTGAATACCCTTGGAAGTGCAATTTATAAATAGAAGATTTTCAAAGAATAATTAAACTTTCCCATCTCCACAAGCAATGGCATCCATAAATTTCATGAAATTAATTTTTTTGGCCACTTTTGTTGAACTTCATCATGTGAACATTCTTGCAAAGTTTCAGCTTGATCAGCTTCCTCTTTAGGGCAGAGGGACAGACAGTAGGCAATGACCAATCACAATTGGCTATTAAATATTTACCTAAATAATTCTAAAATAATAGAGTAAACCATGAAGAAAATACTAGTACCAGTATATAATTTACTATGACTTTTGAAAAAAAATTGACTGTTGCATTATTCGAACCAAAGATATACCTGAAAAACTCTCTCCTTGGGCCACCTTGATCTTCTCCAATCTCACCAGAAAACTTCACATACAGTCTGGCTCTCAAATCTAATGCTTTTCTGTCTAGGCCTTTTATAGCAGTCTCCAACACATTACTTCTCATAACAAGAAGTTTAGTAAGATTGTTCTCATCCACAGTCTCTTCTTGGAATTTGCTTATAATCTCATTTATGTCAGAGTTTCTTCTGCAATACAAAAAAAGAGGACCTGAGGGTCCTAAATCGCTCACCTGAGTAATGTTTTAATAATGTCAAATGTCCCAGAGAAGAAGATCAAATGCAATCAATTAATTAGTTGTACAAAGTGAGACAAGAGGACCATGATGGTCCTAGAGTCTCTTTGATCAATTGTTACATCACATCAATTAATAAGGCAGATGTGATAAAGAAGATATTTCTACATAAAACCAAGTTTCACAAAGTTTGGGCCATATTTGTGGCCATTAGAATTATTTCAAGTAAATAATCATTAAGACTCCTTTTCCTGTGATATGGCATGAATCCTTCCCATTTCAACAGAGTATATTCTTGTGACCTAGCAACCATTTTGACCAAGTTGCATGAAGATTGGACCATATTTGTGGCGTCTGCAGCCCTTACAAGAAAATTGTCATTAAGGCCCCTTTTCCCGTGAAATGAAACGGATCCTTCCAATTTTCAAAAGACTTCATTCTCATGACCTAACAAACATTCTAACCAAGTTTAACTAGAACTGTCGCAGAGCAGACTTATACCCCCCATAAGCACTTTGTCAAAATGCAAGTGCTATTAGTGCAGGATGTGTTTGTAACAGATATTGAGGTCATATGCAGCATTTGCATGAAGTTTCATGATTGAAGGTCACTTGGTTCTTGAGTGAGAGTCCGGAAACGAAAATTGAACAAAGACTCACTGTGACCTTGACCTTTGACCTAGGTTACCCAAAAACAAAAGGGCACTTTCTTGAGTCGTAAGAAGTATTTGCATAAAGTTTCACGATTCTAGGTTGCTTGGTTTTTGAGTTTGCGTCAATGAAAATTGAACAAAAATCGGCTATGACCTTGACCTTTGACCTATGTGACCCAAAAACATCAGGGCACTTCCTTTGGTCATAAGCAACATTTGCATGAAGTTTGATGATTACAGGTCGCTTGGTTCTTGAGTTAGAGTCTGGAAACGAAAATTGAACAAAGGCTCACTGTGACCTTGACCTTTGTGACCCAAAAACAATAGGGCACTTCCTTGGGTCATAAGCAACATTTGTTTAAAGTTTCATGATTCTAGGTCACTTGGTTCTTGAGTTAGAATCCAGAAACGAAAAGGTCTACGGACGGATGGATGGATGGACGGACTGACGGTTGGACGGATGGACAGACAGACAGACATGGTGAAACCAATATACCCCCTCTACTTCGTAGGTGGGGGGGTATAATGATAATTGGACCATATTTGTGGCTTCTAGAGTGAAAACAAAAACAAATGTCATTAAGGCCCCTTTTCACGTAATATGACACAGATCCTTTCCATTTTCAATAGGGTTCATCCTTGAGACCTAACCAACATTCTGACCAAGTTTCATGAAGATTGGACCATATTTGTGACCACTAGAGTGTAAACAAGAAAATTGTCATTAATGCAGGTCCCTTTACCAATGACATGGCACAGATCCTCCCCATTTTCAATAGAATTCATCCTCATGACCTCACAAACACTATGACCAAGTTTCATGATGATTGGACCATATTTGTGGCTTCTAGAGTGTAAACAAAAACAATTGTCATTAAGGCCCCTTTTCCTGTGATATGACATGGATCCTTTCTATTTTCAATAGGGTTCATCCTTGAGACCTAACAAACATTCTATCAAAGTTTCATGACAATTGGACCATATTTGTGGCTTCTAGAGTGTAAACAAAACTATCATTAAGGCCCCTTTTTCTTTGATATGGCACGGATCCTTTCCATTTTAGCAATTTTCACAAGGGACCACCCAAGGAATATTTCTTCCAAGTTAGGTTGATTTTGACTCAATAGTTTAGGAGGAGATGTCGTCTAAAGAAATTGTTGACACCGTGTTGGACAGACAGACGCCAAACATTGATAGATAATAATAGTTCCCTTGAGCACTTTGTGCTCAGGTGAGCTAAAAATAGAGCTACTTCAGCAGCTGTTTCACTCCACATGCCAGTATCTCTTGAATATGATTACATAGAATGATAAAACATTTTATAAAACAAGAGAAGTTACTCACATGCAAATTTTCAGACATGATTTGAAATCCACACGCATAATATGGAAGAAATTGTGCGGGTTTTCTTTTCAATAAATACAATAATCACAATGTTTAATAAACCTTGTCATGCTGAACTCAGAATAATCCTGCTATTGGCAGAAGGAAAATAGACTTAGACTGCACATAATATGCAAACAGATTTTGGTCTTAACATTTGATTATCTTATTTAAACCAGAAAATTGAACAAGAGCTGTCTGAGGGCAGCAAAGCTCGACTATTCCATGGACTGGCTAGTAACAGCAAATCAACATCGACATTGGAAAATTCCATTAAATGAAAGTTAAGAGAAAAGAATCTTTGTCTAGATGCTGATATCATGGTCACAGAAACATGTGCAAAGTTTCAAAGCAATATCTTATTAGTAGAAATAGAGATATAACTGATGTACAACATGTGCATGTAAAAACTTAACCAGGAATTTCTAAGTCCTAAAAGGGTTAAATTCCATTAGATTCAATATCAGAGTAATGAATCTTTGTCTAGAGGCTATATTATGGTCACAGAAGCATGTGCAAATTTTCCAAGCAATTGCTTCAGTAGAATTAGAGATATACCTGATATACAACATTTGCACGTAAAAACAGCTGATCTAAAATTTAATTGTCTGGTCTAAATAAATGATTTTATTGGTAGTATAGTTACAATGTTTGCTGACTGTGATTGGTCATTTTTTTATGTTTCAACCCTTTGCTGTTTAATCCCTGCTTTTAACGTGTCTGTGATTTTATGATTGAGAAAACATTGTGAAAAAAGAAGAAATTGCTTCTGACAAGCAATTTCTTCTTTTTCCACATTATTTTCTACCGTACTGAATGGTTATTTTTCAAATTAAATCCACTTTTAATTTTCGTCTGCAAAACCTTAGAATTTTGACAGGTCCAAAATTTTGTAAAACAGGAAAGGGTAAAACAACTTAATGCTGCATTATAATTGATGGCAGGATCACTTAAGCTTGCTGATAAATGAGACAGGAATTAGGCTGAAACACTTTTTGAACAATTGCATTAATACAATTTGCACACCTCTGTACAAAAAATGTCCTTTTTGAATATATATTTAACATGAAACTCAACCTACCCAATATCTGGTTCAAAGCTGTCAAATAAAGCTCTCTGAAGTTCTTCATCTTCACTGTCAAGTATTTCAATATCATCTAGGTGATTGGCAGCCTCACTGAATAATAAGAGGACAATCCTAGATCACTCACCTGAATAATATACCCAGACTGGCTACATCCATATTTTGAGGTCAATCAAAATTCCATGAACAAGTTTTCAGAAGGGTCACACATGGAACATTGATGCCAAGCTTGTTTGAAATCTGCCCATTGGTTTGGAAGGAAAAGATGTTTAAAGACATTGTTGACACCTTCAAATGCACCACAAGACGGACAAAAGGTGATCACAATAGCTCACCTTGAGCATGTTGTGTTCAGGTGAGCTTAAAACTAGAGCATCTCATTTGGAGGCACACACTTGGCTGTTCAAGTGCTTGAAAGTAGGTAAAACTTGTAACTTGCTAATGTTGCATAATTTTGATAAACATTACATGAGAATGTGTCAACAAAGGAATTACTTATTGCCAAAGTTTTCCGTCAATTGACAACACTTGTGCAGATAACAACCTGGCTATAGAAACTAGAGGCGCCTGAGCGCCTGATTCGCTCCACAGGCCTGAATATTTTGATAATGATAATTAGAGCATGATAAGTGAAGTGAATTAATGAGTGAATGTTTATTTCAAGTAAATAAGTGTTTATAAGTGTCATATGCTGAAATATTTCTGCATAAAAATCTCATGATAAGTGAATAACTTTAAAAAAATTGACCTCTACCTGTTACACACATATTTTACACACATATTTTTCATCTAATCACAATAATTTTTGTGCAGTCTGATAATGGGTCACTCAAGGATCATTCTAGTGAAATTTGGTTATAATCCAAAAATAAGAATTCCAATACTATCAGAATGTTACTACACAATATACTGGTGCTTTCTCTGCGAAATTTTGATTGTAGATCTTTCTGCTTTTCATTAAATATTACTAGAAGGATGTTACTTCACACTAATTATTTGTCATCAAAACAAATTCTAACTAACTACTATTCAAACTTTTCCCAGGTTACTTATTTCAACTTATGTTTCTGTACATTTGGATTTTAACAAAGGTTTTGTTTCTTCTAATCTATGATCTTTACACCTATTAAATTTCATAAGTTTCTGAGAAAAGCCACCTTTTAATATATATGGAAATTAGCCACGCCCACTACAGCCATGATTTTCAACCGATTGAAAATCTTTGAAGGAATCTGATAGAGGGTCACCCAAGGAACATTCCTGTGCAATTTGATTGGAATCCATCCTGTACTCTAAGAGAAGAAGATTTTTAAAGTAAATGATTACAGACAGACGGACAACAGACACCCCGCCATGACACTAGCCAGCTGGCCTTTCAGCCAGTAGAGCTTAAAACATGTAAGTGTCTAGCACGAAAAACAGCCTGAATAATACTCCCCACCAGGGCATTGTTCTAGTATAAGTGCTTTTAATACATAATTTATTTGCAACATGATAATAAAAATTGAGTAAAATTTTCATGTTCAAGGGAGATAATTTGGCAAGAACTTTGTGTCATATTGTAGGGAAAATGCTCCAGAAGATAAAAATAATGTTTAAGTTGGCAGGTTCATGGGGAAATAATGGGCAGCTTATATCCGTACAGTCATGAAAAATTCAAAATTACTAGTTTACACTAATAAGTACATAGTCTATAAATATGAAAGGAGTAGCAGCAATAATGTAGGAAAAATACTTCAGGTAGTAACAAAATATCAAAATTTAATAGTTTTAGGAGAGATAATTCATCAAGTAATTTAGTTGGGTTCTAAAAACTTATGAAGCACAAGCTTACATTACCAGCTATATTGTATATAATTCACTTCAGTACATGTGATAGTTCAGGAGAAAAGCTCCGTAAAGAAAATTATATGAAAATGACTTATTCAAGGAGAGATAATTCAGCAACAATAGAGACTTCAAAATTGCAGGTGCCCAACTTCGAATACAAATACACATTAGGTTTTAATTTCAAGGAAGTACATGCAATAGTGTAAAAGAAATGTTCCAGACAACAATAATTTAGTGAAATTTGCACGATCAAGGGGAGATAATTCAGAAATTAGTAAGAGTAGGGGCTCCAAAATTACAAGCCAAGGTTACTTCCAAGCCCCTTTAGGTGTATATGTGCCACTCTGTGAGGCTCTTGTTGATAATATATATACAGCCCTAGTTTCAAGTAAATGCTTCCTGAAAATGTCACCTTTGCACTTCAATTCCACCACTAATGATACAGAAAAAACATGGTTATGACAATAACTTGGTTTTTCCCCAGAAACAATTTAACCAAAACTAAAATTGTTACCTTGTAGTGTTCTCAATGGTTTCTGTCCTACCTACTTGCCCATGACTGTTTCTTCTCTGAAATTGAAATTGTTAATGTTGTGAATTATACCGTCCAGGACTTCCTTTACATCTTGGACACTATCTAGTTGATACTGATGCCATAAGCCATCTTCACTTCATTCACCCACCTTTGCGTTACATAAACAAAATAACTTAATACAATTTATCATGTGTTATGGACAAAGATGAGGCACAATACTCTAAGAGTTATCGACTTAAATATCTATGGTATTGTTGCATCGATTTAGTAATACAGTCAACTCTAGTTACAAGGACCACATTTGTTCCTGATAAAAATGCCATTATAAAGAAAATGTCGGTGTATTGAAAATCACCCCTTTATGCATAATTTACACTGAATAACAAGTTATATACTCTTTTTTACCGCTGTATATCATTAAAATATCTACAAGACTTAAAACTGAAAGTTGAAACTTGATACTTATTACTTTTTGAAGAAATCTTTGATAGATATCTGTCCTGAATCATAAAAATTGTTCTTTACAGAATGATAGTTTCCACGCACTTTCTATGTTTTCATAGTTGTATTTGGTTCCCTGTTGTTTAAAAATGATTTTGAAAGTTTTTAAACATGATTTGGCTTAAAATTGAGAGACAGTGAAATAATCAAATTATATTTTGGTGAATCAATTATGGAATCTTTTGCTTTAACATATCACTGATTGTCGATCTACCTATTTTGGTAGTCCACTCTTTTGTAAAATAATTCTACAACTGATCCTGTTTTTTATTTTTAATGAGCAGATTTGTATTCTGAAATCATCTGCCTTTGCTAAAATAGAGTTGGGTTCTAAGTCTCTTTGCTGGAGGCTCAGCCAATTTTTTTTTCAAATTAGATCATCACAAAATATATGACTAAGATGTTTGCCTAACTATCAAGCCGAATAAAATGCCATTTTTGCCAAGAAAAAACCAAGTGAATGAAGAGGTCAAATTAAACTTGTTGAATGCAAAGTGGTGAACTTTACCTTTTTTTATAAATAAGTTTTGACAATGTCACCCTCAACCAACCAAAGACTAACAGACGAGAATATTTATATTTATTGTGTTTCGGGTGGTTTAATTGTCAATAGTTGCTGAAGGAGTAAACTTGTATTTGTACTTTAGCATAATTAAGAGAGAAAATGAGAAAATGATTTTCACTGAGTTTACACTGTATAACATATAGAGAAATGACCTCAACCCATAAAATACATATTTTTCAACCTATCACAATAATTTTTGTGAAGTCTGATAAAGGGTCACTCAAGGATCATTTCAGTGAAATTTGGCTAATATCAATCAATTACATTCAGAGAAATGATGTTCAAAGAAATGACCTCCGCCCATAAAATGCATATTTTTTATCTGATCACAATAATTTTTGGTAGACTGATAAAGGGTCACCCAAGAATCATTACAGTGAGATTTGGTTGATATCCATTGGTTAGATTCTGAGAAAATGATTTTCAAAGTTTCCACAGAGAAATGACCTCCGCCCATAAAATACATATTTTCCATTCGATCTCAGTAAATTTTAGTAGATTGATAAAGGGGCACCCAAGGATCATTCATAAAAAATTTGATTGGTATCCATCCATTAGAATCTTACTTTTTACCATATTTGGAAATTAGCCAAGCCCATTAAATCCATGTTTTTCATTGGATCAAAATTTCTTGAACGACTTTGAAAGAGGGTCACCCAAGGATCATTCCTGTGAAGTTTGGTTGAAATTCATCTATTAGTTTCTGAGGAGAAGATTTTTAAAGAAAAAGTTTACGACCGGACAGACGGACGGAGACGGACACAACACCATGACAATAGCCCCAGTGGCCTTCAGCCATTGGAGCTTAAAATAGCAACTGGGAAATTCCTAGGTTACTGACCATGTATTAAAAAACAACATATATATAGGGATTTTTCACTTTTGTTCCTCAATATTTTGTGTCGATGTCGGAAAACGAAAATGCCGTTGAAACATGAGAAAAATACACTGTGCATTTCCCAACAAATAAGAGTAGGTTTACCAAAATGTTGATGTAACGGATATCAATCAAACGGGAGATGACTGTACTGTCACTGATTATCTAATATTATTGTTAATAAATTGTCATAGTTGCAGTAGTTGGATGCCAACATCTTTGTAAATAAACCTAGCTCATGACAATACGAGGAAAAGCATTACGAGCAGTGTCCTCTAAGTCTTGCATGTTGTTACATAGCAGTTGTTTCTGACAGAGCAACTGGAATGTCAACCAATATACTTTAATCTACAATGAGAGTTTATATAAACATACCAAACTCAAGTTTTGTCTTCGAAACTGTACTGTTGGTGTATCTGCTGCTGTGAAAAGGAATTCATCTGAAGAACTAGAACTTAGAGACAGTGGTGTATTTCTTGATGACAGCTCTGAAGTTTGGTTATTTGCCGGAGAATGTGAAGTATCTAGGATAGCAGACAATGATGGCTGTGAAGTACTACAACACAATGGACTCTGTGGAAAAGAAGTTACAGGCTGTAGAGCAGATGATGATGGCTGTGGAGCAGATGATAAAGTCTGTAGAGCAGATGATGATGGTTGTGGAGCAGATGATAAAGTCTGTAGAGCAGATGATGATGGCTGTGGAGCAGATGATGATGGTTGTGGAGCAGATGATGAAGTCTGTAGAGCAGATGATGATGGTTGTGGAGCAGATGATGAAGTCTGTAGAGCAGATGGTGAAATCTGTGGTGCAGACATGGATGGTTGTGAAGCAGATGTTACAAGCTGTTGAGCTGATCTTAAAGGCTGAAAAGTAGATAATGTAGGCCGTGAATCTGAAGATGATTAATGCTAAAGCAGTTTGTTTTATGAAAATAGCCCTGTCAAAAAAAAGCATGAAATATATTGGGAACAGAGTTATGATCAAGGTGGAAGCTAGATGCTCACCCTTCTGGAGACATGCTTGGATTTAATGTATGACTTTGGGCTGTGATCTTGACCTTAGAGCTTTCCAAAAATTTGTTTCCAATGGCACACCTATGCATTAAAAGATTAATTGTGCCAAGTTAAACTGAAATCCATCCATAGTTTTATGAGCTATGCTCTCAACATGCTTAATTTTAATGCTTGACATGGAGTTGTGACCTTGACCTTGGAGCTTTCTTTATATGTGAAGTTGTATTGAAATTCAGCTTTAATTGCAGGAGCCATGCTTTGAACAATCCCAATTTCAATGCTTGACCTTGATCTATGACCTTTGGACTATCATATATGTCAGGACAATATCATAAGGAATTCAAGTGAAGTTTCATCGAATTTAGACCATTGATTGTGGAAAATGGAGTCAGCCATACAGAATGTCAGACAAAATTGTGGATTATGCTCACTCTTTGGAAAATAAAAATTTGGAGGAATTTTACATCAAATATATGAAGCATTTTGTTTCCTGTTTAAATCATGAATTCCACTATCAATCAGCAGTAAGGGGCATCTCTACAAATAAAGTAGAAAAACCACTCCAGATCATACACTGCCTTATCAATTTATTTTGGACAGTCAACTTGGATTGAGGTCCTTTATGCAGTGATCTGCCAAGAAATATTATTCACTGGACAATTGGCTCCAGACGGAGACGGAATAACGGACAGAAAAAGCAATGACTATATGCCCTCCCTTTGGGAATTTAAAAGGTGGGCCTTACTAATAAACTTCCAATATTCTTAATAATCATAGACTTTGAAAAACATTGCAAGTATTGAAGATTAAGTAAGCCTTTGGGACAGCTACACTTTCCAATCACTAATTCTAAAATTCGAAGATGTAAAGATAGTATAATATCTCATTTAAAAGCTAACAGTTACTATCTTTCCATATCTATTGTATTTCAAATGAAATATTTAAATAAAAGAATACACAATAGAAGTGCTCAATTCTCAAATGTGTGTTTTTTGGTTTGTTTTTTTTTTTAAGTTGGACAATATGGTTTAAATTTCTTGTCAAAGTGCAATCAGTTGAATTTAACTAGCTATGAGTATACCCTAAATATTTAATTTCCAATTACCCAACACAGGGCAGCATATTGATTTTATTGGGGATTAGGATAAATTGCTACTAGAATGTCTTGGTAGTCTAACAAACAAACTGTCCGCAACTGAAGCATAGCTGAAAATTACTGATGAAAGCCGGACAAGTAATATTTAAATTTTGGTTTACAAGTACAATGCACTAACCACTGAGCCAAGAAGATCTTCCCGGACGCAGGTGTCAGACATTGTATTTAAACTAAAGAAGCTATGCAGGACAGTGATGAGAGTGGTCTCCCATAATAGTAGCATATAAATATGCCACACATGTACCCATGCTCTGCACCTTCTCAGAATGTTTTTCTTGTTTACTCCAGATATATTACTCCTATATATGATGATACTATATATGATGCTGCAAATCAAATGTTACCATCATCCTTCTTGTTTCAAAGAAGACTTTCTTAAGATCTTATTAAATTTCCTCTCTTTGTTGCCATTGAATTTTGGATGTCACATAGATTACTGGCATTAAGACCCATTTACACATTCACAATTTTCTCTACGATTCACCAAGATTCACCCACATTTCTCATAGTCAGAAAAATAGGGATGGATCGGGAGGAATCATGGCGAAAAGTAGTAATATTCAGTGTTACTACGATTCTAGTAAAAATGTCCAAAATATCAGTATGGTGTCTGTAAGGTATCGCTATGAGTCAATGACAATTAATGACGGCAACGCTATGGTCATTGAGGATTGACAATGGTATCACAAAGAATGCTCACATTGCTTGTACGGTTTGATACGGCCTCGGTCGTGGCGAATCTTTGAGCTCCAAAGCAAAACCATGGATGATTTTTAGGACAACCGTACACAATTTGTGGTGAATCGCGATAATTTGTAAATTTAAAGATTCCACAACTGACTACGATCTCTCATGAATAGCTGTGAATATAGCTATGGTGTCAGTACGAATAAGCACGATTGCACTACAGTAGCACCAAGAAGAAGGCCACGCCCAATAACCACCAGGATTTGCCATGAATGTTTTAAACAGTTTAAAACTTCCATTGCACTAAAGGGGAGTTTCCCGATTCATTATAATTCATGAAGAGTCACCACTATTCACCATAGTTCTACTACAAATCACCATAGTACACGAAGATTTTACAAATCATGGCATATCGTAGCGGTACCGTAGCCAAAAATAGTGAATGTGTAAATGGGCCTTTAGGTATCACAGTAGCTCTAGTATAATGTTAGTAAAAACTATTTCTCCTTTTTCCAACATGCTTCTGGCCCTGAGAGATGCTTATTTTTATTTAATATTGCAAAGAATATTATCTGCAAACTATCACAAACTGAAGCATTTAATAATTTCTTTGTATAGTAAACAATAAATGTACCATACCACTCTTGTGGAACAAGACATACCCGAGGACTATCTGTGTGCATAAAATCAATCTCTCCATTTGGAATGTCTGGTAGCTCATTAAGTTGGACAGAAAAATTGTGATTGGAAGCTGGTTTTCTAGGATTTGTTTCCTCTTGATAAGTGAAAGCAGATGATCTTGAAATCTCGGGTAAATCATCATCTGTTACATAGCTATCATTTTGACTTGTGATCTACAACAGTAGCAGGAAAAAGTTAGTAAAACAAATCATATGCATGCTTTCTTGGGATTTTAAAGTAGTATCAGATAAGTTAATTCACAAATTACAACAAAATGCTCTTCTTACACATTAATGCCATAAAAATGCAAAGAGAATGTGCATGTTTTATAATCTTCCAACTTTTTCTACATATCTATACATGTGATTCCTGGGTATCACCAGTGTAGGAAAGACTTGTGGTGACTTCTTAAATTCACACTTCACACTTCAAACACATTATCTTTGTATTGTGAAAAGTGAGCTGTGATCTATGAAGAGTGAAATGCAAACTATGTAGTATGAAGTAAGAAGCTTGAAGTGTGAAGTCAGAAAAATGAAGTGCCAAGTTTGAACTATGAAGTGTGAAGTCTGAAGCTTGAAGTATGAAATTCTCATAGTTCTCACATCACACTCCATAGTTAACACTTCTGTCTTCACAGTTCACATTTCAGAATCCACGTTTCACAATGCACACTTAATAGTTCACACTTCAAAATTCACACTTCACACTTCAAAATTTTGACTGCAGTTCACACTTCCAACTTCACGCTTCATAGTTCACATCTCTTGCTTCACAGTTCACACTTCAAAGATACTGACAATATGTTTGAAGTGCGAAAAGTGACATCACCAGCCCCGTTTCACAATACATTTCATAGATATTATAAAGGAGGTTTGAAATGTGAATTGAAGAAGCCACCACCAATCTTTTTTACCAGTGAAATGCTACAACTCTGATTGTCTTGTCAGAAAAGGAGCATTGTTCTTCTGAACTTGGCCTTGTTTTAGGTTCTTATTCATTTGTATTGTCTATAGTTAATTTTGAAAAAAAATATGCTTTGTGAGAAGTTGGATATTAAGATGATAAAACTGGTGGGAAAATGTATTGATTTGCCCTTTTCCTATCTTTTCTTTCTTTCCATCACATGATATTGATTTTCATATCATATTTTAATTAATATATATACAAGAGGACAATGATAGTCTTATATCTCTCACCTGAATATACAGCTATTGACTTTTTAATATGTACAAAATATGAAAGGTCTACTTTCATCTGTTTGGGAGATTTACTTCTTCAATCTTTCACAATACCAAGATCAAAACTTTGGATTCTTGAGGTGGGGCCATTTTTGACCCAAGGGGCAAATTTTTTTATAACATACTACAAAACCATCTAGTTATATTTCATACTTAATATGACAGCTGTAAGCCATAATAGTTAAGGAGGAGTAGACTTTTGAACTTGCCCTTATTGAGCGTTTTTCCAACTTTAGACCCATAGGAAGCCCATTTTTTAACCCAAGGGGTATGATTTTCCATAACATGCTACAAAACTATCTAATAATGGCACATATTAAATTAGATATGAATACCCTTGGTCTTGAAATTAGTCTTGAAGTTAAGGAGGAATAGACTTTTGAACTTCCTGTAATTGAGCATTTTCCAAAGTTTTGCAAATTTCAAACCCAGGGGCATTGGTAGAGAATCATGTGATTCAGCACTACATGAAATTAAATGCCTTTACCTGTAATTTATAGATTATCAATTATGCCTTTGGCCTTGTAGTTTATGAAAAAGTTTTCCAAAACTTTAACAAAATCTGCCATTTTAAAATGCCAGGGCAGGGTTCTTGACAAAATTAATTTCTTTTAACAACTTTCAAAGAGCTTCACCCAAAGAACAACCCAGCAAAGTTTCAACTTTACTGGCCTACTTGTTTTGGAGAGGAAGAATTTTAAAGAAATTGAGGAGAGACAGACAGGTGATGTACAATGACAGATCACAATAGTTCACCTCACACTTTGTGCCAAGGTGAGCTGAAAAAAGGCAGACAATTTGACAATGAAAGTGGTACACAAAACAACCATGATGCAGAACACGGCAATTTGTGCTTAGGTGAGCTTAATAGATCTAATCATTCCAATTATTTTTTTGCCATTACCAGTGCAGTGGTTAATATTTTCTACTATAGATTAAAAAGTGAAGAACTAAAAGCAAGAGGATTAGCTAAAATTCTATGTTTCTACATTGGACCATATGCATGCATACACAGAGCTTACCAAAACAATCCTGAAAATGATAATGACATTATATTATAAAAATTCAAAGTTTAATAGCATGAGTGGATTGGTCTTTAACCTTTGATAAATATATTGCCTTAATACAATTTTAAAAGGTAATAATTGACCAATTGCCTCTGTCACTCAAGCAAACAATGTATCAATCAAATATTTCACTCAGCTGTGAAACAATCTATGAAGTATTGCATTGGCCACTATTTGTTGGATATATTTTGTTGGTTGGCAACTTGAAATTTTCAACTGCACTTTACTCAAGTTGCATTTACAAAAATTAGGTTGCCATCCATTTTACTTTTTGACACATACTAGTGCTTATTATTTTTTCAGAAAAATTTGGTAAAAAACAGAGAGGAACTTCCTGTTGCAGTCAAAGGGCAGGGCAGAGTAAGTGGTGAGGGCAAGCAATTGGTCAATTGATCATCTTGTACTAATTAGATTTTTGATATAAAATAGCTATGTCAAAATTGTTTCAATAATACAGAACTGATGTCACATTGACTTTAGTTACATTTAAAAAACATAAGAATTATCAACAGTATTTATCAGGCAAACAAAGCCAAACATAAAATGACCATGATTTTATTTGTATCAAATCCTTAGACAAATCAGGTACATCAATAAGTTAAAGGGAACCTTGAAAGTTCAAATTAAAAGAGTTCATTGTCAGCTAGTAAAGACAGAAGGAGCACTGCCTATAGGTGCTGTTAAAAGCTGGGAAGTAGTACAAAAATCCAAGGCAAAAAAGGGCAAAATTCACATAAAATGCATTTAGAATCAAATCACTCAACACTTGGTAGTTTAGATTACAATTTTGATAGCAGACTGTGACATATATTCCAAGTTTTAAATGAATGCCTGTAGTAATACTTGATGAATTAGAAAATTTAAACAAATGGCCTAAGAGGGCCTGTATTGCCCTATCATCTATCAATGAGAAAGTCAGTCAGATATAGATGTTTAAAAGGAACTTTCTTACACTCATTTTACCTCAAATTACTATGCAGATGACTTATCAGCAGATACATATCACCAATATCTCTCATCATACCCAATATGAGGGTGGTTACTTGAATGGACTTGAAGAAATTGGCAATTTTAAGTTTTTTATATAGTTTTTGAGAATTTTGACATTGATAGATGACCTTAAACTAGTCAAATGACCTTGAACTTGGTATCAGCAGATGAATATTATTTAGATCTTTCATCATGCCAAAAATGAACATGTACCTTGAATAGGCTTTGGATATTGGCAATGTTAATTTTTGGGGCTAAGTTTTTTAGTGGATTGCGCTTAATAGATGACCTTGACCTTCCTACATGACCTTGAACTTGATATTAAATGTGCATCATTAAACATCTGTTTTTTGGTTAAGTTTTTTAAGTAGTTTGACCTTTACAGATAACCTTGACCTTGTCACATGACCTTGAATTATCAGAAGATTAATATCAATGATATCTATCATCATGCACATGACCTTGAACTTGATATCAGCATTTGCCATTAGTTAGATCTGTCATCATGCAATATATGAGCATTATTCCTTGATTAGGCTTGAAGATATTGGCAATGTTAAGTTTTTTGATAAGTTTTTGAGAAGTTTGACCTTGATAGATGATTTTGGCCTTGCCACATAATCTTGACTTTGGTATAGCCCATGCACATTATTGAGATGTGTCATCATGCCAAATATGAGCATTGTACCTTGATTAGGCTTGAAGATATTGTCAATGTGATTTTTTTGGTGAAGTTTGACCTTTACAGATGATGTTGGCCTTGTCACATGACCTTGACTTTAGTTTCAGCAGATGCATATTATTGAGATCTATTATCATGCCATATATGTATTTATTGTATCTTGAATAGGCTGGAAGTTATTTGCAATGATAAGTTTTTTCGTTGCAGACAGACGGACTGACAGACAACTGTAAAACAATCTGCCCTTCATCTTTTGATATGTGGGCATAAACATTCTAATCAAGGTACAAACATATGCACAGATGTAAGACAGGATATAAACTATGCCTACAACCTTTCTTGTCTTTGGCCAGTAGAGCTAAAAAGCTTTTTTATCTTATTTCATAGTTTCATTAAAATCAAATGACTTGTTTACCTGATATCCTTCAAGCATCACATACAGTCTTCCCTGCCCAACATTGGCTTTGATTGTTTCAGCATTCCAATGAAAATCAGAAGCCATCACTGGATCTGAAAGGGTTTTAGCCATATAGGTCAATATCTGGAGCTTGGTGAACTCTATGTCTGTGTTCTTGAGTACATCATTCAATTTTGTAAAGATAAGTTCAACACTGTCTGTACTGTCAATAGTGACGAACCCTTCTTTCACAATAAGCTGCCTAGAAAATGCCACAGGTAATGAGCTTTGTTGTATGAATACAACTTTGTAAGTTTTTGAGGTTTTCTTGTTTCTGTAATGTAGTCGAACATCCTTTCTGGATGTAGGTATTGGCTTTTTACCTGATCTGAGATTGAACACAGATTTCAAATCCTGAAATGAAGGCTTGTTCAAGATTTGGCGTGATGTGTCTGAAAAAGAAACAAATCAATGATAAGTATCTATTTCACCCCTTTGAATAGTGTGTATTTATAATCTTAATTCTTCTCCAGATTTTATACCCTTTCCCAAAATCAGGGATAAAAAATAGGGTTAAGTTTCACAGCTGGGTGTTTATGTGAAATAGTTTGGTACATTACATACTATTTTTTCTATCTCTCATATATGTGAAAGTAAAACAATGACTTAAACAAATTAAAATGTGCCAGATAGCCCACTCAAGTACATGACCTTCACTTGTATTCTTTAAGTTGGAAGTACCTAAAAGATATGACACTAGTACTCATCAAGGGAACAACTGTGCCAAATTAATTTGAAATCCATCAATTAATTAAGAAGATATGTCCCAACAATAATTGCAAACACACATCCATCCATCAACACCAACATGCACACATGGACAAGGGCAGCTCTATTACCTTGTTGCAAAATTTTACAAAAGTAGAGGCTCATGAGCGCCTGATTCACTTCATCAGCCTGAATATCCTTATAATGATTATTAGAGGATGATAGGGCTGTTAATTAAACAAGAGAAGCAATTCACATGCAACACTTTTTAACATTGTTTGAAATCCAAAGAAACAAACTGATTGTGTGTGTGTGTGTGTGTGTGTATATATATATATATTATATATATATATATATTGTCTAGTGATTGCAGCACTTTGATTTGAATACAATTTTGCCAAGGTTTTTATTCAGCATCTTTAATGATTAATGTGCTGTCATTGTTAGTCATTACCAACAACATGTGCAATTCAAACTAAATTTTTTTCATTAAAGCAATAATTAGTGGTAAAATAACAAAAAGGGAAATCACTCTAGCTTTTCTATCAAACACGGATGATTGCTCTCCCTTTGCCAAAGTTTTATTCCCTCAGAAATAAAATTTATTTCTGATGAAGATTTTAGATTACTAACAATAAATAGTTATTTGTTTCATCAATAACAAGATGTGTTTGTGAAACAAGAATGCCCCCGTAACAGCATTTTTTAAAAGTTTGACCTTGACAGATGACCTTGACCTTGTCACATGACCTTGACTTTTGTACCAGCGGATGCAGATCATTGAGATCTATCATCATGCCAAATATTAGCCTTGTATCTTGAATAGGCTTAAAGATATTGGCAATGTTAAGTTTTTTGGTTAACTTTTGCAGTCAGACAGACAAACGGACAATGGTAAAACAATATGCCCCCGATCTATCGATGCGGGGGCATAAAAATAGCCCTTCATAGAATGATAAAAAGACAAGAATCATTTGGTTGATATCCATGATTTAAATCCAGAGAAAATGAATTGTTCACTATAAAACATACAGCAAATTCACCTCTGCCCATGAAATATATACAAACTATCTAAATGCCACCATTTCATGCAGTCTAATTAAAGCCTTTAAGGTTCACCAAAAATGGTTGATATCTATTGATTAGTTCCAGAGAAAATGAATTTCAAAGTTTTCACTATATAACATATTGAGAATTGACCTCTGCACAAAAAAAGACACATTTTCCTTCCGAACAAAAAAGTTACATGCATGCTAAAATTGGGTTCCCCAGGGATTATTAAGGTAAAATTTGGTTGATAATCATCAATGAGATTCGGAGAAAAGAATTTCAAAGTTGTCATTTACCATTTAGAGAATTGACCTCTGCCAAAAAAAGACATATTTACTACATGAATAACATTATGTTATGAAAACTGATAAAAGGTAACCAAAGGATCATTTTAGCAAACTTTGGTTGATATCTATTGATTAGTTACTGAGGAAATGAATTTCAAAGTTTTCACTTTATAACATATAGACAATTGACCTCAGCTCATAAAAGACATATTTTTCATCCAATCACAATACTTTTACATAGGATGATAAAGGGTCACCCAAGGATTATTCATGTGAAGCTTGGTCAATGTCCATCGATTAATTTCTGAGAAAAGCCACCTATTAACATATATGGAAATATCAGGCCCACTACAGCCATGATTTTCAACAAATCAAAATTCTTTGAAGGAATATGATAGTTCATCCAAGGAACATTCCTGTGAAATTTGATTGAAATCCATCCAGTAAACAATGAGAAGATTTTGAAGAAAAAGTTTACAGACGCACAGACAACGGACACCTCGCCATGACAATAGCCAGCTGGCCTTTCAGCCAGTGCAGCTTAAAACTTTTTACTGTAAATACTTTTAAAGTCAGTAAAGTTAGAAAATAACATATGTGTAATCTATAACAGGACATGAAGATTTTCTTCAAAAATAGGAGGCTTAATAAATAAACCTACCAATTGCTCCAGATACCACAATAAACAAGCTATCTTTTTCAGTTTCTGCAAGAAGTGAAAACCACTTGTTGTCGTGAAGTGTTACAGCAATCCAATGATTTCCCTTTAAGTACTTTAAACCACTCGCTTGGTTGAAATGTGATCTCAAAGTAATCAAATCTAATCGGTTGTTTGCACAGGGGAATGATACCACATCCCCCTGTGGATGAGCAGCAACAAGAATATACCTGAAATAATAATTCCAGTATTCAGATAGTCTCCATTTTGAAGAGATACTTCAGTTTTATACAAAACATTTAAAAAATAGAAATTCATTTAAAAGATAGAGTTCTTTCTTTTGTTAAGTAATAGACAATTCCCTTAATCTATGATTTTTGGAATAATAGGTTTTCAGCATGCCCACAGGGTTTTTATTTAGGGCAGGGTTTTCCCTGGACAACAGAATTTGAGGTCACTGTGACTCCCTCTCCTTCAAAGTTGGGGTTCATTGCTCCAATGTTGGGGGTCAAATCTTACAGATACCTTAAGAATAAAGAAACATAGAAAAATAACAATAAACAGGGAGTTTTGATAAAACTTTCTCGTTATTTTGTATTTGTCATGAAAGCAAATGTGGGCTACAATTCCTTTATTATTTATTTTTCAATCAAAATTAAACTCCTAACATTACTTAGAACAAAACTTTGACTGTTTGAGGGCCTCGACATATATTCACTTATCATGGCGTTCTAACATTGAAGGAAGAAAGTTTGTGCATCTAACGGAGAACAGATAATTTTTTTCCTTTTCAAACAGGGGCCCCACAGAGTACCCTCTATTTGGGGTTTGACTCTGATGTTTATTTTCTGACTAGTCTTAGCAAAGACTAGAGGGAAAATAAACATCAGAGGTTGACCCCGGATATAGGGTAGGTCAAAATTTAGCAAACTGTAGGTTTTTAACCATTTTTAGCTGAAAGATCTGCGGCTCTTTTTTGTTGATGGACCCAGAGCATCACCATCTGAATCGATACAAGAGCTCCCTTATCTCGTCTGATCAGTAGAGCTTCCCGATGCAGATGGCAGAAATTTTGACAATTTCTTCTGTTGTGACATTTTTTTCTTTTTGTTGGTTGGGTTAACAAGGCAATTTATCGCCAGAGGTTGATTCTTTATTTGATAAAAAGCACTACAACCCCTCTGTATATTTTATCCGTCACCTAAATAAATAACAGGTCACACTTCAAATAATCAATATTGAAAAACCAGACTGTCGACAGCTCACATGGTTATGAGGTAAAATATCGTTTCTTTAAAGCATGAACATGTAGACTGGTTCCACTGTTAGCGATATACCTTACCTGAAGTCTTATACAAGTCGACAGAAGGACCAGTCTAATGATCATTGTGAATTTATCATTCAGACGATTTAATAAAAAAAAAAGCCGATCTGTGTTACTCTTCATATGATGCTAGATTTTAAAACTTGCGTCATAGAGGACGTTCTGGTGAATTTTTTACAGGTCATTTATTTTGAAATTGCTATGATGGCAGGCATTTTGTGCAACATGGAAAACCCTGTTTAAGGTTATATATACCCCTTGTATAAAGTAAGTATTCCTGAAAGGCCTGGTTTGACTCTTTGGTCATTTAAGATAATATCTAGCATACCTAACTACCCCTGGGATCATAGGCACTTGCACTGAGGAATATGTAACACCTCAGAATGTCTCTCTAACTCCCTATGATAAACATTAACAATGTAGTGCAGCTGTCATCCGTATTCCTACAAGTCAAACATTTCCTATGACTGAACCAGTGATGCTTGTCAAAGTCTGCTTCAAGTGAGAAGTAGATAGCAAGCCGCATAATAGGCTTAGAAAATTTGCATGATTGTCGAGCTAATCTTATCGTCGCGTATTGAGTTCTCGACATACCCACGTTCTCGATAGTTTAATATCTCACGAGATTTCTGCGAAGTTTTGACGTCACTGGCCTGGATTTCAATATAGATGTGTCGACTGCATTTTTCCAATCTGAATTGGCCTATTTTGCACGAAAAATACGCAATAAATAACCTATAATACTACGCATTTAAACACTTACCCCTGTACTCTACGTTTTTCACTATTTCCTTTTTACCTCTGTGCTAGAAATCCTTTTTCTATTTCATCCTTCATTCAAATTTAAAACTACATGTCGATATCGGTTGAGGCACCTTTTACCGAAATGAGGTCAACCAGCTCCGCAGAAAGTTCCCGCCGAAAGTTATATTTATAGAGGCCCAAAAAGGGGAATATGTGTTATCTGCAATAATTGCTCCAGGTTTGAATTTTCTTTTTAACCGACGATGAAAACAAATAGTAAAATTATGAAATGCAATTAACAATTTTAATTTTTTTATTAAAGTGATCAGTTAAAATACAGAAAAAACATATTTGATGAAAAAACACCTTCCTCAGTTTTACATGAAATATTAAATTACTTTTTATCGTGGGCATGTCATTTTTTGTTTTGACCTTGTTTTCATTTGGGTTTTTCCACGATACTTATAAATGGCAAATATAAAAAATATTCAAATGCTCTTCTATATTAATTTATCAAATAATTTTTCAACTACGATGATTCCCGAAAGCGGCACAGTGGATTAAGTTTTCATCCAATCCAACACTTGCTCAAATTACGTAATGTATATTTACTATCGAGAATATGGGTATGCGCCTTTTGTAAGTTACTTTTAACGCAAGCTTCGTAGATGTTTAATTTTAATAGCACAAACGACACATTGGAACTTATAATATTACATTTTGTGGCTAAATGATTAAAGTAAACAATGATATAATAAAAAGGCACATGCTCGCTCTCTCCGCAGAAATGTAAGGGAGATAACCAAAGCCTATCGAGAACTGAGTAATCCAGGATAATTGATACTGGCCAAAAAGCTTAGTGTAATCTAGGACTAGAGTTGGTCATACACAGTAATTCTAGGGTTAAGATTTTTTTCTTACCATGTTTAATATAGAGTGGTGTTTGATCACTGTAGAAAATCATGACTTTCTGCTCTCAGCAGAATTTGTATACAATCAGTTCCTGATGTGTTATGGAAGTGTTTGGAGATAAATCAGCTGTTTCACAGGCCCATATGAATAGTTTCTTCCTTTTGATATATATTCTTACATACCAACAAAGTGTAACATGATATAACCTGATAAGATGCAGACCCTGACAATATTTTACTATGAAAATGTACAAACCATACTCTGCTTTAAAAGGGAGGAGGGGGTAAACAGACCAAATTTTGGGCGAACGGACCCGGGGCGAAAGTAAAATAAGGGCAAACGGACCCGATATCGACTGTGATCGTACCTTCTTCCTCACCCTTTTATCGAAAATTATTAAACTGTTGAGGTTTGGAGAATGCAATAAAATGAAAGCATTTGTAATGATCGTGATTGACAACACAATGAGAAAGCACGAGGAAACGTTTACTTACCTCGCGTGTTCAGCCATCTTCGTTACGAGATCGACCAATGAAATCCTCTGTTTCGTAAGGTCGGTCTACACTTTTCCCAGAATGCTAATTATCGAATAAATATTTTGTGTGTGACATTGAATGAATTAATTCAATTTTGGGATAAATATTTCTATTTTTATAATAAAATATTTTTATTTATACAATGAATATTTTTAATTATAGAATAAATTATTTTTTCATTGAAAAAAATTATCATAATTATAGAATAAATATTTTGTTTCAATGAATAAATATTTTAAAGTTTAGAACAAATAATTTGATTTATTGAATAAATATTTTCTTTTACCATAATTAATTTTCTTTTTAGGATAAATATTTGTACTATAGAACAATTATTTTTTCCATATAATTTTGCAACCGATTACACGCCATACTGTCCTGTTAAAACAGTGATTTTTTTTTATTTTTTATTCAAGGAAGCGCGGAAACAATGGCAATAACATGAAGGAGCGAATTTGTTGTAACATCTTCACACTGCCTTTTATTTTGAAGGCGTATCCTTTTACACGTACCTAAGAACGAGTAGGTCCTATGCGTGACATACAAATAAAAACATCGGAGTGATTTTATGATGACATTGAATGATTGTGTGGAGCGAGTTTTTACTGAAATTAAAAGGAAGTAATCCAATATCGCTAATATTGTACAAGATGAACAACACTGGCGATAGTTTACCCCCCTTTAATCAAATATACGTATTTTATGCTTATGTATCTTCGTGCAGCAACCAGACACTTAAAAATCCACACCAGCCAATGATTTCGTAGAATAATTTGATCACCGGGGTCACCGTGCTATTTTTTTCTCAGAGCCCTTCGAAAATAGGTACCAAAAACATTGAGATCCCTGGAGTTCTCACCTTTGAATTTCTTTGAAAATAGGACTCTTGACTTTAGATTACTGTTTTTTGGAAAAAATTATATTCTGACAGCCACTGATTTTTGTTCTGTTTATAAAAACCAACTAATTCGACAAAATTGTTAAAAAAGAGGATCAAGATGGTCCTAGATCGCTCACCTGAGTCTCTTTGATCCCTGGGACATCACAATAATTAGAAAGGCAGATGTCAAAAAGAAGATAATTGCCTAAGATCAATACCATGGAACGTTTTCAGCAAAGAGCAAGACAGATATGCCTTTATGCTCATTGATTCTATGTAAAAAGGGATGCACCCGGTCGGACCCCAAATGTTATCCCAGGGTCTTGATATGAACAAACTAGGAAAAGGTCCATAAGATTATGCTACCTACTAAATATGAAAGCTGTCTGCCTACTAGTTTCAAAAAAGAAGATTTTTGAAGGTTTTCCTATTTTCACCCTTCGTGCTCAGATGAGCTGTAAGGGATGCGCCCGGGTGGAGCCCAAATATGAACCAAGGGTCTTCATATGAACAAACTTGATAGGGGCCCACTAGATGATGCTAAATACCAAATATTAAAGCTGTCTGCCTTCTGGTTTTATAGAAGAAGATTTTTGAAGATTTTCATTTTTTACCCTTCGTGCTCATAAGAGATACAGCGATGCACCCGTGCAAAGCCCAAATATGACCCAAGGGTCTTGATATGAACAAACTTGGTAGAGGCCCACTAGGTGATGCTACATACCAAATATGAAAGCTGTCTGCCTTCTGATTTCAGAGAAGAAGATTTTTAAAGATTTTCGATCTTTGATTCTTTATAAAAAGGGTTGGGCCCGGACAAAGCCAACATATTATACCAGGGTCTTGATATTAACAAACTTGGTAGAGGTCCACTAGATGATGCTACATACCAAATATGAAAGCTGCCTGCCTTCTGGTTTCAGAGAAGAAGTTTGAAAGATTTTCACATTTTCACCCTTTTTTTAAGGGTAAAGGGATTTATGTAAACAACTTTGGTAGAGCTTCACCAAAGGAACATCCCTGCCAAGTTTCATCAAGATTGGCCCACTGGTTAAGGAGGAGAAGATGTTTAAAGAAATTGTGGACGACGGGCGACGCACGTCGCAAGACGCACGACTGACGTCGGACATTCTACGATCTCAATAGCTCACCTTGAGCACTTTGTGCTCAGGTGAGCTAAAAATATATGGAATTTTAATGAAGCAAAAGAAACATATCACATCATCTTTTTTTGGTGCCAATACGTACTCACACACCCACACCCACACCCCCCATATATATATATAAATATATATATAAATATATATATAAATATATATATATATATATATATATATATATATATATATATATATATATATATATATATATATATATATATATATATATATATATATATATATATATATATATATATATATATATATATATATATATATATATATATATATATATATATATATATATTTATATATATATATATATATATATATTTATATATATATATATATATATATATATATATATATATATATATATATATATATATATATATATATATATATATATATATATATATATATATATATATATATATATATATATATATATATATATATATATATATATATATGTGTGTGTGTGTGTAAAGAAACGTACAAAAATCGGTCCCACCTCGACCGGGAATCGAACCTCGGACCATCTGCTTGCCGGGCAGATGTGCTAACCGAAGACGTTCCGTCGTTTGTACGTATGAATTGTGCTTATAAACCTAACATAACGATGACGTCATAGGTGGCCTTTTCCCACCGGCACTTGTTAATAACCTACGCGCCTTTTATTTATATCACTATATTAAGCCCATATAAGCCCGTACACCGGTAAATATCTACAGAAACAGGTAAATTTGCACACTGGGTGCCACGGTGCAGGTAAATAAACATGTAAAGAAACGTACAAAAATCGGTCCCACCTCGACCGGGAATCGAACCTCGGACCCTCTGCTTGCGGGGCAGATGTGCTAACCATTACGCTACCGAAGACGTTCCGACGTTTGTACGTATAAATTGTGCTTATAAACCTAACATAGCGATGACGTCATAGGTGGCCTTTTCCCGCCGGCACTTGTTAATAACCTACGCGTCTTTTATTTATATCACTATATTAAGCCCATAAGCCCGTACACCGGTAAATATCTACAGAAACAGGTAAATTTGCACACTGGGTGCCACGGTGCAGGTAAATAAACATGTAAAGAAACGTACAAAAATCTGTCCCACCTCGACCGGGAATCGAACCTCAGACCCTCTACTTGCCGGGCAGATGTGCTAACCATTACACTACCGAAGACGTTCCGACGTTTGTACGTATAAATTGTGCTTATAAACCTAACATAGCGATGACGTCATAGGTGGCCTTTTCCCGCCGGCACTTGTTAATAGCCTACGCGCCTTTTATTTATATCACTATATTAAGCCCATAAGCCCGTACACCGGTAAATATCTACAGAAACAGGTAAATTTGCACACTGGGTGCCACGGTGCAGGTAAATAAACATGTAAAGAAACGTCCAAAAATTGGTCCCACCTCGACCGGGAATCGAACCTCGGACCCTCTGCTTGCCGGGCAGATGTGCTAACTATTACACTACCGAAGACGTTCCGACGTTTGTACGTATAAATTCTGCCTCGCTAGACGCATTTGCGCTATTGTTTCACAGAGATCCATACTTTTGAAAAGAATTGATGAATTGAAAAAGTATCTTATGTTTCAAAAATATCCAACTGCAATTGTGGAAAATGGCATCAGAAAAACACTTCTACTGGACAGAAAAAGTTTACTACAATTAAAAACACACGAGGAGAAACCTAGCATACCTTACGTCTCAACACAAAATCCAAACAACACAGAGTTTTTCAAAATCATTAAGGATAATATGACCATTTTGGAAAATGACGATAAAATGCGGGAAGTCATCCAAAATAACGAAATCATTAAAAGTAAAAGACAGCCGCCAAATTTGAAGAAACTTTTAACCAGAGCGCGATTCGAGGAACAAGAAGAGGAACCAGAAGTGACAAAATGCAACCGACCCAACTGTGACCTGTGTATCCATTTGATAACAGGCAATCAATTCATTTTTAAGAGCGGTAAACAGTTTTTAATGAAGTCCAAAGTCTCTTGTGATGTCAAAAATGTTATTTACGTAATAAGATGTTCAGGCTGTGGTGAAGAATACATCGGGGAGACAGGCGACCAACTACGCAAACGCGTCACAGTCCATAAACAACAAATTCGGAATGAAAGTCTAAGAATACTCAAAATGAGTGAAGACATCGCGAATTGTGCTAGAACGGCGCAACCCAATTTTACAATTTTCCCTATGTATAAGATGAACAATGACAATAGTATAATAAGGAAAATTAAAGAAAATTATTTCATTAAGGTATTTAATCCAAAATTAAATTGTAAATGATGCTACATATTGTTTAAACATTATCAAGAACGATAATCTTTTAAAACGTATCTTAACGGAAGTTATTAGGGTAACGTCCCTGTAATTGACGTAACCTGACGTCGATTCTACGCGACGTCGCTATTGACAATATTTGATTAACTCCTGAAGATCATAATCATATATGAAACCGGTTGAGTTATTAAATTGAATTAAATATGTAAATTTGGTATTTTCCTTCA
Source organism: Fragum whitleyi (assembly GCA_948146395.1). NCBI lineage: Eukaryota > Metazoa > Mollusca > Bivalvia > Cardiida > Cardiidae > Fragum > Fragum whitleyi. Next base: position 86,959,952 of record OX411544.1, read on the forward strand.
AACTCTTTCTTTTCTCCCGATATATATACTCCACTCAACGTTTCTTGAATAGGGGTTAAACGAGAAGTGACAGTGAAAATGTGTGTGTGTACATATATATTTGGACAATTTGCCGTGACTTTGCCGCACGTAGAGCCTTAGTATAAAAACCTTTAACAAAAACATCCGATAGAGCATGTCCCAAGGACCAAATGTGTGCTTAAATCCAGATCAAGTTACAGGTAAAGAAAATCATATTTCACCGCGCAAGACAATGTAAAGTGACTCGGCCCCCTATAGAGTCCGTATCTAAAGGCCTATTCGAAAGAATCTGAATGGGTATATCCCAAAAACATTCCTGTAAATTTAGTTGAAATGTGAGCAGTAGTTTCATAGAAATCTTTTTTTTATAGTTCATCGCGCAGGACCATTTCGGTACTCAACGCCCATATAGCCATTTTTATCAAAACGAAAAGAATTTAACGAATAAATCTGAGGGAGCGTGCCCAATTGATCATTTTTAATAAAGATATGTAGAAAACTTACCTGTTATTTCAGAGAAGACTTTTTGTTTATTTCACTATATTGGGCCCTTTTCAGTGACTCGACTGTGATAAAAGCCGTGGCAATAGCGCAGTTGGTAGCGCGTCGGACTTCTAATCCAGAGGTCTATATTCGCACGGGTTCGATCCCCGGCCGCAGCACTTATCTTTTCCGACATTTGTCTTCCACCAATGGGTAGATAATCGTAAACCTATGTGGAATAGCAACTGGAGGCTAGGAAAGGGATGTGGGGGTGGTACTGGTGTGAGAAATACCAGGAATCCATCGTTAGGTGCTCCAGTCGTCGTGATATAACTGAGAGATTGTTGAAAGCGACGTAAAACCCCAATTCAAATCAAAATCGACTGTGATAAAAACCGTTCAGAATATAACCAAGAAAACTGAAATAACTTATCCCAATGATCATTTCATTTTGGTTGAATTCTGACGAGCAGTTATAAGATTTGTTTTATGTTTCACCATCATTTCAATATTTAGTGACACAACAGCTCATAGTGTCCATGTTATTAACCATACCAGCATTTAACGAAGAAATCTAAGATAACATACTCCATGCTTCAATTCTATAAGCTGAGGTTGAAATCAGACCAGTGGTTTCAAAGAAGAAGAGATTTTTTTATGTTTTAACAAATGGAACATTTTAATTGACTCGAAAGTGTAACAAAATGGATATTTTGTTATTGTATATTTCCCATTTTCACATGCCGCGTCTATATGGCTGTAGCTGATACCTGCATGTACAACATGTGGATATATGAACAGCAACATATAGAATCTATTATTAGACTATTCCAAGAACTGACCACTGTTTCTAAGAATTACTGCGGGCTGTCCACTTATTTGGGCATACCTGGTCAGTTCTTGCAATCATATACTGTATCCGAAAACACCGCACGGGCAGTCTGGAGATAGAACTCAACCAGTTAACTCATTTTCTTGATTTTAGTATATGAACCGAACCTGGGGCTATATAACTAAGTTATTTTGTGAATTAAATGTTGGAACTTTAGTTGACTTTGTTATATAGTAATTAAATTGGTGCTATCGTTGACCAGGATTTTGCATTTTTTTTTAAATATTATTTTGTAATGGCTGAAATTGAAAAAATTGACAGTGTCTTACAAACATTGTACGAGCTAAAAGTACTTTTTGAGGAATACAAACAACTTCTTTTACTTAAACAAAGACAGGAAAGAGAATATATTATTCCTGTCACCGAACTTTGGGACACTGAGGACAGGCCACCATTTACCTTGACTCTTACTGCTAGACAGAGAAGACAGGCTATACGAGGTCTGCACAGCTGCCCAGTCTGTGGACAATATGGTGGTTGTGCGTAATTTGTGCTAAGATACAATTTAAACTTCTTTTTGTTGATTGTGAATTGTTTTATAAGGATATTTTATTGAGGATATTTTAGATTTTTACTTGAGGTAAGTCGTCTCTTTATTCAACCCACACCAAAATAATGGCAGAACAGGCTGAATTAATGGGAATGTTTCGTACTATGGGGGACCAATTGGGGGGCCTGTGTACAACAATGGGCGCTCAGGGTATAGCAAAAGTTATAAATCCTTTTGATGGTAACCCGAAAGAATTTAAAAATTGGGTTAAAAATATTGAAAAGTATTCATGGCTAGTAGGGTTAACTGATGATAGTATAAAATTAACAGCCTATCAGTCAAGTACAGGCCCTGTCAGTGACTATATTCGCCGTTATCTTGATGAACATCCCAGACATGACTGGGATAGGTTAAAACAGGAATTACAAAAACGATTTTCCGAAATAGTTGACCCTCAACATGCACAGCTAATGCTTAGGCGTTTAAAACAAAAGCAAGGGGAGTCCATCCAAATGTTCGCTGAAAGACTGATTGCACTCGGGGAAGATTCATTCGAAGGAATTCCGGATGATGTAAGAGATAGGCAATTAATTAATTATTTCGTTGATGGCCTGTACAAGGATACAATGAAAATGAAAATTATGAGAGATAACCCCCCAACATTACAAGCTGCAATAGATTTGGCTACTGCCGAGCAAAATTTATTAAAAAGGTTTAACTTGCGACTCGGACATGACCGACCGGAAAATAGGGACAGGGACAATAGACCACAAGAACCTATGGAAGTTGATCAGACCAAGAAAAGTAGGGATTCTTGTTTTAACTGTGGTTTAAAAGGCCATATTGCGAAGTTTTGTCGTAATAAAAATAAAATTGTAGCTGTCACACAAGATACTTCACAAAGTAATAATAATAATAACCAAACTCCTCAGAATAGACGCCTCGCCGTTGTTATTATTGTAATAAGTTAGGACATATTGAAAGATACTGTCGACTTAAATTGCAACACCAGCAAAATCAATCAAACACCCAAGTTCCGACCATGTAGAAGCCGGTGGCCGGAACGGGACAACAAAATTCTCTATTGCCTTGGCTGGAAACCCTAACTCTTGCTTACTTAAAGTTGAAAAACAAAAATATCGCGCTTTAATTGATTCCGGGGCAGATGTTTCTTTAATACATATAGCTGTCTATAATTCTCTCAACAATAAACCTAAACTAAAAAAGAAAAATGTTATTTTGAATTCAGTAAATGGGGATAAATTAAATTTAAAAGGTTGTATTGATTTAGAATTTCAAATAGGTAAAACTAAAATGACTCAAACATTTCATGTCGTACAAAACTTGACAAGAAAAGTCATACTTGGTCGGGATTGGTTACAAAGTAGAGGTGTCCGAGTGTATTATGATTTAAATTGTATTAGAGTTTACGGTCAATATATTCCCTTGCAAGAAGATATACACATAACCTCGGTTATTCGGAGTCACGGTACAATTCGAATACCCCCACAAAGTAGTCAAGTTTGTCAATGCAAAGTACGCAAAAATACCCACTTGCCATTTTCTGGAATTTATGAAGTAAATGCTTTGCAAAACGGTAAAATAAATAAAGAATCCGGTATTCTCTTACTTCGCTCTGTGTCAAAAATGTATGGCAAGCGTTACCTTAATGTAATGTTGGTTAACTCCACAAATAAAACTATGTCATTTAGAAAAGGCACCCCAATTGCTAGAATAGAAAAAATTGACGAAAGATGTATAAATTTAGTTGAAAACCAGGTTGTTGAGGATTCAAATTCAGAAAATTTATTCAGAAATGTTGATGTTGACGACAAATATAAACCTTTAATGCAAACATTATTAGAGAAAAATAAAGACCTTTTTGCAGAAAAGGACTCCGAATTAAGTCAAACCGATACTGTAAAAATGAAAATTGATACGGGCAATCATCACCCTATTAAATTACGTCCATATAGAGTGCAATTGAACAATAGGAAAATTATTGATAATGCAGTTGAAGAAATGTTAGACGCAAAAATAATTAGTAAATCTACGTCACCTTGGAGTTTCCCGGTGGTGGGTCTAAAAGGTTTTGTATTGATTATAGAAAATTAAATAAAATAACTAAACCAAATTCCTACCCACTGCCTCTAATTGATGACATTTTGGCTTTATTGGGCAATGCGAAATTTTTCTCAAGTTTAGATTTGAAAAGTGGGTACTGGCAAATTGCTATGGATGAAAATCATAAAGAAAAGACAGCTTTTACTTGTCACGCTGGTTTGTTTTCTTGGAACGTTATGCCGTTTGGATTAATTAATGCGCCGGCTGTCTTCCAAGAGCTAATGGCAACTGTTTTGTCCGGATTAGACTTCGCCATAGCTTACTTAGATGATATTTTAATTTGGTCAAACTCAGTTGAAGAACATATTGATCATTTGCAACAAGTTTTCGATAGACTGCGACAACACAAGTTGAAATTAAAGCTCAAGAAATGTGGTTTTATGAAAGCTGAAACAAACTATTTAGGATTTGTAATTGATGAAAACGGCATTAAGCCTGATCCAAAGAAAGTAAACGTCATTCAATCTTTACAAGCTCCTACTTGTGTACGCGATATAAGAAGTTTGATAGGGATGGTAGGTTACTATAGGCGTTTTATTCCTAGATTCTCTGAAATTGCAGAACCCCTTATTAATTTGACAAAGAAAAATGCAAGATTTCATTGGAATGAAAATTGTCAAAAAGCTTTTTTATATCTCAAAAATTGTCTAGTAACACTTCCAATGTTAGGTTATCCAGATATAAATAAACCTTACATCCTTTATTGTGACGCTTCAGACAAAAGTATTGGGGCTTGCTTGACTCAACCTTTAGGGGACGACGATAATTCGGAAACGCCCTCGATTAAAAATGAAAAACCTATCTATTTTCTGTCCAATAAACTTAGTGAAACACAATGCAAATGGTCAGTTATTGAAAAGGAATGTTTCGCTATTCACTACGCCTTGCAAAAGCTTGACTCTTACTTACATAATGCAACCTTTGTTATCCGGACAGACCACAAGCCCCTGAGATATATTTTAGACTCTCCTATGCAAAATAAGAAAATTCAGTTATGGTCCTTAGGCATAAGTGGCTATAATTGTTCTGTTGAATATGTGGAAGGTACCAAAAACACCTGTGCCGATATGCTGTCAAGAATTCCCGTTAATATTTTGCAAGACAATAACTGTGATTCTGATTATGAACCAGACATCACGGATAAGACATTTGAAATAGGAGCACTAAGTTCAAATCGTTTCAATCCGAAAGATTTTGCAAAATGTACTTATGATCCCCCAAATGACATGGAAAAACCCATTTGGGACTCACAATTAGATTTGAGCTCTGAACAAGAGCATGATGATGTAATTATGGAAATAAAAATGGGCTTACAAAATGAAAAACTTTCTGACTCACTTTCTAACAAATTTCTGTTATTAGACAACATTCTGTATTATATCTCAAATGCAGATGTTGATCCTTTATTACGTATTTATGTCCCACAACATTTGAGGAATCTTGTTCTAATTCAGTATCATGACGAAAATGGGCATATGGGATGTGATAAAACTTTTGAGGCAATTAAACAAAAGTATTATTGGCCACAACTTTATAAGACTGTTCATGCACACATAAAGGTCTGTATCCCGTGCCAAACTCGAAATATGCAAAAAATCAAACCACCTTTGCAGGACACTGAAGTGCCCCCATATGCATTTGCAAAGGTTGGTCTTGACCTTTCTGGCCCTTATCCAACAAGTTTGTCAGGAAAAAAATATATAGTATCGTTTATCGATATTTACAGTGGATGGCCCGAAAGTTTCGCCGTACCTGATAAGAGTGCATCTACTATTGCACACCTCATTATTGATGAAATGTTTCCTCGATTTGGTAGCTTTCTCATGCTTATAAGTGATAATGGCTCGGAACAAATTAACAATACGGTACGTGAAACGTTGAAAGCACTGAATATCTATCATGTCACTACTAGTTTCTATCACCCACAAGGAAATAGTAAAGTAGAGCGGTTTCATCGAACTTTACATGATGTTTTATCTAAAAAGTTAAAAGATAATTCAAATACTTGGGATGTAGAATTAAATCAAACACTAGCAGCCATTCGTTTTAATGTAAGTGCGACTTCAAAATTCTCACCTTTTTATCTACTTTACAATAGGGACGTGGTCTTACCTTTAGATAACATACTTAAGCCAAGACGTAAGTACTTAGGAGAAGAGCCATTCCAACTTGCACTTCAAAATCAACACAAATCATTTGTGCAAGTTCACAAATACATGAAAAAAGCTATATATAGACAAGCCAAATATGCAAATCGTAACGCAAAAGCAGTCTCTTTTGAAATAGGGGATCCTGTTTATTATCGGAATCACAGGCGCACTAATAAATTGGAAAGTAAATGGAAACCGTACTATAGGATAATTGAACAAAAATCTCCTGTTAATTATATGATCAAGAATCAGCTTGATGGATCTGTTACAAAGGTCCATGCTGAACAAATAAGGCATGCTCATGTTGATGATTGGGAGCTGCCTAAGGATCTTTCTGGCCGTCCGCTACGCCCAACTAATTACGTAGTACCCCCAGTATCAGATGACACAGGATCTGATGATTCATTGTCTGGACAAGAGCGCATGACCAAACGCTATCGACGCATGCGTGATTCCTCAGATAACGAAGACGATATTCCTTTAATGGAATTGGCACGCCGCCTTCGGGCACGTGACGTTGGTAGTGAAGGTGAGTCTTCACACCAAGGTCAATCCGATCACATATCCCATGACGCATTTCCCACTGACCCTGACTTGACAAATATGTCCAGTGAATCGAATCACCCTGATTCGGTTTCTTCTGAAGGGGAGGAAATGCAGTGTGAAATGATTGGCAAAAGTTACAAACGAAAAAAATTTTCAAAAACCAAACAAAAACATAGCAATGTTAAGGCTTTGTTTAGGGCAATAGAGAGTTTATTATAGGCTTCATGTCAGACATATTGTCAGACATACATTTTTTTTGTTAATATAATTTTATAGACATGTTATAATAGACATGTTTGTCTTTTCAGATAAAAGACAACATGACCAACCTCAGACAATTAACACTTATTCACCTTTTGGTGGTTGTGACAGGAGACTTGGTTGTTGAAAATAATGTGATTTTTCACAAAACAAATGAAATAGCTATCACAAAGACGACTTGGTTGGCTTCAACAGTCATAGACTTAGAACCATTTGACAATTTTGTAAACAAAATTGCAAGCGACATTGATACAGCAATGAATTTAGCTGAAGCTATAAGGGATAAGTATAATTCAACTCAAAAGAAGATTTACGCAAATACTTTCCAAACTCTTGCTAATGAAGTGCTTTATTTAAAGAGTATTAGGTCCACCATGCAACTTGACTTCAAAGAATATGATCTATTAGAGAAACGACACAAACGTTCTCTTTTTGATTTCATAGGGAATGCAGCTTCTTTTCTCTTTGGCGTGGCAACTCATGGAGAGTTGAATGATTTAAAAGAAAATATAATAAGACTTTCAAAGTCTCAAGGTGACATTATTCATGTCATTAATGAGAGTCTTTCTATAATAAAATCATCAAGGTTTGAAATTCAGGAAAATAGACATAAAATAAATGAAGTTATTAAAAATTTTCATGGCCTTGATCATAAAATAACAGAAGTAAATAATTCATTTCAAATTCAAATGGACGAAAGCAAATATTTCATTGAAATGTACACCAAACTTGATATTATTATAAACGAAATACAAAGCACGATAGAAAGTGGTTTAACTTACCTTCAAAATATAAAATTGCAAATTGATATGCTATCTATGAATAAGGTAACACCTTCAGTGCTCTCACCTGAGAATTTACGGTTTCTATTACAAGAAATTGAATCAAAATTACATCCGACCTTAGGATTGATAGGAAATCCAAAAAATGATCTGTGGCTATTTTACAATAACTTATACTGTACAGCTCTTTTTAGTAGTAACCACATTATCATGGTTATATCAATTCCACTAGTAAATATACAAGCTAGGTACGATGTCATAAAGGTATACAATTTACCTACACCAATGTTATACAACAGGACAAAAGACAATAGACTTACAGACAGGTCATCAGACATTGACAGACGATACACAGACAATTTAGCGACATATGCTTTGGAAGCAAAAGGGTTCTTAATTGATAAGAGTCGTACACAATTCATTCTATTAAATGAAGAAACTTTGAAATTATGTTCTAATCCTCAAAAGAAATGGTGTTGGACTATTGTATATTTCCCATTTTCACATGCCGCGTCTATATGGCTGTAGCTGATACCTGCATGTACAACATGTGGATATATGAATAGCAACATATAGAATCTATTATTAGACTATTCCACGAACTGACCACTGTTTCTAAGAATTACTGCGGGCTGTCCACTTATTTGGGCATACCTGGTCAGTTCTTGCAATCATATACTGTATCCGAAAACACCGCACGGGCAGTCTGGAGATAGAACTCAACCAGTTAACTCATTTTCTTGATTTTAGTATATGAACCGAACCTGGGGCTATATAACTAAGTTATTTTGTGAATTAAATGTTGGAACTTTAGTTGACTTTGTTATAAAAGCCCATAGCGCTCATGGAACGAACCCGATCATAATAAGACCAAGATATTTTAGAGAGCATGTCCCAATGATCAGTCCTATTAACTTGGTTGAATTCTGACAAGTGGTTTCAGATGACATATATCTTTAAACAAAAAGTCACAATTGGAGCTAGGGACTCACGAACTAACGAAGGGCGACCTAGCACGACAAAAACCGCGCGCTGGAGTTTGTCCAATGGGGCCAAAATCATTGTCAAGATCTGAGACGGATTAATAATTCTGAAACAATTTTCAAAAATCTCATGCAAGGTCTATTGTACATGTATTAAAAAAAAATATGTTGTACATGATAATTTTATTTCTGTCTTCAAGGCTTTCGTATAATGATTTAAACACATAGAAAAGACTAAAAATTAAGTGTTGTATTGAATTCAAAGGAAATATTTCTCAGAGTCAGTCACTGAATAAATTTAAACTGTATTTATAGAGATCATTTAAACAACGTTTTATATGTTTTAACGTGTTGTTTTATTTAACAACAAATACTAATATCTACATTTATCCCTACGTCTTCACGGTGACCGTAATCTTCTACTGCAATCCAACGATTTTCACAAGGAAATAAGGTCGACTCTGAACCTTAACAGGACACAACATCCAGCCAAATGTCAACGGTTCCTTATCATAGACAATCCTAGCCAATCACACGCAATATTAGCTTCATCAGTACCGGTCTCCGTGTTTAATCAGAAGTCTCCGAGCTATTGCGTTTGGTGTCTGTGTAACATTCTCGAGTCCAATGTTACCTACGTAGTTCTCTTTTATATGCTTAAAGCGGAAATAATAAATCTTGTCCAAGGGCGTAGCTCCCATTACGTACATTACGCAAGTGCGTAATAAAAATAAATCTTATTTTGAAAAATGTCGTTGATGAATGATCAAAACATCGAAACTACAGCTTATTTAAGCTGTAGTTACGAAGTTTTGATTATTCACCAACGCTCAAATCATAATAAGGGGAACTGACGGAGGACATCCATCTCTTGTCACAGTCCACACATCGCCTCTATCCTCTATATTCTTTGGTAATGGCCTTCTGAGTGCGTAAAAATTTCAAAATCCTAGTTACGCCTATGTTGTCAACCTTATCTTTAAATACCCCGAGTTGATCTTTAATTTGGTCGATTTGTTCAGGTGTTGATGAGGGTTTTCCGACACCAAATTTGAAAGAGCCCGAATCGAATTCCTACTTTCGGACAACATTTCGCCATTTTGGGTGTTTTTCTCCATAGCTGAATCGACCTGACTCATTTAACATGTTTTTGCTATGTAACTAACATTAATGTAACGGTGGCGCGAAATCGGTTGCTTTATCTGACATAACTCGATTTAGGCCATAAATGAAATCAGCTTGAAAGGATACTAAAATGTTCTTTGAATTCTTTTTTGTTTGTTTGTTTGTTTTTTTTTGTTTGATTGTTTTTTTGTTTCATGGCGAATATGAAAGTCGGATAGAGTTGAATTTATGTCATTCAAAAGTTGACTAATTCCGTCTCGTAGTTTTGATGTTAATATTTTTAATCTTGTTTCTCCTATGGCAACATTTAAGAACCCAAGCTCTTTCAAACTGTTAACTAAGCTTTCCTTATGATGTAATTGGGAAAGCTCTATTAACACTGTTAAAGTTCATGACTTCCGAAACGTTTCGGAACTATTACGGGTCAAGAACTTAATTCCAATTTTCAAATCCTTCAGTTGTTTTTAAAAATACAATATATTTTAAAATTAATGTAACGAAATAGGATATAAAATAATACCTCCCATTAAAATAATTCTAAATTCCCGAATCCTCCCATTTAATTTCATTCTAATATCATAAACCTTGTAAATTTCACACCGTTCTTAACTCGAAAACATAAACAGAAAGACAGATTAACAGAAAAGTCTTACAATCGCCAGTGAATCGTCAAATGCATCAAACTTTTCTTTTAAGATTTCAACTAGGCTTTCTTCTGCACGTATCACCAAAACGTCAACGTGAGCCACAACTAATAACGAAAACAATATAATACTTCGGCAAAACATGCTTATGTTTCCTAGGTATAATAAACATGCACAACTGATTTGACTTTTTCCAACAAGCAGGCGTTTGTTAATTTTTATACCTAGCACATACGTGAATATTAACCCATGACAAATAATTCGATGATCGGTGGCCAAAATGTCGTATTTACTGCTTTAAAATGGGTGTAGATGTACGATTTGGTAGGCCACTTACGATTTCCCTTTTCATCCATAAAACCAAGATGTTTGTGTTAAGCGACCACCTGGAGTCGACCAAAACTTATCATTGTTGTTAGGTCAAACTGGCCCAACTATCGACTATCAGGCTATTCAGAATAGCCTGGAACAGGCTATTCTGATAGTTGAAAGTAGGACCAGTCTACACTCGGGTAGGATCCGAGTCAGAAATAAGATGACCCATATGTTATTGTAACAAATTAATTGTAACAAATTAAAGTGTAGTGACTAGAGAAAAATAACATCTTAGAAGCTATCTTAGAGCATTTCCACTTATTCCGCGCTCAAAAACGTTTGGTCACGAGAAGTTTAACCTAAGCCGAGATCAGAAAAGAAATGATTGCAACCTAGGTAAATATTCATTTTTCATGTTAGAGGTTAAATTTAGTTTGACCAAAAGAAAGTCGAGTAATAGGTTGTTTTTCTCATGTCTAAAATAGGGGGGGGGGGGGGTTGGTTGTCCTTTATTTATGATAATTATTTTCTGTAACTAATTATATCTGTTAATTCAGACCCCCTATCTATTTGTTTTCAAGTACGACCTCTAGTTGACTTACACTCGATCCTTTCCCATGGGTACAGATAAGAGGGGGTAATGCCAGCCTGAATTCTTTTTTTTCTTATTGAACCCATATGTTGTGGGTACTCATTTAAATCGTCTTGACAAAACGATTCCAATGAGTACCCACAATATAGGATTTGAGGAACCCTATCTGTAGCTCTGTGTTCCTCTTTTCTAATATGTGAACCGTCACGCGAAAAGGGACCATCTAATGCGTAAAGTGTCGACCCTAGTCAGACTGCGCGGTTTGCACAGACTTACTAGGGTCGAAACGGTTCGCAATTGGCTTATTTTCTGAATCTAGAATGTTCAATCTACCTTCCAGTGAAAGAATTTATGAAATGCGACCTCTGGTTGACCAATGCTTGACCGAATCTCTTTATCAAACATTCATTTTACAGTGTTCCCAGATGGTCCCTTTTGGTGTAACGGGTTACATATGTGAACCGTCATGAGAAGACAGACCATTTTACCAGGAAAGGTCTTAAGGTTCATGTAAAGTGTTTGAGACCCAATTTTAAGGGCCTTCATTAGCCGAGGAAAAGCAGTATGTCCAGGTATATTATATATCAAAATGAAGGTATTCATGAGCACAAGCAGTTAAGCGACATAAGACCGCCATAGCTATAGTGGTATAGCCAAAACATTGTGGAAAAGGGTCATTTTGTTCAGAACAAGCAACTGCACGACGGTTGGATAAAACTGCCCCATATTTTAATACAGTACAGTCTAAAGTACTATCCAGGTAGTGCTACAAACGTTGATATAAAACTCAGTCTCAAAAGGCTCTTTTGAAACAATCACTTTCCATTTATTTTGTCAACATACATGTCAAACCGGTTTGGTCTGTTTTCAAAATAGATGTTAGGTATGGTGCAACATCGTACCCTAATATTGTGAATTATTTTCTGCGATTTATTTCAAATTATAGTTTTTTAGCTCAATGATCTGTAATAAATTACCTTATATTCATCATTCTGTGAAATAGAAAATGATATATTGCTAAACAATCTTACAGGTATATAAACTATTTATGTCCACTTATGTTGTGATAACACACTATACCATACACAGAACTACACGTTTACAAAATTAGAATGACATATATGACATATGTGTTTATGAAATAAGTCACAATTAATTGCTTGCATAACTACGTTTTGGGCCCGAATTTCATACCAACGTTTGTAGTACTACCTGGATATTACTTTAGACTGTACTTTGTTAAAATATGAGCCATTCTTTTACAACAGTCATGCAGTTGCTTGTTCTCTACAAAATGACCCTTTTCCACAATGTTTTGGCTATACCGCTATAGCTATGACAGTCTTATGTTGCTCAACTGCTTGTGCTAATAAATAGCTTCATTTAGGTATATAATATACCTGGACATACTGCATTTTCTTGGCAAATGAAGTGCCCTTAAAAGTTGTTCCCAAACACTTTACATGAACCTTAACGCTTAACTTTAAATAAATTGGCGAAATTCAGCAGATGTATACCTGAATCGCTGCTTTCAAATTGGATACAATGATGTTAAAATTTAGTGTACGAACCACATTGTTTATGTATATGTAGATTAATTATCAGGCAAAATATCATCTTGTCTTGTAAGTAGCGCTTTTTCTCGTTGGATAAACAAGTTGAAAAGTAATACACTGCTCTGCGTTTAGGGTGAAAACGTAGTAAAAAGGTTTTTTTTTAAATTGATACCCCGCAATGCGCGTCTAAATACGTGGCAATTTCAAAACGTCCGAAACACGTTTGCATCCTAGACGCAGGGCTTGTTAGTCAAAGAAATTTTCAAATTCCAAATGGTGCTTTTGCTTGTGATGGGTCTCATTTCTTGGAAATCCATTTTTTTTAAATCGGAACAAATTTCAAGGGCATGTATTTCTAAGAAATTACATCTGTTTATTCGGCCCAAGTACAAATCGTGCCGTTATAATTAGAATAACCTAGTTGATGTTTTTAAAGTTTCAAGGCTATGACGCGGAGTTATAATTTAAATTCTCGGAATTATCGCGCCATGAAAAAGATATACTTAAAGTAGAATCTAAGTATTTAGTTTAGCAATCTTGCCGTTTGTCTTTATTTCGAGAAGTAAACATTGTTGCTTTAGTTTAACCTCGCAGATTCATCATTGTTTAATCATTTATATTCCATGCTTTGTAAATCCATATTTGACCCATTACTAGACGACAAATTTTTTGACTTTTGACTGCTAAAATTTAAAAGAAATTACCGACGAAAGCTTAAATCAGTGAAAATTGAAATCTTTGTCATTCGACATAAATAAAACCTTAGACAACGAAGAATTTGCATGCTTATGAAAAGCAATTTCATTCTTTTTCAGGTAGTGGACCCGTAATAGTTCCTGAACATTTCGGACCACATATTCGTTCACAATCTTAACTGATGTTTCCTAATGAAAATCATCAGAGAACCTCCGTTACAGTTACTTACATCGTGAAATTGATATCTAACTCAATCAAAAGCATTCTAAATCGCTCACTCAGCGCTCTATTCATTCATTCCAGACACTCGCTCAAACCATTCAAAAACGCTCCAAACTCACGGAAAAACATACAACAAAAACTTCGTTCAAAATGAAAATAGCTTGGAAAAAACTGGAATTCACTTATTTAATTGAAACTGTTAGCGTATTATAGGTTCTTGAAGAAATATGGAGCTATCTATCGAACTTGTATGCATATTTTATTAAAGGGAGGTAATCAATATTGCTAATTTTGTTCATCCTGAACAAAATTTGCAATACTGGATTACCTCCCGTTAAATTCACTCAAAAGTCGCTCCACACATTCATTCAATTTCATTCCTAAATCATTCCATAATCATTCACCTTGTCAATTTCACGATGTTGTTAACTGTAACACTGTTAAAGGTTATTACTTCCGAGACGTTGCAAAACTAGTACGGGTCCACTACCCTACGTTTTCAGAATCTTTCTTCTTCGGGGACATCAAAATAAATGTTACCATTCTCGCCAGAACTCTCAGCGTTTCTACGGAATACAAATCGTGAATGATAAGGTCGTTGCCATAAAATCGCGTCATTCCGCACGTGGGTTTATTTGGCGTCATGATTTACATACGAGGGTTGATCTAGAAATTCGTAAAATGGGGTCATAAATCTTTAGGAAAATTGACTTACTAAAAATAAATTTTACTTTCATTTAGTGCAACATCTGTGTAATAAATATAAAAAATTTCGAATGTGTAAGTTATATAGCGGCTATATAGAGACTTATCTAAGACATAGACCCCGCACATAGGCGGGGGAGCAAGAACGTCAAATGCGACGTCATTAATTACTCGTTTCCTGATAGTCTCCATTTCCTCGCATGCCTTTCTGTTCATGATAAATTAATTTTCAGAAAGTATTAACATTCCATTTTTAATTCAAATTCGTGTACATTTTTATATGAATAATATTTCTTTTGAAGTAGAGACCCAGATGCAGGGTTTGATGTTTGGAAAAAAAATGTTAATCAATTTCGACGACTTCATTCTTTTAAATTCCATAATACCATTCTTAACCCTCTAATAAAGCCCGATCCTCTTTGAATATACGATGTAACTGAAGAATTACTTCTATTTTTGACACTGTAATATTTTTTTTAAAAAAATCATACTTTTGGGGTTGGTGTATAACTCTTGATAATGAGAAAATTCGAAAAAAAAAAAAAAACGGAAGTCACATTTTAGTGCTGACGTCAAGTTACTATTCGCTCGAATGGCTAGTCTTTTTAACGAAATTTCATATGGAATATAAGAAATTTAAGGAATTTATAGGTCCATTATACGAATTTCTCGATCACACCTCGTTATTTACATCTGTCCCGCTATTTGAAGAAGACGTTTCATAAAGCAAAATCGACGTTAGAATAAAAGTGGGCTTGTTGTTTAAGAGTTTGTTTACAAAGCGCAATTTTACTGCGTTTAATTATCAAATTTTTAAATGCCCCAAAACTCTCCACAGACGTTCGGAAAGAATTTACAAATTGTGTTCTGTTTCAAGCGTATTAGATAATCGACATACCCCAAAAAAGCCACTATCGCGAGAAGGGCTGTTGGAATTGCGAACAAGTTTCGAACCTTATTAGATAGTGCGGGCTGACTAGATTCGCAACTTTTCGACTAGATTCGCAATTTTTCGCTTTTGAGGGGCATTTTTCCTCTACATAGAATGACCGTTTTTATTTACGATATTTTTATTTTTAAAATGCGATCTTCTGTTGAACCTTGCTTGGTCCAATCTCTTTTTGAATCATTTGTTTCATAAAAGACCCTGGCGGTTCATTTTTGGCGTGACTGGTCACAAATTGATAACAAGTAAAATTGAAAACAAAATCCATTTTTGTCATAATACTCCACGCCTCCTTTCAAACGAAAAATACGTGCACCATGAAAAAAAGTCTGCCTTTTCTAAGAAATGTTGATAGAGATTTAAAGATTTCCCAGGATTGTTTATTCGACCCTCAAAAACGTGTGAGTAAACTGATATATAATGTAGCATTCCTCTTACCAGCGCTGCGTAAAGGTAGTGAAATTGTGTCAGCAATTTTAGAAACTCTACAATTTATGCAAAGGATTCGTTTGATATATTTGCAAAGTCAATCGAAAAAAAAATGTTTTTTCTTCAAGAATATCAATCAAAGTACCAATAAAATCACCAAATTAACTGCACTAACGTCCGAGTAGGCACCTACTTTCCGGTTTGCGGTAACGTCTGGGCGATATTCCGAATGTTGCAAAGTTACTCTTAATGAAATTTATTGCAAATGTTTACCTTCTCGTTTCGCGGACCTCAGCACAACTTTCGTGGTGGACACCAAAGGTGAGCATCATCTTTTCTGGCATTTGTCTTCCACCAATCGGTGGATAATCGCAAATAGAAGTCAAATGAGTTGATGAAGGCTCCAAACTTTCCGAAGATGTGTAGTAGTAGTACTGATACCTGCCCTGCGTTTAGGATGACAAAACGGTGCAAACAGTTTTCCAATTTTACCCCGCTTTTCACCCAAGTGCACTTGCAAAGCGGGATATAATTGGATAATTGTTTATACCGTTTTGTCATTCAGAACCCAGGGCTTGATATTGCAACAAGGTGATCAAGACGCCGCAATTTGGCTACAACACTGTTAAATGGGGTCCGTTCTCCGGGAAGATAGATAGATTTTATTCGGTAAAAGATGATAATACTTGATAAAATGTATAGGTTGATTTTGCGCGGTAAGCCGTGAAAACTACTTTTAAACGTTAGATTCCCGGGCCATTTTTCGATATAGATAAAACAGTTTTAAACAACACTTTAAAAAAAACCTACAATTTACCTATCAAATGAAAGATTTTGATTGCCTTAAATCGTAAGGTTTACTCATAGATTTACTTATATAATTGAAACAAACAGATTAGGTTCCTATCATATGCTTTTAAGATATACCAGATATACCTATGGTGATGGACTCGGCGCCTACGTCAGAGCTCAGTTTTGAAAATATACCTATAATAATACATTACGATAAAAATATATATCACAGTATGCTACATATATCATTTTTGCCACCACCAAACCTGGGTTAACGCAAAAAAGAGATCTTGATCTCTTATTTCCATTGCGGACCCCTGCTTGGATATGGCTGACATAGAGAGACATAATGCTGAATATGACAAAATTATCACAATTAAACTGAGCGTTACTTAAAAAAATTGTAACATATAACATAATAGTAGATTGTACCAATTGTTATCACAAAGACTCTAGAAAATGTTTATGGACACTTTTTAAAAAAAACACAACTAGAAAGCCATGAATGGCTTGAGTCGCTCCACAGGCTTGAAATTCTTGTAAAAGCAAATAAATGTTTTGACTAGATTTTTAGATATTTGGGGTTCTACTGATGTTGAAAATGATTCCATCAGTTACATTCTGAGAAAATGATTTTCATAGTTTCACTATATAACACTTTGAGGAATGACCTCTGCCCATAAAATACATATTTTTCATCCAAGCAAAATAATTTTTGGTACACGGATAAAGGGTCACTCAAGGATCATACAAGTGAAATTTGGTTGATATTCAATGATTAGATTCTGAGAAAATGATTTGCAAATTTTCCACTATGTAATATTTACAGAAATGACCTCCGCCCATAAAATGCATATTTTTCATCAGATCACAATGATTTTTTGTGGACTGTTAAAGGGTCACTCAAGGATCATTCCAGTGAAATTTGGTTGATATCCATCACTTACATTCTGAGAAAATGATTTTCAAAGTTTCCACTATATAACATATAGAGAATTGACCTCCGCCCATTAAATGCATATTTTCCATCTGATCACAAAGATTTTTTGTAGACTGATAAAGGACCACTCAAGGATCATTCCAGTGAAATTTGGTTGGTATCCATCTGTAACATTCTGAGAAAATGATTTTCAAAGTTTCCACTATATAACATATAGAGAATTGACCTCTGCACATAAAATGCATATTTTACATCCGATCACAATGATTTTTTGTAGACTGATAAAGGGTCACTCAAGGATCATTACAGTGAAATTTGGTTGATACCCATCAGTTACATTCTGAGAAAATGATTTTCAAAGTTTCCACTATATAACATATAGAGAAATGACCTCCGCCCATAAAATGCATATTTTCCATCTGATTACAATAATTTTTTGTAGACTGATAAAGGGTCACCCAAGGATCATTCATGTAAAATTTAATTGGTATCCATTGATTAGAATCTGAGAAAACTCACTTTTTACCATATTTGGAAATTAGTCACGCCCATAAAATCCATGTTTTTCATTGGATCAAAATTTCTTGAACAACTTTGAAAGAGGGTCACCCAAGGATCATTCCTGTGAAGTTTGGTTGAAATCCATCCAGTAGTTTCTGAGGAGAAGATTTTTAAAGAAAAGTTTACGACCGGACGGACGGACGGACGCACGGACGGACGGACGGACGCACGACGGACACAACGCCATGACAATAGCCCCAGTGGCTTTCAGCCAGTGGAGCTAAAAACTAAGCAATACAATAAAATTTTAACATTAAAGAGGAAAAATAACATGAAGAAAATATAGGGCACAGAGGGAAAGAGCTTTTATTTATATAAGAAATAAGGACCATCGGTGTTCACTATACAACTATACTTTATATCTTCACAGAGTATCGTTTATTTAAATACCTAAGTGATATTAATTTTATCTAATGAAAAACAAATTTCAAGCACGAAATACCAAGCAATTTTAGACAGTCAGTTTCCCGGACACGGCAGGTATATATATAATACGTATTTAGTGTTTTGTATGAAAAAAAATATCTAACGAGGTTGGGAGAATTGATAAGTGTCGAGGCTCTGCCGAGCAATTATCAATTCTCTCAACCGAGTTAGATATTTTTTCATACAATTCACTAAGTACGTATTATATTTATCTTATAACCTCTTTTTGTCTTGATTTCGTCGGTGTTTCTAACTGAAATGCAAGTTTCTAAAAATAACTGCATGATATAATTGTTCTAAAAAATAACTGTGTGATATCATGAAAAATATCATACGGGATGTTATCACACAGATATTTGTATAGTTATAAGATAAAAAAGTAAGAGACATAAGGTATAAGATTTCAGTTGGGCTATTCACAACGTCTTGTACCCCTCATGCTCGAAAATTGTGACGCAAATGTGTTTTATTGCGTATCTGTCTCTTCTGATTTTGTGGGTAACTATGTAGTCCTTTAACTCGGTTATATACGTGTAGTAAACGAAAATAATCTATCACCATAATCTCAAAACTTCCCCTTTAGAAACAAAACAAAAGAAAAAATATCGAGATTTGAAAATGTCAGATTGTCACAAAATAGAACAAATTGGAAAGAGTCAATAATCACATATTATTCCAACGTCTTCACCGTGAGCACAATTATGTTTACCAATTCCATTATGAGAACAATCAAACAAGGAAGACTCGGTACCAGAACAGCCAAGCTCATCCAGCCATATTGGACCGGTTCCTTGTCCGTAATACGCCTCTAACTTAAATGAATTTGTACTTAAGAAACCAAGCATAGTACATGCGACGCTTGCGTCCGTTATACCAAACGCGTCATCACAAACTGTCCCCCATTCGCCTTCATGTTTCACTTCAAGTCTCCCTGCGATTGTATTTATTGTTTGTGTGATATTCTTCAGACCGACGTTACCTACGGAATACTCTTTCACTTTCTTCAAGCGAAGACCAAATATTTTATCAAATTTATCTTCAAAACTTTTTAGTTGTTCTTTTATATCATTAATCTGACTTGAAGTTTCTGACATGTTATGTGATAAGATCTCCACCGAATTTCTTATGTCGGACACCATTCCATTTTTTCTAGACGTTTTCTCCATATTTGTTATTACTATGCTCGTTTCCCTTGCTACGTCACTCGATAAGATTTTTATAGAACTTGTAAGATCCGTTGTGAGATTTGCCATTGCTTTATTCAGATCTTCAATTAAATCTTTTCCAAACGAATCAATGTTTTCAATCATTGCCTTTTCTGTTTCTACGTGACTTAATCTAAAGTTCGAGAGACCTTTATTAATCGCATTTGTAAGTTGATCAATTTCGGTTTTAATTGTGGAAGTAAATTTTATCAATCCAACCTTCTCTTCGGCAAAAGCTCGCTTTACCCTTTCCATCATGCGTTCTAACCCTTGCATCATTTGCAGTTGTTTGGTTTCGGAATCAGGGTCCGCAAAATGATTAATACGACCATTCTTAAAGGCTGCTAGGGTCTCGTCAAGTAGTTTGGCTAGTCGATGAAATTCTTCAGAATTCTTGCTGATATCTTGTCGAAGGAGTCTTATATCCTTGGGGAGAGAAAAAAAGACATTTGATATGATTTTTTTTTCTAATGTGCAATAATCTTAATGACGTTTACCTCTATATATTGAGCATGAAATTTTAACTCAAAATCGATAGGCGACTGTTTCATACTTCGAAAAAAATATTTATAATAAACGATTATGTAATCATTTAAATCACATTTCGCCCAAACACACTGTATAAATACTTGAAGCTGATACATTTATATGCCTCAAAGTGCTAAGGTTTTAGTTTTCGTGCCCAAATGAAAAAGGAATAGTCAATTTTTGTTGTTGTTGTTGTTGTTTTTGTTATTAATTTCTAATTATTGCATTATTATAATAATAATTATAATTACATTTATTATAAGTATTTTTTTTATGATAGTACTCTAATCAACCAAAAAGGAATATTTTTAATATCATTTTAGACAACATTTTTGAGGATCCGATCACTACACTCTTACACAAAACATTTGCGAAAATGTTTAGTCGTCTATCTTATCTAGTTTTATTAACTCCACTGGCCAAAGGCCAGCAAGCTTTTGTCATGGCGGTGTGTCCGTCATGCGTGCGTCCGTGAAACTTGGCAGAAAAGATCCTTGGGTGGACCTCTTCTTAAGTTGTCGAAGAAAATTTGATTGAAACCCAAAAAATGGGCGTGGCAGGGGCTTATTTTGAGTCCAAAATCTTTAAAAAATCTTCTCCTCCCAAACCATTGGCCCAATTTCAATGAAACTTGGCATGAATGACCCTCTTCTAAAATTGTTAAAGAAATTTTGATTGACCCATGAGTATGGGTGTTGTAGAGCGGAGCTTATGTTGATCTAAAAATCTTTGAGCGACATCTCCTCCTGAACCACTTGGCCAATTTCAATGAAAGTTTACCAGATGGTCCTTGGGTGACCCTCTTCAAAAATAGCTCGTGAAATTTTTATTGACCCATAAATATTGGCGTGGCAATGCGGAGCTTATTTAGGGCCCGAAATCTTTTAACAACATCTCCTCAAAAACAATTGGCCCGATTTCAATGAAACTCTACCAGAATATTACTTGGGTGACCCTTTTAGCTCACCTGAGCACAAAGGGCTCAAGGTGTGCTATTATGATCACTCACCGTCCGTCGTCTGTCCGTCGGCCGTCCGTCTGTCCGTCCGTCTATCCGTCCGTCAACGATTTCTTAAAACATCTTCTCCTCCTAAATCACTGGGCCAATCAAGCTGAAACTCAGCAGGGATGTTCCTTGGGGAAAGTTCTTTAAAAGTTGTTAAAAGAATTTAATTTCATCAAAAACTCTGGTTGCCATGGTTACATTATAGCCCAAAATGGCCGAAAACCTTAGAAAAAAGTCTTCTCCTCCTACATCATTTTGCCAATCAAGCTGAAACTTGGCAGGGATATTTCTTGTGTGAAGCTCTTCAAAACTTGTTAAAAGAATATAATTTCATCAAAAACTCTAGTTTCCATGGTAACGGAAAATCTGAAAAATGGCCGAAAATGGCTTAACATATTGGGAGAAAAAATTCTTGTCCTCCTAAACCACTGGGCCAATCAATCTGAAATTTTGCAGGGTGGATCTTTGGCTGAAGCTCTTCAAAAAGTGTTTAAAGAATTTAATTTGATCAAAAACTCTAGTTTTACATGGTAACGGAGAGTCTGAAAAATGGCCGAAAATGGCTGAAAATCTTAGAAAAAATTATTCTCCACCCTAACCACTTGGCCAATCAAGCTGAAACTTGGCAGGATGTTCCTCGGGTGAAGGTCTTCAAAGGTTGTTAAAAGAATACGCCATGGTTAGAGAAAATTTGAAAATTTACGAAACTTAAAAAAAATCAAGTTGTAGTAGGACGAATTTTTACCAACCTTAATTTACAACAATCAAATTCTGTTTTTCATTACATGGTTGACAAGTTATGAGTGACTTACTCAGGTGAACGATATTGGACCATCATGGTTCTCTTGTTCAAAAATATTCGCGAAATTTGTGGGCGTGGCTTATTTTGAGTCCGAAATCTTTGAAGGACATCTTCTCATGAGCCACTGGGCCAATTCCAACGAAACCTAACCAGAAAATTCCTTTAGTGACCCTTTTAAAAATTTGTTCGCGAAATCTTTGAACGACATCTCATGAACCACTGGGCTGATTTCAATGAAACTTCACCAGAATAACATCACCTCTTCAAGAATAAGGCAAATGTGAATACAACTTTGCCAGAAAGCTACTTGGATGGGATCCACTGGATCAATAAAATTAAGGTGAGCAGTTTAGGGTCATTCTGGCCCTCTTTTTTGTAGTCAGTCGAGACTATTTGGAATTTAGATCAACTAAAGTCAAAATTGTCAGGTAATGGGTGAAATGAAATTTATGTAACAATTTGAGTTAGTGTGACATTTTTTAAATTGATATATAAATAGTCTTATTCCATGTAATTTTACACATTAGTTATATGTGTTGACTTCTGATAGCTTCTGTATTTCTGTAAATAAGTATCAATTTGGAAAAAGTCAGAATTTCTTCTGAATGATGGTGACTTTCATTACCTTCTATTTTCAATATCTGTATTACAAATCTTTGAATGTTTAAGCCATTGGACGATACAGAATAAAAAAAAACTAACATCATCGTGTAATTGATAATGATAAAATACTAGTTCTTGATTGAAATTGAATAAGTGGGATAATCAAGTTTTTGAATTACTAGATTAGACTAGATTTTTAGACATTTTTGGTTCTACTGATGTTGAAAATGATTTTCAAAGTTTCCACTATATAACATATAGAAAAATGACCTCCATCCATAAAATACATATTTCCATCCGATCACAATTATTTTTGTAGACTGATTTAGGGGCCCCCAAAGATCATTCATGTAAAATTTAATTGGTATCCATCAATGAGAATCTGAGAAAACTCACTTTTTACCATATTTGGTAATTATCCACGCCACTTAAATCCATGTTTTTCATTGGATCAAATTTTTTTGAACAACTTTGAAAGAGGGTCACCCAATGATCATTCCTGTGAAGTTTGGTTGAAATTCATCCAGTAGTTTCTGATGAGAAGATTTTTAAAGAAAAAGTTTACGACCGGACGCACATACGGACGGACTGACGGACGCACGACGGACCCAACGCCATGACAATAGTCCCAGTGGCCTTCGGCCAATGGAGCTTATAAACGTTTATTTTTTTAATTTTTTTTTGTTCTTAGAAATCAAACGCTTAAAATAAGCACCAGCCAACAAAATCTTTCAATGATTCTATAGATTTATCTTATGTCTACAGTTAATCTTGCTCCAGCGACCTCGTCCATTAAGCGACCATTTTTTTTAAACGACCGTTTTTTAATTCCCCTTCTTAAATCGAAAATATCTGAAAAAAGTAGATATGATTGGTATAAAAAATATAATTAACGAATTCTATGTTGTCACAACTCACCAGAATCGTCTCAATTAGACGATTCTGTTGAGTTTTCACAGCATAAATAAAAGATAAATATAACACGCACTTAGTGTATTGTATGAAAAAATATCTAACTCGTTTGTGGGAATCGATAATTACCCCACCCAGTTAGATGCTTTTTGGTTTTTTTTTCAAACACTAAGTACGTATTGAATGTCTATCTTTTTAAATGTAATATTGACCGGTTTGAACGGTTTTGAAGTGTGTTTGAACGATTTCAGAACGGTTTTTAATGGTTTGTGTTAGTGTTTAGAATGAATAAATTAATCGATGTTCGAGCGCTAAAGAATGTCAATGTCAATTTCACGATGCCACTAACTGTAATGTCTGTAACTTACCATTGATAGAGAATCCTCCAATCCGATAACATGTTTCTTCAGAATTTCCACCGTTTCGTCGGCATAAGTTTTTGATTGAAAATTCAAAACAATAAAATAAATCACCAAAAAAGCCCGAACAAATAACATTTTCGTGTTCTCTGAACCAAAATTTGGTGAACAACAGCGCGCGATCGAGGCACGGGATGTAATTCCCACAACCAAGTTAAATATTTTTTTCATACAATACACTAAGTATGTATTATATTTATCTTATAACCTCTATTTGCCTTGTTTTCGTCGATGATTCCAACAGAAATGCAAGTTTCTAGAAATAACCGCATTATATCATTGTTCTAAAAATAACTATGTGATATCATAAAAAAATTCATACGGGATGTTATCATACGGATATTTGTATAGTTATAAGATAAATATAAAGATACTATCTGGTGAAAATTTAGCTTCACGATGTTACCTCCACATCTCTAAGTTGGTTTTTACCTTCACACTCTGCAAGGGCGTAACTACCACTACGCTCATTACCAAAATGCGTAATAGAAATAAATTCTCTTTCGTAAAATGTCGTTGATGAATGATCATAGCATCGAAACTACAGCTTATTCAAGCTGTAGTTACGATGTTCTGATTTTTCAAAAAATCATAGAATATCATAGAAAATGGGAGCTGGTGGAGGACACTCGTCTCTTGTCACAGTCAGCATATCCCCTTTATCGAATATAGTCTTATCATGTCGAGCCAAGGGCTACGAACGTTTTACTTATATTACAGTCAATAACATCGTGCAATTGACATTCACCTCAATCATAACCATTCTAAATCGCTAAATCAGCGCTCCATCCACTCATTCCAAACACTCACTCAAACCATTCAAAAACGCTTCTCACAAATGGCACGAGAATATAACTTCACACTTCACAGTTCACACTTCATACTTCACAAATCAAAGTTCACACTTTGCAGTTCGAACTTCATACTTCACACTTCATACTTCACACTTCACAGTTCACACTTCAAAGTTCACACTTCAAAGTTCACACTTTACACTTCATACTTCAAAGTTCACACTTCATACTTCACACTTCAAAGTTCACACTTCACAGTTTACACTTCATACTTCACACTTCAAACTTCACATTACATAGTTCACACTTCACACTTCAAAGTTCACACTTCACACTTCAAAGTTCAATGTTCACAGTTCACACTTCAAAGATATTATGTTTGAAGTTTGAAGTGTGAAGTTTGAATTTAAGACATGTCACCTCCAGTTCACGCTTCAGAGTTCACATTTCAAAGAAAATATGTTTGAAGTGTGTAGTGTGAATAAAAGAAGTCACCACCGGTCTTTCGTACAAAAATGATAATTTTGATGAAATCTTACTCCAGTTCGAGTTTCAACTTCAAAAATGAGGTCAAGAGCTCTCATATTAGAAAAAATATCCTTGCTTACATTCTAGAGGCCATACGTTTCCTCAATCAATCCGACCATTGGTAAGTTTTATAGGCTTGAACTAATTTCGATAAAGATTTAAATTCGGTCGTAGAATGATTAAGTGCTCGCATAAAACTAATTCGACTTGCTCTGTCACTTTTTTATTCTACTTATGGATCACTGTCACTTTTCCTTCGCATTCTGTAGATTGATCACAATGTTGAGGACGATGCAACCAAATAGTAAGCAGTTATTTCATTTTGAAACTCCTAACCCCTGGGGCCTGTTTTACTAAACATCTTACGATCATTTTTTGCGTAAGTCAAAAATCAAAGTTGCTTCTGGATAAGTAATTAAATGTGAAATTCTTCCGTGCACCATCTCATTGGAATCGTCTCTTAAAGATGATTCCGATGAGATATTGCAAGGCAGAATCTAACAATGAATGAAAAAACCAGGTACGATTTGTGATTTTGACTTACGATCATTTTTGCGTAAGGCGTTTAGTAAAACGGCCCCAGGGGTAGAGGAGAATGGTGTTCTGGGCCCACTGGTTTTACTAAATATGTTACGATCATTTTGTGTGTTGGTCAAAAATTAAAGTCGTTCTACAGTAGTGCCTACATATGGAATCCTGCCAAACTCCATCTCATCGTCATCTAAAGACGAATCCAATGAGATACTGCAAGGTAACTTTATATGACAATAACTCCAAAAATGGAGGCAATAAAGATATTGTATTGTATTGTATTGTATTGTACATGTGAAAAAACAATGCATGGAAGGCGAGCGCTTTGCTCTTAAACCTAGTGACCCGTACTCATAATATACCATTGAAATTTTACGAAGTCAAAAAGTTTTCATTTACACGCGTGTAAACGGGGTTTTATCAAAGCTATATTTATCGTGATCTAAATTGCCTACCAGAAAAGAAATGCTAATTTATCACCGAGGTGGTTTTTCTTGGTTTGAAGCTATTTATTTCACATCGATTCGGAAACAAGTAATTTCAGTTTAGATTTATCCCTCTCGATTCTGCTTCCTGAAAAATTATCAGTTCTTGCGCCGAATGTGTGGGCTAATGAAAGAACCAAGATCGATAGCCGCTCCCGGGAAACGAACTTAGGACCTTTTGGTCAAGAGGCTAAGTTAACGCTCTACTTCTAGATCACGGACTTCACCCTCTTTTTTGGCGTCAGTATACATTTATATAAATGATCAGTAAAATATTAAACTTGCTGTCTTTTATATTTCAGTTATTATGATTGCCAATCTATGTCAATAAAGTTCTCAACTTGCTGACTAATACACCTCAGCAATAAGGTTGTTAATTATATTTCAATAATTACAGATTACTCCAACGTCTTCACTGTGACCACAGTTTTCTTCGCCGCTCCCTGTATGTCCGCAAAAATACAAAGACGCCTCCGTACCAGAACAACTCAGATCATCCAGGAATATCACACCAACACCCTGACCATAGAACGCTTGATCTTTAACCGAAACGGCGCTAGACAATCCAAGCATCCTGCATGCAACTTTTGCGTCATTGATATCAAACTGATCGTCGCAGACTGTTCCCCAGTTGCCTTCATATTTAACCTCAAGTCTTCCTCCAATTTCAGTCGCTGTTTGTGTAGTGTTTACGAGTCTGACATCGTCATATGAATATACGTTTACTTTTGCCTTGAGAATTCCCAAAACCTCGTTGATTTGATCAAATTTGTCATCGAATGCACCGACCTGTTCTCTTATTTCTTTGATTTGCTCAGACGTTTCGAGATGATTCTCTGACACATTATGCGAAAGGGCTTCCATATTTTTGGTAGTTTCTTTCATAGATGAAAATGCTTGGTTAATTTCATTCGCCAAGTTTAACGACATTTTTTCAACAGATCCGAAAAGATTAGATGTGACATCCGCCATGGCCTGGGTTAAGCCTTCCTTAAATGATTCAATATTCTTGTTTGTTGCAATTACACCGTCTAAGTGGCTTTCTCTGAAGTCAGACAGAGCTGCGTTGATCTCACTCGATAGTTGGCCAATCTCGGTCTTCAACCTGGACGTAAATTTCTTTAGTCCCATTTTCTCTTCTGCAAAAGCTCGTTTAACTCGATCCATAGTGCGTTCGAAAACATGCGTTCCCTCGAGTTGCTTAGATCGAGGCTCAGAATCTCCTATTGGGCGAAATTCAACAGCCTTTAAAGTTTCTAAAGTATCTTCAAGAAGTGTTGATAAATGACTTAACTCATTCGAATTCTTTTCCATATCTTTTCGAAGGAGCCGGATATCCTGAAAAGGAGAGCGAGAAAAAATGAATTTGTACTTTTTAGCTTATTATGATCAGAGCCTGTGCATGTCATTTTAGCAAAGTTTACACGTATGTGACTTTAAGGCTCCGAAGGGCCTGTGCATCCACATAGTCCACAGAGCTGCTGACCTACGGTCTCTGTTCACAATGGTAGAATAATAAAAACTGTATTTGATTCTTTTCGGTGGACTACCGAAGAATAACGGTAGATTAGCATTTTGATAAATTCACCGCCTTACCAGTGAAATAATCAAAAATTTATATCGCGCTTTCGCCCATTCACCCTATTTGACATAATCTAAGCGGAGCAAGAAAAGAGACGTCACAATGAACGATGCATAGCAATCACATGCAAAATTACATGCTTTAAGAAAATACGCCCTAAAATATTCATATTTTGTTTTATTCATGCATTTAAGAAATAAAATAATAGTTTGATTTTAAAGTAAGATAGGCCTGCCTTGACTAAGTCTACCAGTTATATGCTGCTGGCGCGTATACAAAACGCACGTTTTTGACGAGTTTCAGACCTAACTAGGTTTTAAGCTTAAAAAAGAAACGTCTTTCTGGTTCCGACTCAATTTCTAGAGGTTAATAGCACGATGTCAATGATCGTTTTATCGTCTTTTTTTGTACAAAATGTGAGGGAATTTTCCAACACTTCTTGCGTTAATGACTGCCATATCAAATGCTTAAGACACATGCGTTATTTTGCATAGATGCAACAATGTTACGAAGTCGCATGTGATGCTCGAAAACATAGTTACCGCCACTAAAGTTTAGGCATAAAAATTATGTGACCCGTCCCCCAAAAAGGAACCATCTGGGTAGTGCATTAAGTGTCTACCCTAGTCAGGCTGCGCGGACTGCGCAGACTGACTCGGGTCGAAAGTTTTTTCATCGTACTTATTTTCCGAATCTAGAATAATAAATCTACCTTCCAGTTAAGGCATTTTTGAAATGCGTTTTCTGGTTAACCTATGCTGCATCAAATCTCTTTTTCAATAACTCATTTAACAGAATTCCCGGATGGCCCATTTTCGCGTGACGGGTCACATATCATGAAATCGAAAACTTTTCATTTTGACACGTTTAAAAGAAATTCAACATTTTTACTGATGCGTTTTTTTTTTCTTGACGTCAGTATATTTGTAATAAACTATATCTTGTTAGGTGTTTGTTAAAAAGGGGAAAAGGGATATTCAAAACGAACCTTTGGAGATTATCAGGGAAAAAACGTTGACTTACTAGAAGCAAAGAGATCATCTGTGTCTATCCTCGACAGCCTTTGCGGGCTGCGCATAATGATTAAGGTCAAAACTTTTCCCACTAGGCTGATTTTCGTAATATTCGATGATCATTCAACCTTGCTGTCAAAGAATTTTTAAAACGCAATCTCCGGATGTCTGTTACAGTTAATTAAATCGTGAAATTGACATTCACTTCAATCATAACCATTCTAAATCGCTCACTCAGCGCTCCATCCACCCATTTCAAACACTCACTCAAACCATTCAAAAACGCTCAAACTAATTGAAAAATATAGAATCAACAACGGCATTCAACATAAACTTTGGTAGAGAAAAATCGCGATTTCTCTGACATAATTCAAATCGTCATAGGTTAGAAGGAATAGGAAGCTATATTTAGAACTTGTATGTATATTTTATTACAGGGAGGTAATCAGTATCGCTAATTTTGTTCATCCAGAACAAAATTTGCGATATAGGATTACCTCCAATTAAATTCACTCAAAACTCGCTCCACACACTCATTCAATTTCATTCCTAAATCATTCCAAAATCATTCACCTTGTCAAATTCACGATGTTGTTAACTGTACCAAGATTATTGTATATTTTCTATTTCCCGTGTTTACGATACATGATAAATTACAATTAACAGATAAATATGGAAGCACTGGAGGGCAATTTTGACTAACTACTAATATATTAGGACTTCTGACTTGTGACATGCGAGTTCTAAGTTATGACTTTGGCATTCCGTCGATTTGTGGTGCGAATTCTGCCAACATGTGCAAAAATGGCAGAGACTGCAAACGAAATAAAGAAAGACTCCGAAGATGTAAGTAAACTATATAATTGTACTTTTTATCTCTTTTTGAATCTCTGTAGATCTATTCCTAATTTGATATTAAGCATTATTAACAGTAGATATAATCCAAAGGCGAAGTTACTTGGGCACTGCTGTTCTTGTAGCAATTAGCAAATAAGTGCTTGTGAAAAATATCGTGGAAAAAAAATATCGTTCTAGATTATCTATCAATTAAATCAACATTTTTACCTTTCTCCACGTTTCACCATAGGTATATAGTGTAGGCTACTACATAACGATTTAAAGTAGACCAAATAGTGTGAATAATGTTTTGGTGATTTTTCAAATTTTGTTTCCTTTCCCTTTCTTTTCAATATCTTTATTACCGTATATCTTTCTCTTTCTGTTTGTCACGAAGTTTAATTTTGAAGCCTTAATGGCTTCTGTCTAGTCATGCACCTGAGACCTAGGCAGGCCTAGGTTACTTACGGTGAAGCACCGGGGGTAAGATAAACAACAAAATTAAAAATTAGGCTTTGTCTTTTGCTGTGCACAACTTTTAATTTCATCTATGAACGGTTTAAAATTTGCTGTGAAGACTTGGGTTAAAATTGAACCCCATACAACTTTTCTCTATAATCAAAAAGGCCACATGATTAATCGTGACGTAATTTACTATAAGGATGAGTGTCTTTTTCACTGTGTTTATTGAAGTATAAAGTGCAATTGCCTTGGCAAATGGCAAATAACGCCCGTTATAATTGCAATCCTCTAGATCGAAAAAAAAAACTATTAAAATACTCGGCCAAACATTGGAGATGCAAGTCTTCTTTCTGCGCGTAAAGATCACACAATCTATTTTTTAGATTGTGTATTTTTTATCTCGCTATCGAAGTGAAATGTCATAAAGTAAATTAAATGATACACAAATAAACGACAACTTTGAAATTCTTAGAGGTATTTATTAAAAATTTGTTTCTGCCAAGTTAGTCTATATTTTTAAACGATAACGGCGTGGTAGGTCATAGTTGAGAATCTCCGTCGACTCGCGTTTCTTAATTTACGTCAGTTCAGAATCAGAACTGCATGCTTATAATCGTAAATTCTTTCGGAAATATCTTAATTTATAATAGATTACATAGCAATGTTGAATTGATGATTGGGAGCTCGGTTAATTCGAGTTCCTAAAACACAGTCCTTGCAGATCGAAGGTCGGTGGTTTTACGAAAGACCTATTTCATTTTATACAGAAATAAAAAATAATTTAATTTCCCGACGTGATGCGATTTAAACCAATCAGAATTCTTTAGTTTATTGGATTGATATTATTTGTATACCAAAAAGGACGACATGTATCTAGTCTTTATATAATCTTTCTCTCTAGTCCTTTCTATAGTATTTCTCTTTGGTCCTTCTTTATTGTGTTTCCCTGTAGTCTTTCTCTTAAGTCTTTCTGTAGTCCACATCTCTATAGTTTTCTCTATAGTCCTTTTCTATAGTCCTTCTCTGAAGTCTTTATCTATAGTCCTTTCTTAAAGTCTTCCTCTTTAGATTTTCTCTACAGTCCTCTAAAGGTTTCATCTTAAATCTTTCTCTATAGTCATTATTTGTTGTCCACTTTTATAGCATTACGTTGTATTCCTTCTCTATAGTCATTCTCGAAAGCCTACATTAAAGTTTTTCTCTATAGTCCTTCTGTATTGTTGTA
Source organism: Fragum whitleyi (assembly GCA_948146395.1). NCBI lineage: Eukaryota > Metazoa > Mollusca > Bivalvia > Cardiida > Cardiidae > Fragum > Fragum whitleyi. Next base: position 86,991,565 of record OX411544.1, read on the forward strand.
AAGTCATTGTCTGTAATCCTTCTCTTTAGTCTATCTTTATATTTCTTATCTAGGAGTATACGCTTTCTCTGTAGACCGTCTCTATTGTCTTTCCCCGAGTCCTTCTCGCTAAGTATTTCTCTATAGTATGATTCTGTAGACCTTCTCTTTCTCTGTTGTCCTTCTCTTTAGTCTTTTCCGATAGTCCATCTCTGTTCTCTTCTCTATAGTCTTTCTCTGTTCGTCTATCCGTCTGTATGTCTGTTTCTCTCTCTCTTTCCCCCTCACTCTTTCACCTCCGCCTTTCACTCTCTTTCTCTCTCGCCTTTCTCTGCATTCTCTTTATAAAGTTCTCTTTCTAGTCCTTCTCTTTAGTGTTTTGTTATATTCTCTCTACTCTCTCTATCTCTTTGATCTTTATTTGAATTTTTTTTTTTTCGCTTGTCCCCTTCTCCCCGTCCCTAATTTGTAAGTACTTTAACTTCCCATTCCATTCTTCCCTATTCTCTGAGCATGTAGTGGATCCTACCATTTTGAAAAATTAATCAATCATCAGTCAAAGTATTATACGCGAAAGGACCTTTATGTCCAAGGATGTCCAGGGAGGTAAAGTCTCAGCCTTTAATATGGCGTACATCTTGCACTTTAACAAATATGGCATTTATACTTCACAAATGGATACCTTCACCATGGCCTTTCATTTTGGACCATGTCCTTGTGATCTTCACCTTTGAGTTTGGACTACTTTTCTAAAACTTTAACCTGGCCTATATTTTATGCATTATTAATTATAGAGAGTAATTATTATACACATAGATGCCTCCTGTCGTCACCTTCCATTTGACACCCGACCTTTGATACTGTGACATTCACCTTTGATTTTGACATAATTTTCAAAATGATAACTATGTCTTTATATACTACTATATTAGAGATGTATACACAGTATTTCAGACAAAGATTCAGCATGCCATGACTTTGACGCTGTGATTATGACCGTTAACATTTTGACCTTAAATCATACATAGATACTCCCTGACAATAACTTTCACGTTGGACCATGACCTTCAACCGTTGGACCTTGAATTTGGAGCTTAGCATACTTTTCTAGAATTGTATCTGACTTAGGGTTCAAACATCATCGTTTAGAGATAAAGCCTTTATATACTAGAATTTTAAAGCCTTTATGTTATACATAAATATTTTTTGACACGATTTTGGTACCATGGTCTTTGACATTGTAACATTGACTTTGGTGTTTTCCCCTTTTTGTGAAAGTATCTTGTTGAGTTTTGCCGTTGCACCAGAAAAATATATTAATCAACATTTAAAGGGGGATAATTCCAAATTTCAGGAAGATAAACAAGCCAATTGTTTAAAAAAAACATCCAATTTCATAATAGAAAACAATTCCTTGAAAAATTGAATGAAGTTAAGATTTCTTCATTTTTATATAATATCTGAATATTTTAACAATTGCAGGATGAGCGACACCGAGCAACCCATGAGAAGGCTGGTAGACAGAAAGGTGTATTCATTTCATTTAATGATCATACAAACAAGTCAATGTTGGCGAAGAAATGGTACCAGAAATATTCATAACTGATGAAAGTCGGACAGAAGAATTGTAGAAGCTTTTTTCCAGAAGGCAAAAGTCATTTGCTATGCTTGATAAAATGTACGTACATTAATCTCAGTTTGACGGATCAGAAATTTCAGTTTACAAGGACAGCAGTGGCCAAGAATGCAACTATCAATGATTTTTGAAGTCTCATGGGCTTCGCAACATAACCTATACAACGTAAGAAGACTTTAGAATGTGAAAATTGCGGAAGAATCAATCTCTACAATACCGGATGATGGTGGTTCTAATTAAGAACCAAATATCAATACACAAGTAGCATCCGGCAGCATCCAGTGACAATGATATTATAAAAAGTCAATATAGCATATTAGCCGAAAGTGACAGTAAATAGAGAGAAAAAAGCTTATTTTCTACTATGAATTATACTGAAATCGTATCTTCACCAAGATTGATGCTGTCGCTTACTAAAGATTTGAAAGTGGAACGGTCCAAATTTTAGCCGTTTAAGAAAGGGTTATGAAAGAGTCTTCATTCCTATGATTAACTTTATCACAATACCCGAAATCTCTTGTCACGACAGATATCAGAATAGAAAACAATAATGAAGAAAGTATTCAATAATTCTGTTAATATGAAACCGACTTTTAATTGTTTGTGCCTTTGAATTATCTTCTTTGTTTTGGTAATGATTTTCATTTTCTTTTTTATTGATTACTGACGAACGTTTAAATCACAAGCCAAAATCTGCAATTTATAATTCACAAGTTACAAATCAAAAGTCCGAAGTTGTAAATTATAAGTCACAAGTTACAAATTAAAAGTTCTAAGTCACAAGTTACAAAGAAAAAGTTGTAATTCACAAGTTGCAAATCACAAGTTGTAACTTCAAAGTCACAAGTCATTTACTCGTCTACAGTATAGTTTATATTCATGTATTATTTAAATGGAATAAAATAAAAAAATATATATATATTTACATATCATTTTTCGTCAGCCGAATAACTTAACTGACGACGATCCTTTCGGGGCGCCAAGGGATTTCTAAAGGCTTAATAGTATAACATTTCTTTTCAAGTAAAAACTCGTATTTAAAGCTTAAGGCAAGCTGTTGATACGAGATTTCTGTTGAAAAGCAGCGTTTAGTTTTCGTCAGAAGAAGAAAAATCGTCGATCAAAAAGAATATTTTCGTCAGACGAAAAAAATACGAATTTAAAAAATTAATCCGACGAGATGAATATCAATTCGTCATGAACAAATATCGCCATACGTTTGATTGATGAGCCTGATCGGGTCCAGGAAAGGCGGAGTTATCTGTCCTTTATTGTCAAAATTTCAGTTGACTTTGATTATACTCCAGTATCTATAAATATAGACCAAACAATACAAAACTTGGCAATAATGTTGGGGACCCGTAGGTCTCTGACGATTTCTGCCTTCAGTATTTTCTCCTTTTCCGAGTTGTATACTCTAGGTTTTGACACAATTGTTGTTTTCGACTTTGTTTCACCCTTATAGCCAAGACAAAACTATGACAAAATGTCGGGGACCATAAGACCTCGGGTGAGTGTAATTTTTAGCTTAATCGGGATCTCTTTTTATGTGCCCTTTGAGAAAATTGCTACTCTCAACTTTATTTTTTCTCTTATAGCTACATGTTGTGACCATCCGTGAGAAAACTGTGAGGATTTTCAGACGCCTGAGATGGGGGCATAATTGCACGAAGTGATTGGTGTCTAACGATGGTTGCAATTTTCTTAACCACAAATTTCGCAAATGTTCAATATATATTCGGCTTTTTATTGCCTTTGCAGAAAAATTCACAAGCAGTTCCTTGATCTCCATTAACTAATAATAAAGTTATTGACGTTATTGACGACCGGTTTACTTGGTTTTCAATAACTTTCATATCAGTCAAAGTTTAATAGATCTGCTTCATCCAATGTTTTTAAATCGTACTGCGAAGCAGTAGATTTATATCTACCGTTTTCCAGAAATCCAGTCTGTTTGACCCACTACATTTTTACCATTATCTTCTGAGCAATGTGTTCAAACCAAATTATGTGTTTTCAAACACCGAAGAAACGGCCTTTTCCGTCACAATCTACAAACTTTGTTTATACCTTATTTACTTTTCGACAAATAGAGAAGAGGCTAATACAAAATTTGATGTAAATTTCGCTTTTAGTAATTACCAGATAGTATTTTCAGTGTTTATAACAAGATTTTCGGTTGAGTAAAGGAGTTGAAACGTACAATAGGTTAACTGTATAATTAATTTGTAGCACTTACAATATTACTGCTCTGAACTTTCTCGAACGGTCATTTACCAGTTGTAGGGCTGACAACCAATCAAATTCTGTTATGATTATCACTCGGTCAAAACCCACGCGTAAATTCAGACCACGTGGTATAGATGCAAATGGACATCGTCTGCTCGAAATGTGTCAATTAACTTGTTTATCATTAGTCAATAGTCGTCTGCACTCAAACAGGGAGCGTGGGAAGTTTACTTTTTTTTCGCATGTGTTAACAAATAGAAATAATTTTGTAATTTTGAAATATTTGATTTCAATGAGCACTCTGATCACGCTCCAATCCTTTTTTCATTAAATTCAAATTTGAGTATGAAGAAAAATTATTCAACAACAAATAAACCGACAAAAACATACGATAAACTGATATAGGGGTAAGTTCATATCGGACTCGGTTTCGACCCGAGTTAACCGGGTTTCCATCAGAACGGCCTCGGTTTCGACACTAGTGATGTCATTGTAACCTTTCAACCTCGACGCTTCTGATCCTGGGTCAGGCCGGTGTTACTTGGGTTCCAAAATGGCGTCGAGAATAGTGCACAACAATTCGATTACAAAAAAATAAATATTCTCTGTTACTTTAAATAACAAATACTTTGTTTCTTATTTTATATAGTATTTTGCACGAGTTTATCACATTTCTTAATGGGATAACGATATGTCATGGTGAATTAATTATTGTAGTGGTAAATAAGAAGTTTGTTTACTACCACCAGTGGGTAACTCCGTTCACATGAATGTCTTTTCTGCGCATGCATATTACAGTCAATTTTAGATTATTACATCATCTCACGCGTCTCTCGGGCTGCCATTTGAATTTCCCCTAGGATAGCAGCAAGAGCGATCTATTTTTAGAACAACTCATGAATAATCATAGAGTGCTGCTAGATTTAATCGATTGGTCAGAAACCAAAGATATAAATAGCATAGTTGGCGATTTCACGTGTTTCTTGAGGGAAAATGCATTTACAGTATTTGGGAAAACCCAATGCTTGAAATACAAACATGTTGGTAATCAAAATTGTAAATAGTTTAATGAAGAATGTTTGTTGCTAAACAGGCTTTTAAACTCTATAGAGAGAGGAATAATATTAACAGACAAGCTTTTAGCTTGGCGCGTGCTCATTATAACAACGTAAAAATCTGCTAAGAAATAATTTAGACTAGCAGAGGGCTATCGAATCAGCAAACTTTCAAAATCGGACCCACGAGGTAGGATGAGCTGGCGATGTCCTCGAAAAGATGGAGTGTTAAGACAAAAAACTCACAATTTTAAAGATTTTACCAACTTTTATTGTCCAAATTTGAGCCCTTTTGATTGGCGAACTATTGCACTATCCCAGCCTCTCAATGATGTACGATTTACAGTGCTGACAGCACTTTGATTTCTTTCCTCCCTGTTTCAAATCGAACTCACACCAGTCACTTTCTGATATTGTTGTGTCACGTGATTCCCGACCGTATTAATGTTAGTTAACCCGAGGAAAAACAGACGTGACGACATCGTGTGGGTGGCATTTATTAGTTTCACACTCCATAAACGTTACCATTTTCTTTTTAAATTTTTCCCATACGACGCAATTTTAGACTGGTCCTAGTTTAAAGCTGTTTAAAAGATAGTTAATAAAGAAAAAATTTGTTTTTGTGTACAATAGAGCATAAAACATATTGAGGAAAAAGAAGAAAATTTTGACTATCAGCATTTTCTTCTTTTGACTCATTGTCTTCCTATGCCGATTTAGTAAGGGACGTCAAAATCATGTCTTGTTTGCCAAAAAAAGGTTTAAAATTAATATAAAAATTTAGATGCTGTTCACACAGGTCTCAAAACATAAATTAATCAAGTGGTTTGCTGTTCGCACTGATTCGTTTATCTTTAAATATATTCGTTTATCTGTAAATATATAACTTTACTCTAAGACAGAATCAGAATTGATTGACACCTGAAGGTCAGCCTTTAAAAGCTGTGCCAGTTCCAAAAAATCTTTGTCCAAACACAGTGCATCTCTTTGTTACAACTCCCGTCACGTTTATCAATGGATATACCGTATTCATCACGTTAGGTTTACCAAAATGTAACTCGGCATTGTGCTCGAGTCCTATTACTTGAATATTTCACTTGAAAGCGATATCACATCGCTATATGAGTGAATCCAAATATTACTTCGACCTTTTTATTATTGTTGGTATCCGAGACCCCTAGCAATATATTCCTCCGACTGTATCCATCAATTACGCCGTGAATACAAAATCCAAATGCTATGTACAATTATGAGTCTTAGGGCCCTTTTGTGTAATATATACGCCTTTTGAGACGATGTGTTTTCCATAGGTTATCCCCATCTGGTACCAGCGCCTTCATTATATTCATGCCGTCCATACCTCTACTTTAATATCATACTCTACTCTTAGCCTCTGTCACATCGATCTGTAACCGCTTGTCAGTGCGCGTGTATGTTCGAATTACTTTATTTAGTAGAGTGTACGTATGCAGACCCCGACGTCTCAGGTTAAGCTTTTGTAGATTGTTATTCAACTGACGCAGTGATGACAATCTACTATGCCTCAAGAGCAGAAATCCAATAAAGTCCTGTACTTAAATCTAGATATTAGAATATTGAATAATAAGTGAGATTTTGTCATCATGGGAGGATGTGGAAGGCATGAAAGTTGGTACCAACACCGACTAAAGTTCCCATCAATGACAAAAATACTACAACAACTCCAAATTTGTACATATATACATATATCCCAGACCATATTATGCTACAGCATGTGAGCAAAAGTATCCTCGTCAACTGATGACAGGAAGAATCTCCCCAGACCGAGAATATTCACGTGGAAAATGATAACATTATTTGAAGTTAATGGCCTTAAACACCATTTAAGCCGTTCGTAACCCTAGCAATTACAAAATAAGAATCTCTAAATGTAACTAACCTCTTTTAAATTGTCGATGTTGATGTCTTTTCAAATACGTCAGCCATTTCAACATACGTTATCAAAATTCGCGTCAAAAGTCAACGGAGTACCTAAGTAATAACTAAAAACTCAGAAGTCCGTAGTCCTAACTCGCAAGAAGTAAGTCAAAATTGCCCTCCAGTGCTTCCATAGATAAAGAAATCGATTGAATTATCAAACTATTCAGTTTTAATGGGCTGACTTTTGAGCTTCGCCATTTTGCCCTATTTTCCCAATGATTTTCTGTAATCGGCGACTTAAGTGTCGTAAGTACAACGACTGAACAAGTTATAGGTATGACATATAGGTCGCTTTAAACAATGTCGTCTTTGTTAGATGCCCATTACTGTATATTAAACATTAAACTGATGAGAAAAGTATAAATGTAACGCATCATGAGAGAAGGGGTCATCTGGGAAGTGCGTAAAGTGTCGCTCATTGTCAGACTGCGCGGAATGCGCAGACTGACCAGTGCGAAACTTTTGGCACTTTTCTTATCTTCTGAATCTAGTATAATCACCCTATCTTCCTGTGAAAGACTTTTTGAAATGCGACCTCCTGTTAGCCTGTTCTAAAACCAATGTCTTTTTCAAATATTTATTATACAAAGTTTCCAGAAGGTCCGTTTTTGAGTGACGAGTCACAAATATTTCAAGAATTCGTAAAGATGGAGTTATAGGGGCGGGCAAGCGATTCATTAATTAAAGCTCGTATATATTTAGCTTCATTTTTTCCTTCATGATAATAAATTATAAAAGAAATGAGGAGAACATATTTTGATTCCATTGAGGTATAAACCTAAAAGCCTTATCAAACTCTTAAATGGTACCGCTTCGGGTATTCATACAATGTTATAGTGTTTCTAGTTTCTTTCCTATGTGAAATCAACAAATACTGTCTTCATCTCATACAAAAAAAAGCCGCCACCATAGCGCAGTTGGTTAGGCACAAGACTTCCAATCTGGAAGTCGTGGATTCGAACCCCGGTGGCGGCAAATATCCTTTCCGACGTTTGTCTCTCACCAATGGGTGGATAATCGTAAACCTATGTGAGATAGCAGTCGGAGGCTAGGAAAGGGTGTAATGGTGGTACAGGTGAAAGAAATGCCAGGAATACATTGTTAGGTGCTCCGGCCGCCGCGATATAACTGCGAAATTGTTGAAAGCGACGTGAAACCCATTCAAATAAACAAATCTTACAAAAAAGAAAGTCTGGGAAATATGTATATAGTTAAGAACATCGTGAAATTGACAAGTTGAATGATTTTGAAAGGCTTTTGAACTTAATTGAGTGTGATAAGCGAGTTTTGAATGATTTTCAAGTGAAGTGAAACATTATCGGCAATATCGTCCAATTGGATGATATTAGTAATATTTTTTTTACTTCCCTGTAATACAATCTACGCATTGTTAGATTTTTTACCTTCACGGACAAAACATTCATGTAATTATTTCATCTATTTAGTTGAAGTCTTGATCATTTTAAACTTTTTCTGAGTGTTTTTGAGTAATTGTAGTGAGTGTTTGATATGGAGCCCTGAGCGAGTAATCTTGAATGTTTTTGATCGAGATGAGTGTCAAATTGAAATATTTGTGGACATCAAATTTAGATGATCTCTTTCATTTATTTATTTATCTATTATTTATTTATTTATTTAGTTAATAACATCGTGAAATTGACGTTCACCTTGATCTAAAGCGATCCATTTATCCATTCAAAATGCTCACTCCAACTACGCAAAAATAGAACGAAACCTTTAAAACAAGTCGAAATAGGCCTAATACAAAACGATCAGTTTTTCGTTGAAATTTATCAAATACGTTACCATCTTAATCATTCGGAACATCACTTGGTCATTTCCGTAAACTGCAACAGACCTCGAATGTATGTAAGGCGGATTGGTATGTAACGAAATTGTGCATTTTGTGAGGCGAAACCAGGGTAAGAAAACTAGCGCGAAAACAACCGGCGCTTTCTTTAGATTGATATCTTTCACAGTCAAAAACGGCTGAAAAAAAACTTAATTTTTGAGACCGATACGTCATTCTCAAAAATTTAGAATTTTCAGCCGTTATTTAAGAATCTTAAGATATTTATATAAGGATACGGTGGATTCACGTCACTGACTTTTAAACGGGTAGCGTTGGCGACGTCGAATGTTTTCCCTGAAAGTTTCGAGGGCTAACGCCATTTTAACTGACATCATCGAGTTTTTCCAATGTTTTCCCGTAATTTTTGAAGTCAAGAAAGGTAATAAACTATCGCTGATATCGTCCAATGATGACAAAATTAGTGATATTGTATTATTTCCCTTACATTCCATTCAAAACTCGCTCTATACATTCCGAAAAAATCCAGAATAATTCACCTTTACAATGCATTTCACTATGTTATTAACTATATTACACAAACAAACGGTGAAAAAACTTACCATGGTCAACGACTCATCAAGTCCAATCACCTTTTCCTTAAGCATTTCAACCAAAGTCTCATCTGCAATCGCTGTTGAACGCAGATAAGATATAATGAAGCAAACAAGAAAAAACGCGAAAGAAAACATTGTGTTAGTGTGGATAGACAACGCCTGGATCATCTAAGAAAGTATATATAGTATAACAGAAATGACACTGGAATTCGTTTCCTTCATTCTCATTATTTGTGTCTTCTTATCGTTTCCCTTCCCTTTATCGGAACACAAATTTATCTGGGTCTTTTGTTGTTGGTTTTTTTTTTTTTTTTTTTTTTTTTCATTTTATTTTACTTTTCTTCTCTTAGGAGAGTCTAATTGAAACAAGAGTGCCATAGTCAGAATATACGCCGCGACTTTGCTGCTGTTTCACGAAAATAATGGTAGACACTACTTATTTTTACAGAACCAAATTCAAAACATTTGCAGACTACCTTTTTAAATTGTCAAAATCAAACTGTTCGTTATGATTGAAATGGGTTTAACGCCTCTTTAAACTGCACCTAATAACAATAATAAACAAAATGAAGAAGAACCTTTGAAAGCGTCAACCAAAAGTGTCAACCAAATCATTTCTTAAAAAGAGATCTGCCACTTTTTCCACACAGGAAGAGATGTATTCACAAGAACTTTGACATGAAGGCCCATTTTTCCATGATGCGGCTGAAATTCAATTAACTGCAACAACATTCACAAATTCAGGATTCAGGTAACAATGAACATTTCGTACAAATGTCATTAAAATAAGTCCATAAATAAAGGGGGAGTTGCGTTCACAAGAATGTTTACAAGAAGGCCCCTTATTCCATGACGCGACTGAAATTCACAAACCGTGACTTTAGGCGCTAGGTCAGGTAACTAGGAACATTTTGTGAAAGTTTCATCCAAATCGGACCATAAATGAGGGGAAATTGCGTTCACAAGATTTTTTTACGTGAAGGCCCCTTTTTTTCCATGGCACATCTGAAATTCACTTTATCGTGACTTTATGCATAAGGTCAGGTGACAAGGAACATTCTGTGAAAGTTTCATCCAAATCGGACCTTTCTCTGGTTCTGCTCACAAGAAAAGTGGACGGACGGGCGGACAGACGGACAGACGGAGAAGATGACGCCAATATACAAAATTTTTAAGGGTTTATCTTAATTAAGCACTTATAAATGATTGCATAATAAATAGAGTAACATGTAATTGTTTAAAACTAACAGTGTTATCTGGACTCGGCTGCGAGATATTATCATAACTCGGCAAAGCCTCGTCATGATAAAGTCCCTAAACCTCGACCAGATAACAATAATAGTTTAAGACACTAACGCGTTTATTCTCTTTTTCCACTGCACAGAATAATCGGGATATATGTTTCAACGTTGTCCGTCTGTCCGTTGGTCTGTCCGTTCGTCTGCTACACCAACAAAACTCATCATTGCCAATTTCTTTGAGCCAAGATGAAAGGCCCATACATGGCTTAATGATAGAATTCAATGGACAGATCAAGACACGTGTTTATATCTGACAAAATGATAACTCTTAATGATAGGCAGCTGATTATACCATGCCCAATGTCATCTCGCAAGGTCTAGATTAACTATCAACGTCAAAGTATGCCAAAAGTTCTGTTACCTAGGTCAAGGTCATATGACACGGTCAAAGTCATTTATAATTGTGTTATTCCTGGTTAATTTTCTGTTTCGGAGCCAATTGTCTTTCATGAAAAATTGTTTTTTTGTTGATTTTGTTGTTGTATAGTGTTGCTATTGTTTATGTTGTATCTACTTTTGTAAGTAGAAAGAAAACGATTTATACATGAAACAGCTCGAATGTGCTGAAGTTTAGTTGCTTATCATCGTTATTTATTTGCGGAATAGTACCTAGTTCACATTTTCATTTACGCTTGAAATGATCTTTAATTGGTCGATCGAATTTTTATTTGACGGCCATTTTCTATCAAATATCGTTTTTATGACCTCAAAGAATGACAGCGTGGTCGCAGACGTATTTAGTTTGAATATCTCATGGGCGTAACTAGTACTTTAGAATTCATACGCACAGATCAGCGACAATCCGATAATACAGTTAACAACATTGTGAAATTGACAAGGTGATTGATTTTGGAATGATTAAGGAATGAAATTAAATGATTGTGTGGAGCCAGCTTTGAGTGAATTTAATGGGAGGTAATCCTATATCGCAAATTTTGTTCAGGGTGAACAAAATTTGCAATATTGATAACCTCCCTTTTATAAAATATGCATACAAGTTTAATATATAGCTTCCTATTCCTTCAAGAACCTATTGGACGCTTACATTTTGAATTATGTCAGAGAAATCGTGATTTTTCTCAATCAAAATTAATTTTAAATGCCGTTGTTGATTCTATATTTTTTAATTGGTTTGGGCGTTTATGAATGGTTTGAGTGAGTGTTTGGAATGAATGGATGGAGCGATTTAGAATGGTAATGATTGGGGTGAATGTCAATTGCACGATGTTATTAACTGTATGTACGGGCGTTAGGAAATAACCTAAGGTAGTGGATCCGTAATAGTTCTGCAGCATTTCGGAAGAATTGAACTTTAACAGTTCTAACCGCGGTTTCCGAACGATTTCATTAGGAAACTTAAATCAACCTTGTGAAGGATCATGAGTTCCGAAATGTTACGGAACTATTACGGGTCCACTGTCATAAGAGGACGGAAGAAGGGATTTCCACGAATAGTTTTAGTGATTTCAACATTGTAGAATTGACAATACACCTTAACTAGATTGATAAAGCTGTCGTTACGATGTTATGATCATTCATCAACGATATTTTTCGACAGAAGATTTTTTTGTGTTACGCGCTTCATAATGTGCGTAATGGTAGTTACGCCCTTGTTTCTTACTGAATGAGTACACCAGTAGGAAAACGAAGGTTTAACCTGCCATTCGGAACACCGTTCGGCCAATCTCACTATCAACATCGGACGTACAAAGACGGACTACTTTAAAATTACGGGAAATTCTTTGAAAAAATCAATGACGTCAGTTAAAATGGTGTAATCCCTCGAAACTTTGAGTGAAAACATTCGACGTCGACAAAGCTTAACGTTTAAGTCACTGACGTGAAACCATCGTATCCTTGTATAAATATCTTTAGATTCTTACATAACGGCTGTAAATCTTAATTTTTGAGAATGATTCGTCATTCTCAAAAATTAAGATTTTTCAGTCGTTCTTTTTTTTTTGTAAAAGATATAGATCTAAAGATAGCGCCGGTTGCTTCCTCGCTAGTTTTTCTTAATCTTTTACACTGTTTCAGCCTACCACATAGGCCTACCCATCCGCCTTGCATACATCCGATGTCGGTTGCAGTTTACGAAAATGGCCGAGTGATGTTCCGAATGTTTTACACGCGTGAATCACATAATCAAAGTTTCGAAGAACACGTGCTTTGGTTCTTGGTTTATTCCTGATAAGCCAATTTACAGAGATCTGTTTGAAATATTTACTGGTCCAGCCAAGATGAGTATTAAGATAAGCGGGAACAAGCTTAGATTCACAAAAAATAAACAAGATAAAAGTCTCCTTTTCAGGGAATTAAACTTTGTTGGAATGTAGTTATCCAACCCTTTTATCGGGCTGTCAAAACATTTCATTAATCATAGGCGTAGGAACAGGGGGACAGAAACCCAATAATTTGGTTGGACCGCCAGAGTACCCTTTGTCCCCCTGAAATATTTACAAAACAAGAGGGCCATTGGCCCTTAAACGCTAACCTGATGCATGGCTTAACAAAAGTCAAAGATATCAAGAAGTTAACATTTCAGACAAATATGTTGCCTCTAAAGTTCTAAAAATAGTGTTTGACCCTCTATCAAACTAGTGTAAGATTTCAAGACAAACATACTGACCAAAATACATAATTTTCAATCAAAGAGTGCACACAAGGATTTTAATAAATTTGACCCCTTGACCTCATTTTGGACCAAACTTGACCCAATTTCAAACTAAACCTAGATTTCATTCAAACATTCTGACGAAGTTTCAAGATATTTGAGTAAACAAGGTTTTTCCTTGGCCCCATTTTTGACCTCACTTGACCCAGTTCCGAACTTGACTGAGATTTGATAGAGACAAACATTGTGACCAAGTTTCAAGCCATTTGGGCCAAAAATGTGGCTTCTTGAGTGCACACAGGTTTTTCTAGAATTTGACCCCTTGACCCCAATTTTGACCCCACTTGACTCATTTTCGAACTTGACCGAGATTTGATGGAGACAAACATTCTGACAAGGTTTCAAGACAATTGGACAGAAAATGTGGTTTCTAGAGTGCACACAAGGTTTTTCTTAGATTTGACCCCTTGGCCCAATTTTTGACCCCACTTGACCCAGTTCCGAACTTGACCAAGATTTGATGAAGACAAATATTCTGACCAAGTTTTAACACATTTGGGCCAAAAATGTTGCCTCTAGAGTGCACAAAAGGTTCTTCTAAGATTTGACCCCTTGACCCCAATTTTGACCCCACTTGACCCAATTTCGAGCATGATTGAGATTAAATGAAGACAAACATTGTGACCAAGTTTCAAGACAATTGGACCAAAAATGTGGTTTCTAGAGTGCACACAAGGTTTTTCTTAGATCTGACCCCTTGACCCCATTTTTGACCCCACTTGACCCAATTCCGAACTTGATCGAGATTTGATAGATACAAACATTGTGACCAAGTTTTAACACATTTGGACCATAAATGTGGCCTCTAGAGTGCACACAAGATGTTGACGGACGACCGGACGACGGACGCCGGACAAAGCGTGATTACAATAGCTCACTTTGAGCACTTCGTGCTCAGGTGAGCTAAAAATGATGTCATTTGCGATTTTTTTTTTTTTTTTTTTTTTTTTTTTGAAAGTATGTTTGTTGTATTTCACTAAAAACCCAAAAAGGCCAGAAATGTCCTCAAACGCTCACATGAATCTTATTGGTCCAGTGAATGACACCCAAGTAAAATTCTGGCAGAGTTTCATAAAAATGTACTGAGTGGTAGAGGAGGAGATTTTATCCCAAGAATTCAAAGTCCCACGCCCGTATTTATGGCTAGGTCAGAATGTCCTAAAGAATTTTTGATAAGGCTCTCCAAAGGAATATTTAGGCAGTGTTTCATTGAGGATAGTTCATTGGTTAAGAAGATGTTGCCACGCCTTCATTTGGGCGTCAATCGAAATTTCACGAACAAGTTTTAAGAAGAGTCATCCAAGAAACATATCTCCAAATTTTGGTTGAAATCCTCTCATTTGTTATGTTTAAAGAATTGTTGACGACTTTCGACGGAGGTCGCACACCAGATAAAAGGTGATCACAAAAGCTCACCTTAAGTACGTTGTGCTCAGATTAGCTAAAACAGAAACTGCCTTGACCAAATTCTACAATTTATAAACGTGTACACAAGGGTAATTTCAGATAGTCTTCAACCTTTTTATATATGTCCCCGCAAGTGTTTAGTCGTATGCTTTCTGACCCTTTAAAGTCCAGTGAAGGTTTGATGAGATGAACGACACTCTAATGATATTTGTGGGCTTTATTGCGTATATTTGTACAATCACATATTGAAAAATGTCGAGAGTGAACGTCTAGATGGCCCTAGATTGCGCACCTGAATATATCTTGTTGAAAAAGATCCTTGAGTTCTACTATGGTCCCTTTATTTTAAGATGATAGATATTTCTTTAATGCTTTTCGGTGGTTTATCGAGAAATAACGGTAGATTATCACTTGATAATCTCACCGCAGTGAAATTATCAGAAACTTATACCCTGCTTTTGTGCATTTCATCCTATCTGACGTCATCTTTGCGGGGCGAAACAAGTGACGTCACAATGAACGTTGCATAGCAATCACGTGCAAAATGACGCATTTTATGAAAATATGTCCTAGAAATTTCACATTTTGTCTTATTTTTGCATTAAAGAAATAAATTAATCGTTTGTTTTTTTCGAGTAAGATCGATTAATATTTCATTTCGTTAACAACAAACGCTATATTTTCACTCGCGGCTCTGCCACTCGTGAAAATATAGCTTTTATTGTTCACTCAATGAAATATAAATCGATCTTACGCTAAAACAAACGATTATCCTCTATATAATACGTACTCAGTGTTTTGTATGAGAAAAAAAATCTAACGAGGTTTGAAAAATTGATAATTTTCGAGGTTTTGCCGAGACAATTATCAATTCCCACAACCGAGTTAAATATTTTTTCATACAATACACTATATTATAAAAATCTTATAACCTCTATTTGCCGTATTTTCGTAGATGTTTTTAACAGAAATGCAAGCTTTGAAAAAAACCGAATTGTATCATTGTTCTAAAAGTAACTATGGGATATCATAAAAAACATCACACGGGATGTTATCACACGGATAATTTCATAGTTATAAGATAAATAAACTATATTTGGGACCCACTAGGCATGAAGGGTTATTTATCATTCAATACTCGACAAGATCTTCAACACAACGAGCTAGATGTTTTGTGGATTGATTTTTTACCACTAAAATCCAAACCTTTATTATTATCTTTAATTCATAGACCACCAAAGCAAACAAACTTTTATTATATACTTAGCAAAAAATGAAACTACATACTTTTTGGTCTGTTTGAATGACTTACAGTTACTATACGCCAACTTTATTAACATGAGCTAGTCGAACTAACGATAGAGATTACACAGGATTTTGCGCAAATGAAGCGAGCCCGGGGTAATGCGTCTGTCACTTTCGATTTTGGTCACATACTCGTGTTGAGCTACCTTATGTTTATTTTGAGTACTTCTTGTTACTCAGTTACACTCATGACGTAGCAGTAACAAGAAAAAACAAAAATGATTGCACATTTTTTAAACCGGGTATGCTACAGCAATCGAAAAAAGTCAGAAATCAGACTATGGGTGTGCATAGAGCTTGCATGTCTGTTTATAACACCACTCTAAATTTCGGCTTCTCGGGACAGGCAATTCTCATTTTAACATAACGGTTTAGAACTGTAAAGCCCGGTAACGCGTCTGGTTTTCAATTGTGGGTTCGATCTCCGGCTCGGCAATCTTTCATCCCATATTTGACAAAAGTCAATGTGAGTAGTGTCATTTGTCTCCCACAGAATGGGCTTAAGATAGATTGGCGACTGGTGGCTCAGATGAAATGTACTAGCCTTGTCGTGAGAAACGATAAGAAACTATGGATAAGTGCACCAGCCGTCGAATTTTAAATGTACAACTATTAAAACGACGTTAAACTAATATTATTTAACAAAAAAATCGGTTCGCAACCACTTTAGGTGTCGCTTGATATAAGACATGTGACATCATGTAGATGCGTTGTTACCATCGCATATTTTCTCATTTATTTCACCAAAGGAAGGATAACTGCAAAACCATTTATGGGTGTTTAGCTCAGACATTGGTCACTTATGATGTTGGAACGGTTTAAGGAACGAACACTTCAATGAATGTTACTTAAAATATCACCGATACATTTTCCTCCATTTCTGTGATTTTTGAATTCGACCCCTCTGTTCTTTTACCACCAATAAACCCCTCATTTAACGAACAGTCGGTGCCGAATCTTCCATAAACCGATTGATATTGCTTTCAAGTTTCATGTAATAGTAGCATTTCATTCTATACGGTTTCATAACGACACTACAGCCGTAGGTAAGTCATATAAAGTTTCTTTTTTTGCTAAGTATATGTTAGAATATCTTTGTTTAACTACTTCACAATTTAGTTCACATGAAACTTATAATTTAGATAATTTAGGTTAACTTATGTAACTTATTTTAGAGGGCTAAATATCATACATTAATTTTGCCGTTTGGTGAAACCCCGCACCATGGAAAAAGGATCCTAAAGGCCTATCAAGTGAATGTGGTCATTTCAAGAAGACTTGCTGGAAATATGCTGTGTCAAGGGAAAAGAGACTTTATGTCATATTTATTATTTATTGTTTACACAACTTCTTCATTTATGCATGGGTTGTAATGAAACTTAAACGAAATATTTCTCACGTGACCATGGTCACAACTTTTGCCATTTTGTACTATTTTGCGGTATCATGAGAAAATGGGCATTTAAGTAAACTTCCTTGTCAACACAATTCCTCCTTCATTTATGGATACATTTTCATGAAACTGTTTCCTTGATATAGCACTATCAAGACATAGGATTTTCAAAGAGTCAGTAGAGCGGTCTTGGGCCCTTATGGGCCTCTTGTTTAAAAAGCCATTAAAGATGACAAAATATGCAGAATAGTTATGCTCTATTGACCTGACCATGACCACCGTCTTTTAGCTGAACGAAAATATGTTACTTTTCCAATCTGTATAGCACATGCTTTTGTGAGAATAAACTTCTTCTGGTATCCGGTGCAATTAAAAGTTAGTGTATTGTTAATGTATCAGTAAGTTTAAATAAAACAAACTTGTTCATAAAGGTGTATTTCAGGAAAAAAAACTAATCTATTCATTACTTCATTTCACGTTTGGTCATTGCCAGATTCTACTTCAGTTCAATAATGTTAAAAAAAAGTTATCTTGAGACGATTCAAGAAATTCAGGGAAATTCAGACTGGTGCAAGACTTGTGTAACCAGGAAGCTTGTTGAAATAAATAATAAGAAAGAATTAGAGGCTTTATTGCATTGTTCAGTAATTACATGTCGGAGCAATTCGGCGACGTCATTCAAAAACCTCTTAACTACAGCTTCATTAAAGTTACAGTTACAAGGTTTTAGATTGACGTCGACGTCATTTTAAAATCTCGTAAGTGGAGCTTTGTTAAAGCTACACTTATGATGTTTTGGAATGACATCAACGAAATGAAGAATCACAAAATGCGTGTACAAGTACGTAGATTTGTTATAGTACAATAACAGATTCCATAGGCTAAGCCACGACCTGCCAGGTCAAAATCGGGACCGAATATGCGTTATCAACATTTGCAGGTGTTTTACGATGTTCTCCTGTACTTCCCACGTGCTTTTTGCATTTTCATTCGGGGTTAGAGTCTCGTCTGCGCGCATGCGTATTTAAACAGATAAAACAGATAAAACTTGACGCTGAAATGAAATATTGATCAAAATTAAGCTTGACTGAGTAGTTTATGGATGAAAAAACGGGAAATAGACTAAAAACCTAGATGGAAATGTATCTACTCTGAGCCACCAGCCCAATCATCAAAGTGAAACATGTACTATGATTAAAAATTTGCACACTTTGCTTTTGACCCCCTTGTTACATAAAGAGTTGCAAATCAATTATATTTCCCCCAAATCGTCTAATAGCGTTAAATAAAACTTTGGCAGAAAAAAAGTACATACATTAACACGGTACAATTCCAAATCGTACGATATATGAGCTGTGCATGAGATTTCCAACAATTTCAATATGCACAAAGAAAAGACTCTGACAAGCCTGTGTCAGTGCACAGTCTGACCAGAGTCTACATTTTGAACTTTGCCGCCGTCATAGCGTAGTTAGTAGCTCGTCGGACTGTCAACCTAGATGTCCCGGGCTCGATTCTCTTATTCTTCCCGACTTTTTGTCTCTCACCAAAGGGTTGATAATCGTAGACCTATGTGAGATAGCAACTGGAGGCTAGGAAAGGATATGATGTTGTATTGGTGAGGAAAATACCAGAAATCCATTGTTAGGTGCTTCAGCCGCCGCGATATAACTGAAAAAATATTGAAAGCAGCATTAAACTCCATTCAATCATTCAATCAATCATTATGCACTTAGTAGATAGAAAAGGTCTCAAAGTATCTGTAGATCATTAGGTAACTTTATGTTTAGAGTTTGTGACTGTCTGCGCCTCTCAGTGTTTACACATCACAAACATTTCAAATTTTTGTTGGAAATGTCACACGAGGCTCATATGTTATTTAACCGGACGATAGATCAAAACAAATCTTTCAGAAACTGCAGATTATTCCAACGTCATATCCATGTTCCCCACCGCCACTGTAAGGGCTCGGTGTGTATCTTACTTTGACTCCAGGACAATCAAACAACGATGTACCATCTCTAGGACATGACCAGCCATTATTCTTTAGCATCCAGATTACACCAAACCCTCTTCCATAAAACGACCATTCCCTATAGCCATAGGCATCTAAAAACCCAAGCATCTTGCAAGCTGTATCTGCTTGAGATTTAGAGAAATATACACTACTAAGTGTACCCCAAGTGTCGTTAAATGTCAACATAAGTCTACCTTCAATTGTATTTAATGTCCATGTTACATTCACAAATGCAATATTATCCTTGGAATAAATTTTTAAGTTTTCATCTCGTAGTTGATTCAGTCTTTTGTCCACATTGTTTAATTTATTTTCAAGCGCTTCTGTAGCTTGGCTGAGCTTTTCGGATGTCACTGGTGGAGTTTTTAAGTGATTGCTTGATATATACTTAGTTCCAAAAGAAAGTGTGCACTTTTGAATTTTTAATATCTCTGAAATTACACAATCTATCGTCACGAAACGTCGTATGACTATCCACAAGAGTATGTGCAAACGATATTTGAAAACAAAAATCGCGCGATGAGCAAAAATTCTCTGCTTAATTGAGACATTTGATTTTGCATGTTTTTGCATGTGCATCACGTGTAAGAGGAATAATTGGTCTGAAAAAGCATTCAGTCAAATCTTTGCGGCTTTACTAAGCATAAAAACACATCTTCAATACAACTGTGCATGTTGCTACAGCGTAGTTGGACTACCAATAAACGTCGTTGAACAAAATCGAACCTTGTTATTTTAATATTGTTAAAATTTATTGAGCGTTCATGTAACAATGAAAATTGAGGTCATCATTTTGTAAGGCCTTTAATAAGCAAATCGAGATGTCATGTAATGTCATAGCACCATTCAACGACAAGTTACTGGCCTAACAACGTAGCAATGTCTAACGTTGACGTACACGTAACGTCTGCATAACAATTAAAACTCTTGTTTGGAAATGGCTTGGAATGGCTTCTAAAACTCTGTTATGCAACATCAACACATAGCTCTTACTAAAGAAAAAGTTGTAAAGTAGTCAAATCTCAACAATTTAAGATCTGCCTGCGCGTATGCAGCATGCGATACTTTATCCAAATCTGATCTGACTTTTAATTTCTAAAGGTTTTGACTAGAGTATGGTATCAAATTTACTCCATAATTTTCATCCGACTTTGAAATATTAAGAAAAATGAAAAAAGTGAAAGTGCACACTTTCTTATGGAACTCAGTATAGTATCGATCACCTTCTTGATTGTAGGAATCATTCCGACATTTCGATTAATTTTTTCCATCTGAAAAACAGCCTGGTCCGTCTTCCTTGATAATGTTTTTGACATTGACTCTACACGCCTTGTTAGTTTCATTGTTAGATCTGACACCACTTGGTTTAAATCACCAATCAAGTCAATCTTAAAAGAATCTAGTTTATCCCCAGAAGCTTGATTCGCCTCGTTGTTTCTTTCTCCAATGTCGGAGAGAGCTGTCATTATTTTACTCAATAGTTGGTACATCTCTGTCTTCATCGTGGATGTAAATAACTTCAGTCCAGCTTTCTCTTCAGCAAACGCTCTTTTAACTCTATCCATGGCGAGTTCGAATTCCTGTATTGCATGTTTGTCAGGGTCTCCTAGAGGCTGGGCTTCACCTGCACTAAAAGTTTTCAGTGTCGCGCCTAGCAGTTTGGAAAGCCGGCTGAACTCTTCCGAATTCTTCTGAATGTCTTGACGCAGGAATCTTATATCCTGCAATGAAGAAATGTAAAATCGTGTATCTTTTCTATCGATTTTTGTTTTGAAAGTTGTTGTCGATTTTATCATTTTTAATGATTTTAAGCGTTTTTGAATGGTTTGAGTGAGTGTTTGGATTTGATCAAAATAAGAGTTTATTTCGCGATGTTATAACTGTATACAAATGATATTTCTTTATTTCCTCTGTATATAAAGGAAATATCACCCATTGCATTTTCAAATTGTATTTAACAAATAAATGAAAACACACTCTTATCTTACAACTTTACATCTACATGTATATATCTTCCTTCCTGTCATGTTACGCGCTAAAGGTTAACAAAAACAAAGAAACAAGCATAAAACATTCTTTAAAGTTGGAAATGGACAGCGGCCTGCAGCCTCTATGAATCGGAATCGGGTTTTCGTTTATTTTACGGATCTTTTTGCGCGTTGTTTAAAAAGACCGGTTTTCATAAGATTCTGCTTATGGAAATAAGCTAGAATAATGATAGTAAAATTTAAAAACTAGCTTCTTTTCAATATTTGATATCAATTGTTTGACTAGATCATTCAATCCTTTTGATTAAAGAGAATTTCCTTGGCAACAGTCATTGTGCACATATATAAGGATTATCAGCATGTTTGTGTTTTTATAGCCATCAGATAGTACTGAGTTTATAGTACACCTAAAACGAATATGAACGTTTTACTGAAAAATTGCCAGTACCACCCAGGGGCAGATAACTCATAAAAACTAGCACGGAAAGGTACCTTCAAATTTTGATATAACGACTATACAATGTTAATCTACAATATATGTGAACAAGAATAAAAACATTGGGCGGAACAAAATGACACCATGTGTCCATTGCTACCTTTAGATAAAAATATTTAAGAGTTTCCTGAAGGTACTACAGTGAATTTTTTAGTGAACCAAGAGTGTTGTAGGAATCTCTTTATATAAATACAAAGAACAATCTAGAAAAACATAGACCGTTAGAGCATTCAAGAGTTTAAGTCACTTTCTAGAAGTAAATTTTCTAAAAAGATCTAGCAATTGATACATACATAACCAGTCTAAGGGTCTAAAATAGACACGAGATTCTCCCATACTCCGAGTGTAAAGTGTAAATGGTCTGAACAGCCCAAAACAATTTACAAGGAGTCAAGACTTATATCAAAGTTAAAGGAAAATCCGTCGCGCATCCAAAAAGACCATTCCAAATATAGCATAAGGCCTTTAGCCAATGAGTAATGGCGTCACTTTTACGATAACCCTCCCCACCAACCAATTTTCACAGTCGGTCTCGGAAAATATCCGAATTCCTAGAAAATGCCTCTTAGACCCGAAATAGTCTCTTACCTCTCATATTTTGCACCCAACTTGTAGAAATAATGTAAATCTCCAAAAATTAATGATCGTATTTGATCATAATATATCTAATGCTATTCTATTGCATTTGGGATCATAAATGGCTTCTCAAACTTTATAGCACTCTATCGATGCTATCAAAATGGTGTTTGAACCAAGAGAGCGAGTGTTCCCTGATACAGCTGTAGACCCATGGTAAGTTTGACCAAGAAGGCATTCGTTGAAGTCTGTTGTATATTCAAGTTGTGACAAACTGATTGAAAGTCTGTGGACTAATCCTTCTCGTCAAGATTCCTTCTATAGGTATTCTAAGTTGACCCCCTCTTTCCCTAAATGTTTGCCAAATGTCATTTGAGATTTTTTTCTTTTAAATATTTCAGAAAACGCCAACATAGAGCCTATATTACGACCCGGCTACGAGTATTTCAAATTATGTTCAGAAAAATACAGCTTTGGAAGTTTCAAGCAGTTGCTCTTTTACCGAAGATTTGAATTGAATAAGCGTGTTCCATTTCTGATTTCTGGCGAATCCGGATCTTGAAATTACGCTATTGTTAGACTCGGATAGCCATGAACTTCCCTTAAAAAGAGTTTCCTTATCTGTATTTGTTGTTGGTAATTACATTTGGGTACAGGATCAGCGACGGTAAGATTGGGTATAAGAGTGCAATAAAAACGTACCCACAAATCGCAGAAAAGGCTTAATGATTTATTTCTGTTAAATCAATGGCGTCTTAAATGTGTATGCTTACCTTTGGAATTGTTTCCTAGGTTTTAATTTCATTTTGTGCACTGAAATATTCCTGTAAAGAAGGCAGCGGATCTACAAAGACCACAAAGGCCGACTACAATTTCAGAGGAATAGGACTCTCTACCAAAGTCCAAAGACTTAAGTATGCTTGCAGATGTTTTTTAAAATGTTACGGGCTGCAACATTTGCCCCCAACCACGATTCTGAAAGTGTAGCAAACGTCTATGCTATGGGTTGGGAGACTTAAACGTTTTTTTAATATATAAATATATATACCCTTACTCTTACTGCAAAATTAAATCTAATTCCTCAATATTTCAAAAATGTCTTCTTCACCTTACACTCCGTGTTTACCGAAATCATAGTCCCTACTTAGTTTAAACCCCTATTCAGTTTCCATAGATTGATAAATTTTCACTTTTTAGCACAGACATTTTATCAAATGAACAAATTTTCATTATCATTCGACTTTTACCAACCTTTTATTGTCAGGTAAAAATTAAGTGTAATCTTATAGGTCGCCCTTATCAAATTTTGAGTAGTACATAGTATATATTTTGTGGCCTGCTAGATCTAGTCTTATTTAAATATGAAATAGAAATAATCTCTCGTCTCTTGTACAATGTTTATTAGAATGATATTTCAAGTATGATTTGTAATATATGATGTCAGAAATCATCAAAGAATTAAATTGAATTGAAAATGAAGCTGTTCATAACAGTCTGCAAAACTTATAATTATAATTACTTCAATAATCCACCATGAATGCCCTGGCTTGATATGATGATTGGTCATGCAATGAAGCCTGTATTGACCTGATATTACCTGTTTGATAACATAATATGATAGCAGACAGTCTTTTTTCGGAAGCAATTTGCACTCTTACCTGAATGTCTTTGATTTTTAAGAGTTTATCATAATTAAGCGCTAAAAATGATGACATGATAATTAAAATAACATGCAAGTGTCTTAAAACATTAATGTTATCTGGTCTCGGCTGGGATAAATTATCACGACTCGGCACAGCCTCGTCATGATAAATTCTCCCAACCTCAATCAGATAGCATTGATATTTAAGACACTAACAAGTTATTATCTATATATCGCATTGATGTACCTGGAAAGATAGGTAACGGTAATATGAGAAACTCAAATCCATAGAAAAAGGCTTAACACTTAGCTACACTTAATGAAAAAGGTAAACATTTTCAGATGAGTTGAAGCCTATTTAAGAACAATTCTTATTTTATAAACACGTATCAGAACGTATCAAGGTGAATGTAAATAGACATTGTATAAAGCTTATTATTCTCGAGGGTCGTGGAAGAAATTGAAATCCATTTATAAATGTAGGAGTTATGCTGCTTACAAAATCGGAAAGACGCATGCTCCAAAGCTTTAGCACACATAGCTTTGACTTACGATTTTTTGTTTCGTAAGAAGTTTAATAAAATGGGCTCCTGGGTTCCTGCAACTGATTATTATCATAACAAATATGGGTAAAATATCTTGATTGTGTTTGAAAATGCTTAAAGTAATTCATTTTAAGATGTTTATACTTTAGACTTGTTCTTTCTAAGATTCACACTGACCTTGTCATATGACCTTGGCCTTGGTAACTGCAGTTGTACATTACTGAGTGCTGTTACAATGCAATGTGAACGAGGTGTATCTGATCTTGATAAATAACGTTGACCTTCGCAGATGACCTTGACCTTGGTATCTATAGATGAGGTTTATTGAGATCGATTATCATGCCCAATATGAGCACTGTTTCTTGAAAAGTCTAGAAGAAATTGGCAATTATCAGGTTTTTGGTTGCAGACACACGGGCATATAGACACCGGCAAAACACTATTCCATAATTTAATCCACGTGGGTGCATATAAACTTGAAAACCAGACAAAGGGTTCTAGAGATTTTCTCTCAGCCTTGCAAGGACTGGATATTCTTTTCCTGTGGTAGAACACATAGACATGGTGTAAATAGTCTCCATGTAGTAAAAAACTAGCAAGTACTATAAGCAAGTCATGCCTGCTTGCCTGCTGAAACATGAGTATATTTTATCAAAGGGAGATAAAAGTTGTCATTATTTCGCATTCGGAACACCACTCGGCCAATCTCACGATCAACCTCGGATGTACATAGACGGACTATTTTCAAAAATTACGGGAAAACCTTGGAAAAACTCGATGACGTCAGTTAAAATGGCATTAGCCCTCGAAACTTTGGGTGAAAACATTCGACGTCGTCAACGCTACTCGTTTAAGCCAATGACGTGAAACCATTGTATCTTCACTAAACTGTCTTAAGATTCTTTTATAACGGCTGAAAATTCTTAATTTTTGAGATTGATTCGTCATTCTCAAAAATTAAGACTTTTCAGTCGTTATTTACTGTAAAAGATATAAATCTTCAGTGCTAATTTTCTTACACTGTTTCCGCCTAACAAAATGCACGATTTTGTTACATACCCATCCGCCTTACATACATCCGATGTATGTTGCAGTTTACGGAAATGCCCGAGTGATGTTCCGAATGATTATTTCGTACAATTGTACGACGTAATCGATAGTGTTTTACCTCCTTTGAAAATCATTCATAACTCGCTCCATACACTCATTCAATTTCATTCCAAAAGCATTTCTTTCAAAATGTTCCTAACAGTACCCGTCTTCGGTGGGCGCCATGAAAATATAGCTACACATTTAGTTAGCTTTATCATTCTAATGTTGTGCCCGACAAATTCTAATGTATATGAAGCTAACACAGACAGTATATGCTAAGATCAGCAAGCACAATTTGTAGCCTAATCTTAGCCTCGCTACCACCTTTAACTTAATTATTCAAGAAAAAATGAGAAAGACTGCTCTAAGGGCGTCCGCTCACTTGGTTCTTGATTTTCACCATTAAAGGAAACATTTTGCTTTTTACGATTGTTATTAGACCATTAATCTAAATTCAAACTATGTTTTCGGATAGAACTGCATATAAATTGACAAAACACGTAAAAACTTGTATAAATTCAAGAATTTATATTTTTCCCATTTTAGAGTATTTAGAGAAACGACAAGCGTGTACATTGTATTCGACAATACCTTTTACCTTTCTTGCGGAGAGAAAGCAAATAAACATATGAAAACTGTAAAAAGAACCCCTGCCTAACATCCCTCATCCAAAATATCAACAAATTTGTTATTTCAAATATTCAAAAATGTGTTTTGAAATTTGAATATTTTTTGTGAATTTCCTCCCTTTATTTTAACAAATAATTTCAAAAAAGGGGAAAGAAAGTAAGACTCTGACTCCATTTTTTTTTTTTTTTTTTTTTTTTTTTCATACCAAAAAAAATCATTAATATGTTACAAATTTATAATGAGAGTTTAAGAAAATGTTAAATGATACAACTACATTTATTTTACTGTTAAGCATGTATTAGAAGCCCTCAAATTTTAATGTAAAATACTTCTAGTAAGGACCGAATAAATATGTGATACATTTTGTATTTTCATTTTGCTTCATCAAAATTCCACATTTTTTTAAATAATTTTGGGTTGTCTTTTTTTATCAAAACATAAATCAACGGCTGTCAGAATATTAATTTGTCCAAAAATAATAATTTTAAATAGAGGGTGTAATTTTCTAAGAAATTCAAAGGTAAGAATTTCAAGACACCAAGTGTTTTGTTACCTATTTTCGAACGGCCCTGAGAAAAAAAAGCGGTGCACGGTGATCCCATTTTTTTTCTTTTCAAACATTAAAATGAAACAATACAATCTATGTAAAAATCACAGTTTTAAGAAAAGTTTGATAGTCGGAAAAGCCGAGCGAGCTTCTTTAAGTGTCCGAAAATTCTGCGTTTATTTTGAAACAAAATTAAAATTCAGCACAAAAAGGGTTTAAGTACAAGGTTAATTGCACTTCTCACTGTAGATATTTATACTGAATGACAGACAAACATACAGATAAACAAATAACATACATACCATTGTCAAAGACTCATCTAACAAAGTAACCTTTTTTCTCAACATTTTCAAGACTTCTTCTTCTTCTGCATTTATTGTTGAAACTATGTAAAGCACGGTAAACGAAGCGATATAGAAACGATTAAAGCCAAACATTTTTAAATAATCCATCGCAGTTGTAGCGTGCTAGGTTATTGCTTGAACGCTATAGAAAGCGGCGAGTTCACACGATACAATATAAGCGAACTGTGAGGGATGTCTGGTCCAAGAAATTTGCCTACGCGTAACTTAAAACCAGCTTCAAGGAAAGTATACTTAGCGTCAGTAGAAAGTTACCACCCAAAATACCCTTGGATCCTTCAAAAAGTATTGTCCTTTGCAAATTACACTGTACAAAATGTACTATGTATGATACTCATACTAGGTATTTTTGTGTACACACAAATTAACTATTGTGTTGATAAAGTATTTTTATTTTCGACACAATACGCCAGGTGCAAAATAGGTACATTTTACGGTGTTGACGTGAATGTAAAATTTGTCTAAAAATGTTTATGGATTATTCTAGCCAATAACCATGCAGATATAAGGACACTTAAATTCTTGAAAGTTTTGCAGAAATAAAACGTTTGGCTTACTAACGACGTCATTTGGTTTTCATTATGGTTCAAGCAGGATTGTGTTTTCTTCGAACTTTAGGCCGAATAGGCTGCTCTCATAAAAAGTAAAACTTGCAATGCCAAGGACGCCAAAAGGTGACGTCAACACGAACTGATGGTCAAATCATCCAATGGCATGTTCGTGACAGGTTCCGATCGGCTTCGAAGACGGCACGGGACACACAAGGACCTCTAATTGGTTTGATGTGCGCATCAACTATACGTCATTGTTTATAACAGGTCGTGTTAAGCGCTGATAAAGCTTTCCGGGAGAACGTTTGAATGCCAGACCGTCAACAAGGTCATTTTAATTCGTGTACTTTTTATATGAGATAGGGTATTAAACAATTACAATGTGTTCTTTTCATAGAAGAATCAAAATTCTATCTCGATATGGTTGACGGTGTCAGTGTAACGTCATGCGTTATGTTGTGGTAGACATGCTATGCGTTTGGTGGTAGGAATAAATTCGTATTTCACGGAGTCATAAAACAAAAAAACTGACGATTGACGTCATATTGGGAACCGGCAGCAGCTCATCAACGCTCTTACGGACGAATGACAGGCCATTCTCTAATAACGTATACAGCGTGCGATATTTGGCGTAAAAATCACTTCAGTTCTCCATGAAAACAGTGGCAATACTTGTTATTGATGTTAGTGACTTTTCAATTTAAGGTAAGTTTTTTCAAGCCAGAAAAATAAGACATTTGATCCTTGCCTCTAATTAAAAACCATTGTTCAGGTTTTCCCAGCACTCAATTGTCAATGAATTAAATATCTTTTTTGCCACAAATATTCTGTTCTATGTTGCATGGATGTTATTGTTAGTGGTAACTTTCTATTGACGCTGACTATATATATACAGTATATCGGGTAAAATTACAAGTATTTGTATACAGTTTACAGCACCGTGAAACTGACTAGATGAATGGATTTGGAATGACTTCCGAGTGATTTGGAATGAGTTGGAGGAGCAAGAATTGCACGAATTTAGCGGGTGCACCTGATATTGCTTATTTCGTCAAATTGGACGAAATAAGCGTTATCTTTACCCCGATCCTCCTTTTATCCAAGTATACGTTCTTTGTGTTTGAGTGTTTGAGTGAACCAACTACATACATACTACTTGAAAATTCCATACCAGCCAATAAAATCCTGAAAAGTAATTGTCGACTTAAACGAACCGCTGATCGTTTGGACGATTTAGATGTGTTTTCGAAAAGTTTGGTGCGTTTTTGAAAGGTTTGAGGGAGTGTATGATATGAATAAATAGAGCGCTGAGTGAAGAATTAAGAATGGTTTTGGTCGAGTTTAATATCAATTCACGACGTTAAAAATTAAATTAAAGAGTTTTAATATCCTCTGTCAGTTTCAAACAATTTATCGGGGGGAAATGTTTTATTTCTATGTATTTGCATATTCAAATGGTATGAGCAGATAAGCCACAGCCCGCCTTTACTTGAATGGGGTTTTGCGCCGCTTTAACCAATTCATTAAACATATCGCGGAGGCTGGAAACCCTGCGTTAAGGATCACAAATTGGTGCAAACGGTTTTCCAATTATTACATCGCACTCAAAGGTCAATGTGCACCGCCTTTTCTCCCCACCACCACCCCATCCAAAACACTGTTCGACTTTGTAGGTAAGTAAACATTGCCTCTGGTCGTCTCTCGGTGAAAGGTAAATTATAGACCCTAGCTTGCAGGAGTCACGTATATCATTCTTGTTCACCCTACAGATACAGTTTATTACATCATAATATTGACATTCAGCTTAATCAAAACCACTCAGCGTTGCATTCATTCCAAACACTACCGAAAACATTCGAAAACGCCCCAAAAGCACTAAAAAGATAAGATCAACAACTTCATTCAAAATAAATATAGCAAGAAAATTAGGCGATTTGACTGAAATAATTATAATTTGAAGCGCTTTAATGGTTCTTGAAGAAATATGCAGTTATTTACAGAACTTATGTGGATATTTTATCAAAGGGAGGTAATAAGTATCGCTAATTTTTTCATGATGAACAAAATAAGCGACATTGGATTACCTCTCGAACAAAATAAGCGACATTGGATTATCTCTCTTTAATTCACACAAAACCCACTTATCGCACTCATTCAATTCTATTCTTCTGGTCAATTTCACGATGTTATAACTGTAAACGATGTAAGTATCTTCCATTACAGCATGTGCACATCTTGTAATTTATCATTTACAGTGGATCTTAGCTAATATAAAATGTTGAAATTATGAGTTCAACAAGGTTTTTTTCAGTTTTAATTCGAATATGAGACCAAGAGATGTTTTTTCCTGTGATAGAAATAACACGAAACTTACGTTTTTGTCCAGAACCTTTAAGGTAATGGACCCGAAACAGTTTCGCAACATTTCGGAACTTATTATCTTTCACAAAGTTTGGACGGGTCCTTCTAAAAAAGAATGAACTTGTATTTGATCCAACGGAATTAAAATTGCTTCAATTTGAATATTAAATTAGGTCAGCCCGATTAGCTCAGTCGGAAGAGCACCTTTCTTCAAACCAAATGAAGTTCGATATCATGCTTTCGATTACCGGGCTGGCACACTAACAAAGTAATTTTTATGGGGCGGTTAAACGAGACCGGCGCTTCACATCGACCACGTGAAAGAACCATGTTGGATCTCAGCAGTTGTTTTCTCACGTATCCTTGCCCTATCCCCCGTAACAACAGAGGGTAAATTCAAATGGCAGCCCGGGAGTCTCGTGAGATGATGTTATAATCTAAAATTGGCTGTAATATGCATGCGCAGAAAAGACATTCATGTGAACGGAGTTACCCACTGGTGGTAGTAAACAAACTTCACATTTAGCGCTACAATAATTAATTAACCATGAAATATCGTTATCCAATTAAGAAATATGATAAACTCGTGCAAAATACTATATAAAACAAGAAAAAAAGTATTTGTCGTTTAAAGTAAAAGAGAAAATTTGTTTTATGTAATCGAATTGTTGTGCACTATTTTCGACGCCATTTTGGAACCCAAGTAACACCGGTCTGACCCAGGATCAGAAGCGTTGAGGTTGAAAGGTTAAAATGACATCACTAGTGTCATAACCGAGGTCGTTCTGATGGAAACCCGGTTAACTCGGGTCGAAACCGAGTCCGATATGAACTTACCCTAACAGTCTTCTGGAGGCGTCGCTCATATAGGCATATTCTTCCGTACCGACGATGAATGCGCGAAAATACACACACACTAAATTAGCTATATACACACTATATACTACATCTAATGAAATGACCTTTGCCCGTAAAAGTAATGTTATTCACGTGATATTAACATCTGTGCAAATCTGAAATAAGTGTGTCATTGGAACTAAAATGCTCATCTGAGGCATTGTTTACAAAGTTGGGCAAAATGCCAAAACTACTTATCTAAAAATTCATGACTGGCTTGACCAAATTCCAAATTAGCCCAAAAAATTAAGAAAGCGACTATTCTGAATTAATTTCAAGACATTTTGACTAAAAACTTGGCATTTAGAGTGCAAAAAAGGTTTTTCTAAAATTTGATCCTATGGCTAGTTTTAAACCCAACTTAATCCAATTACGCAAAATTTATGCTAGATTTCATGTAGACAAAGTTTTCTAAAATTTGATCCATCGATCTCACGTTTAACCAAAACTGGCCCATTTTTAAACTCGATCTACATTTCATGTAGACAAACAAAGTTTCAAGACATTTGAGCCTAAATGTGACCTCTACAGTGAACAGAAGTTATTTTTTTTTAGATTCGACCTCATTTTCTACCCATCTTGACCCATCTTGACCCAATTATAAATTTAATTAATAAATTATTAAGACAACGATTCAAGACATTTGGGCCAAAAATGCAGAAGTAGAGGGCACAAGTTTTGAGTTTTGACTCCCTAGTTTGCGCTTAAAATCTGGCTTCTATAGAACACATAATATGTATTTTTAAGATCACCATGTGATTAGTTTTTTACCTGACTTGAACTATTTTCGAACTCGTTATCATGACAAACATTCTTACCAAGTTTCAAGACATTTTGGACACAAATATGGCATCCAGAGTTCACATAAGGTTATACTAAAATTTGATCCTGTGACATAGTTTTTAACCCAACTTGATCCAATATCAAACCCAACAAAAATATGTTGGAAAACATTCTGACCAAGTTAAAGGACATTTTGGCCAAAATTATGACCCCTAGAGTGCACATAAGGCTTTTCTAAAATTTGACTCTGTGACCTAGTTTTTTTTTACCCCATTTGACCCAATTTCGAACTTTGAGGGCTCGATTAGACAATCATTCTGACCAAGTATCCAGACCATTAGGCAAAATATGTGGCCTATGGATTGAATACAATAAGTTAACTGACGACGGAATAACGCCGGGTACAGCGCGAGATTAAAAGAATCTCTCAGAATCATTTACCTGGAATTCATCCAGTTGTTCCTGATGTAAAAGTTTACCTACGGTCGCAGACACGCACGAGTATGCGACGAACACAACATACAGTTAAGAGCATCGTGAAATTGACAATGTGAATGATCTTGGAATGATGTTGAATGAGTACGATGAGTCACTTTTGAGTGAAATTAAAGGATGGCATTCCAATATTGCTAGTTTGATCAAGGTGAACAAAATTAGCGATATTTATAACATCCCTTTAATGAAATATTCGTACAAGTTCTACAAAGAGCTTCATATTTCTTCAAGAACCAATCAGACGCTCATAATTTCAAATACTTCAGTTAAATCGCCATTTTATCTAGCTATAATTATTTTGAATGCTGTTGTTGATCTTATCTTTTTAGTGAATTTGGAGCGTTTGTCAGTGGTTCGAGTGAGTGCATTGAATGATCGAATTGAGCGCTAAATGAGCGATTAAGAATAGTTTTGATTGAGATGATAGTCAATTCACGATGAAACTAACTGTTGGCGCAAATTATCTTGAACAGTTGACAAGGCTTTGGTCTTTCTCTGGGTTACATCCGAGAAGAAACTAGTAAAAGCTAGATTTCTTTCAATCGAATCATTTTTATGGCCCGAAAAGAAAGATTGATCCTCGAAATTGATATGAAAACACATGGTTGTTGATAATTGATACGCCAATGCTAGTTAAGCCATTTAAAAAGTATTCTTACGCTTTCATTTTTTCTTTATTTATTTTTCTTATTCATTTATTTATTTATTAAATCATTTTTTTTAGTTTTTTTAACTTGAGGATAATACAATAAAGGGTAGAGAGACCCTAATTTCTATTGTGGTCCTGCGTGTTAAGCGACCACTTGTTGGATCCATCAAAAATCGGTCGTTAAAACAGAACGGTCGCTTAGTACACGTTTTGTTTTCTAAAGTTCAAATATCATTTTTCATTGGGTATGCATCTGTGAGACGATTCTAATGAGTTTTATCAACATAGGATTTATTTACAATATTCTTAGATCAATAATGTCTAGTTACATGACATTTTGATTGATAGAAGATGTTTTTGAAAATGGTCGCTTAATAGACGTGGTCGCTTGAGGAAGATGGACTGTATTCAATTGATCCGTTATCTAGGAAAAACCTGCCGAAATGATGTCAATCGCTCACCTGACTCACTTTGACCCCTGGGACATCACATTAATTAAATAGGCAGATGT
Organism: Fragum whitleyi; assembly: GCA_948146395.1. Classification (NCBI taxonomy): domain Eukaryota; kingdom Metazoa; phylum Mollusca; class Bivalvia; order Cardiida; family Cardiidae; genus Fragum; species Fragum whitleyi. Next base: position 87,025,051 of record OX411544.1, read on the forward strand.
CAACAAAGAGAGAATTTCTACATAAGATCAATACCATGGAAAGTTTTAGGCCAAGCAAGATGGATATGCCTTTTTGCTCTTTGATTCTATGTGAAAAAGGATGCACCTGGGTGGAGCCTAAATGTGATCCCAGGGTCTTGATATGAACAAACTTGGTAGAGGTCCACTAGATGATTCTATATACATAACATGAAAGCTGTTTGCCTTCTGGTTTCATAGTAGAAGGTTTTTGAAGATTTTCCTTTTTTCAAGGGATGCGCCCGAGTAAAGCCCAGATATGACCCCAGGGTCTTGATATGAACAAGCTTAGTAGATGTTGCTACATACCAAACATGTAAGCTATCTGCCCTCTGGTTTATGGGAAGAAGGTTTTTGAAGATTTTCGCTCTTTGATTCTATGTAAAAAGGGTTGTGCCCGTGTGGAGCCCAAATATGACCCAGGATCTTGATATGAACAAACTTGGTAGAGATCTACTAGATGATGCTACATACCAAATATGAAAGCTGTCTGCCATCTGGTTTCAGAGAAGATGATTTTTGAAGGTTTTCCTTTTTTTCACCCTTTTTGCTAAGGGTAAAGAGAAAATTAAGGGTGGATTTCATTTATTTGAACAACTTTGGTAGAGTTCGACCCATGGAACATCCCTGCAAAGTTTCATCAAGATTAGCCCTCTGGTTAAGGAGGAGAATATGTTTAAAGAAATTTTGGACGACGGAAGACGGACGCCGCACGACTGACGACGGACGCCGGACACTGTACGATCACAATAGTGAAATGCTCAGGTGAGCTAAAAACGAACAATTCTTGACAAATCCAAATTAAAAATTTCAACTTTAATTCAATGTGCATTTAACGTAAAGGAGACTGCAAACCACTGTAGAAAACATTAAGAGAGAAAATACTTAAATCAAGAAATTTCTCTTTATCCTAAATGCTTTCCTTTTTAATGGCCTTCATTGTAAAATAAATCCGGTTTGCTTGTAAATGGTAAAATTAAAATGTACAAGGGCTCTTATTCTTTTTGGAAATATAATTATTTTATGATTTATAAAATATGCATGTTTTAAGAATTATCATTTATGGAAATTTTCTATTTTATTGTCGATTAGTCTGGATTTCCGGAATAACGGATCAACAAAACAATGATATGTTTTGTCGGTGGTCAAGAGTGTCATTGACGGTCTGATCCTTCGATTTGTTTTACACAAATGGGATATAATCGTACACCTTTGTGAGATAGTAGCTGGGAGCAAGGGAAACGATGTATTTGAAGTATCTGTGTGAGAAATATCAGGAATCCATTATTAGGTGCTCCAGTCCCCGTGATATGACAGAAAAATTATTTCCGAACAAATGGGAGATAAAAGTTACACATATGTGAGATAGTAGCTGGCGGTTAGGAAACGATGTATTGGAAGAACTGATGCTAAAAATACCAGGAATCCTTTATTAGCTGCTCTTGTCGTCTTGATATGACAGAAAGTTTGTTCAAAGTGGCGTTTGACCCCGTTCAAACAATCAAAGGAAAACTTATCGCCAAGCGAACTTTAGGTAATGGACCCGTTATAGTTCCGCAACGTTTCTAAGTTATGAATTCTTAGTGTGAACCAAGGTTGCCTTATGATTTTCATTAGAAAGCCTCGGTATACATCGTGAAAGATGATTAGTCCGAAATTTTGTGAAACTATACCTTGTTTTACTCGGCTTCCTCGAAGCCTCATCAATACATTGACCCTCAAAAAGTTTAATCAGGGCACGGTGCGTTTCCGACAAAAATATGATAGTTTGTTGGGTTTTTTTACCTTACCTCATCACATGTTAACGCATGTAATCCGTGTAAGTTTTAGTGAATAACTAAATCATTATGATTTAAGGCAGTGAGCCCGTTATAATTCTGCAACATTTCGGAACGCATGGTATTCACATTGTTTGGGGAGATTCCTAATGAAATCATTAGGAAATCTCGCACAACACTGTCAAAGTTCACGCCTTCCGAAACGTTGCGAAACTGATAAGGGTCCACTACCTTACCTTAACTTGTTAGAGATTGTTTCAATTTGACGCAAAGGGATAAATTAGAAACCGATGAAAGTAAGTTTGGCTCGTTGGCCGAGTGGCTAACGCGCTCGACTCGTAACCTGGTGGTTGCGGGTTCGAGCCCCACCGGAGACGGGTAGTGTAATTTGGCAGTACACTTTACAGACAGGGCCCCAGTCCACCCAGCTGTAAAAGTGGGTAGCGGTGGTTAGAAACTATTGCCTCTCTCTCTTTGTGCAGGATAAGATCTGGAATGAGTTAGGACCACGATGGAAATAAGAGTCATTCGACCCTTTATCGTGTTATCCTCGAGGTTAAAAAAAAGGAAAATTAAGTTCATGAAAATTTTTACACACACACAATCGTATTTCTATTTTTCGTAAAAATAATTGGTATGTGTTGTATCCTTTAGCGTATCTGGAATGGATCTACACTCAACTATCAGTGGTCATAATGACCACCGATAGTAAAGTGTAGGTCCATTCTCAGGTTTACTTTTACACAAACAAACGTAATAAGATGTTACCCGAAAATACGAAGTCA